>JAJIBD010000872.1:0-327500 GCA_021461705.1 Cryptotis parvus
ACATGGTGCTGGAGAGATAATACAGCAGGTATGGCACTTGCCTGCATGCGGTTGACCCGGTATGATCCCCTGCATCCTATATGGTTCCTGAGCACTTCCAGGAGTAATTCCTGAGTAACTTGAATATTGCCATGTGGAACCGCTCCAAAAATTTACAGAAACCTTAGTGAATAATCCACCGCTTAGTGTTAGTTGCTTGTTCTTTGGTTTCTTCTATGATTTTTGGCATCAGTCTTCAGGCAGTTGACCTGTGCAGACATAGATGCCCATTGCTTCTTGGTTTCCACTACCCCTGGCTCAGATTCTGTCTCAGGAAGTCTGATAGACTGGGAAGACACACTCTCTGCTTTGCTAAACTCAGATTGAATTTTCTAATCAAGGGCCTCACTATTCTAGGCATTGGTGTCCTCTTCAAATTCAAGAGTCTGAGCCAGAAAAGACCTGTCTCTCAAACATAAATGGATTTTCTAATCCTCTGCCACTGACTAATTTCAAAGCTTTAGCCTATTTGGTAGACACCGCCTTCCCAGGGGTTCTGTTTCTCTGATCTTGGTAGCAACATACTACTGGATTTGGTATAAAATTTGTGGGCTGAGAGGTAGTACAGCAAATGGGGCATTTGCTTTTGCACTTAGATGACCCAGATTTTATCCCTGGCACCACATAAGGTGCCCTAACTCATCAGGAGGGATCTGTGTGCAGAGCTTGGAGTATGTCCTGAGAACAGGTGGGTATGACTAAATAAACCAACAAACAAACAAACAAACAAACAAACAAACTATTTATTTCATTTTCCCAAGTTGCAATTTCCAAGTGGAGTCCTCTATCCACTGACGTCCAGCTGAATATCTTCCCTAGCAATTTTTTTCTTCCACAGACGTGGCTCAAGTTTATAAACTAGAATTGTGGAGATTGTTTGGGATAGAAACACTGCAGTCCCAGGAAGTGAGTTGTTTCATAGAGTCTGGGCATGTGTGTGTCTGCAAATTAATACTTGTCAGACCCTGTTATGGTGAAATAGCTATGGCAAGGTAAAGGTCATCCCTCATTTTACTTTATTACCTTTTTTTTATTTGATTTCATTTAGGCTTTGGCAAAGGTGAGGGAATGACTCGTATTTCCTGTTTATGTTTGATATCCAAAAGCCCCTTGGGGAAAAGGAATGCTGGCTAAAATTACAGAAACTAAAGAGGAAATTTGCTAAGACACCTTGACAAAATGAGAAATGAGAAGACCTTGCCTTCCCTGTTTGGTCATCCCAGTTCTTGGCTTTTGCCCATGTAAGGCTTGGAGGAGGGTCTGCAGGTCCCAGGGCAAGTGTGGCTTTCAGGAGTGTGGGTCTTTGGTCAGGGTTGGGACTCAACAGTAAAGTGCATGTGTCATGCACATGAGACACAGGTATGAACCCCCCAGTCACTGTGAAAACAAACAACCAGTGAGTATCCCTTTCAATGTGTGAGTGAAATGACCATTGACGTTTAATATCCATAAGACTTAGTGAATAATTGAGGTCAGGAAGGCAACTGAAGAAGTTTCAGGTGTTCTCACCTTAAGAATCCTCCTGAGACCTGTTTGAGTGTGGGGACCCAATGGAGGAGGTATCCCAGAGACGAGAGACTGTTCTCAATGAAGATGGTCAATGATGGACATTGGGTGCTTGGCAGGGCAGCATGGTGTTCTGTGAAGCAACAGAAGCTCACATTCCACTAAGACTCTATAAGGTATGTCACTAATTGTAAAGTTGGTTGTTTATCTGTGAGCACAATAGCATGTCTAGAAGCAAAAGGGAAAATATGAAACAAACAAAAATCCTCAATCTCACTCATGGAGGAGAGTAATAAATCTAATTTTACCTAATCCCAATTCTTTCAATGATAACTTTCCAAACCCTCTTTCATGTATAGAGATACTTTCACCGTACCTCTCTACGTTATGAACATAAGATTGCACAAGCAGTATGTGAACCTATCTATCTTTTTATCCACCACAATAGTAAAATTTTTTTTTGGTGCCAGGGATCAAACCAGAGCCTCACATATTCAAGGCAGTCCCAGGAAGTGAGAAGTTAGTTAACTGAAGTTAGCACTCAGTTCTCTAGCACTGAGTCACATCTCTTGACCTTATTATTTAATTCCTGAGCTTTGTAAATATCATTTCTAGTGACTTCACACTGTCCTTTATTGAGGGATATACTTTATTCAATCCTCTCTTGCTGGTTATGTGGTTTATTTTAACTCCTTACAATTATAAAAGGTTTGGGATCAGTAAATGCAGCTAATTCTTCTCTTTAGTTCTAGACTGTAGTATGCCAGCTAGGAGGGAAAGTGCAATGGGCTGAATGCATGCCTTGCATACAGATACTGGGATTCAGTGCTTGGCACTGCCTGGTCCCCTGATCACTGCTGGGAGCAACCTAGCAGTGGTCTGAACCCAGAGCCTGGAGAGATCACAAGAACTGCAGGATGTGGCCCAGGAACACAAAGATCATAGTATTTCTGTAAGGATAAAGACTTATAAACTAAGAGTTTCAGATAAACAATTATGTACATATTTCAAACTTGGATTTTGTTGACATTCTTAAATATGTAGACAGATAGATTTCCTGAGACTCTTTTGCTCATTATTTCTTCAAATAATCTCTCTGCCCCTTTCTCATTTTCTCTTCTGTAGTGCATACATTATTTTATATCAGGTTAACTCATGTGTCTTTTTTTAATGCTGTTTATGTTTCTTCATTCTTTCCATTCTTCTGAAAGTAATTTCAAATGATTTATCCTCAAGTTTGCAGATTTATCTTATGTCTCTTTGAGTCTGCTCTTGAACCCCTCTGGGGAGTTTTTCAACTCAATTATTGCATTTTTTCAGCGTGAGAATGCTCTATTTGTTTATTTAAGAAATAAGTTCTATCACTTTAACAATATGTTATTTTATATATTGTTTCCCAATTTTCCCTTAGTCTTTTGTTGATGTTTTTATGTGTTATTTAAAGATCGTTAAGACATTTAAGGTATTAACGGTATTTAAGATATTTGGGGGCCAGAAAGATTGTGCAAGTAAGATGGTGTTTCCTTAGCACCCAGATGACTTCAGTTTAATATCCAGCACTCCATATGGTCCCACCAGGAATGATCCATGAGCACAGAACCAAGAAGCCCTGAACACAGAAAAATCCCAATATATTTGTTTTAAAGTCTTTGTCTAGTAAGTATGACTCCATTTTTATTCAGAAACATTGTGTAACTTTTTATTCTTTTGAATGGGCTTGCATCTTTGTATAGTTCTTTGTATGCCTATAATATGTTGATTAGAATTAGGTGTTAAAACATAAGCTCAGGGTTGACTGATAATATAGCAGAGAGGGTATTTGTCTTACACATGGCTGACTCATGCGTCAATCCATGGCACCCCATGTGGTCTTTCAAGCACCACCAGGAGTGATCTCTGAACACAGAGCCAGGAGCAAAGCCTGAGCATTTCCTGATGTGGCCCCAAAAATCAAACCAGAAGCTGGAGAGATAGTAGAGCAGGTAAGGTGCTTGCCTTGTGTGCAGCTGGCCAGAGTTCGATCCCTGGCATCCCATATGGTCCCCTGAGCTCATAAACGTAGATCCAGGAGATACTCCTGAGCATCTCTGGTTGTGCTTCCCCCAAATATCCCAAACAAAACAAACAAAAACCCACCTCTCCCCATCTTTCAGACTGGTAAGACCACCAGTTAGCAAAAGTAAATTCTAAGGCTTAGTAGGATCAGCTCTGCATGATCTATGCTCTATGTTCAGGGATCACCTAGGTGGGGCTAAGGGGACTATAATGGATGCCAAGGATAGAACTTGGGTCTGCTTCATGCAAAACAAGTAACTTACCAGCTGTACTGTTTCTGCAACCACCCCACAGCCCCAGAAGCATCTATATTCTCTTATGTGATATTGCCTATGGACAGAGGAATATAAAAAGCTCTGAAAGGTCCTTTTAGTAAAGAAACTTTATCAATTCTATTATAGTTAGTATTTCCTAGTCTTGGCTAACCATGCCACACTGTTTTTCCCAAGAACTTATATCTCTGAACAATGTATAGAACATGTTCATTTAAAGTTGCTGAGAGGTGACAAGGGTTTTTCTAGTTTCCATGTAGTCCAACTTAACAAAAAATATGCTGTGATAGATTATTAATTATCCAAGAGGTCCTACAGTGGAACTCAGACTTTAAATCTGAGTGTAGGTTGCAGCCCTGCCTCATTCACTTCACCTGCTTCTAGAATTCTGTTCCAACCTCTCAGTTTTCATAGAGAAGAGATTTCAGGCCACATGGGACAAAACATCTTCATCTATATCCCATTGACCTCTGGGGGATATTGAAAGAATTCTAAAGGTAACACTGAGTTCTTGATTTTGGTGTTGTTGACTTGGGGGCACAGCCAGTAATATTCAGGGCTTATTTCTGCCTCTGTTCTTATGGGTCTCTTCCAGCAGTGCTCAAGGTTGGAGTGGGGTGATATGTATTGCTGGGAATTTAACCAGGGTCTGCAGCATGCAAAGAAAACAGTTTACCCGCTGTACTATCTCTCTGGCCCCTGTGTTGTTGGTTTTGCTATTATAAAATAGTATACCATTTCCTTTGATTTTCTACTTAACTTTTGTGTTTTGATATCAGCAGAATTATCAAAGGAAGAGGTTTTGTTTCTGTTTTACTATTATACATCAAATGGACTCGTGGTTTGCAAGATCAGATTGTATGGATCTATTGAAGTCCTTTACACAGGCTCACCCATTTGCTATATTCTGTTGCTATGTTCTTCTTTGAATGATTGTAGGACAGCATATTGTATGGAATTAATATCCTTGATGTTACAGAGACTCAATTATTTTTTGATGTATTTATGAGGTGTCTCCTCAACTAAGGAGCTAGAATTCTCAGAAGTGAATAGGTTAATTCCTGGGAAAACGGAAGTCCCACTGTGTGCTGAAGGTGGAGAGGCTAAGGGGAGATTAGAGTTTTGTTCTAGCATCGAGGAATCAGAGAGTACAGATGACAGCAGGTCACTGAAATCTTCTGTCTGAAGCACTCATGTGAAGGCCTGCAGTTCTCAGGAAAATCCTCCCAACCCTGGAGAGGGCAGTACCAATGGGCCTTATTTTTGGATTTCTGCTGTAACCCTGGCCCCATCTTCTGCACTTGCGGTGACCTACAAAGACAGAAAAACCTTTCTGCTGCCACCCTCATCTCACTCTGGGTCTCCTCGTAGATTTAAACTCAAACTTAGACCACAGTGGGGAAAGGGCTCTGGGAAACTTCAGTTCTAGCTTCTCTGTGCTGCAGAGAAATCCTCAGAAGGAGATTGTGGTGATGCTGAATTGAGAGCAAATGGCACAGCCGGAAACTGCTCTTTGTCCAGTAATTGGTACCGATAACCTGATGGAAGTGAATGGATTGAAGCAAAGGTGTATCTCAATGGAGTGGCTGGTTCGATCACTCTTTTCGAACATCACTGTCTTGACTGCCATCCAGACTCATGAAATATTTGAGTACTGGGTTATTTCTTACTAGGTATCAGTCACCTGAGCAATTATCCTTCTGCTTAAATATATGATTTCAGTGGAAAATTTATAGAAATTCCACAAATTTCTATAAATTTAGAAATAAATTTATAATAGCAGTATCATTAAATTTATTATCATTAAATTTATCATAAATCAGTAAATTTATGAATAGCAGTATCATCTGCAGTACATTAAAGTCATCTGTTAAAAAAGAAAAAAAAAAAGAAACCATGTGGTTATTTGTAGCTTTATATTCTGGCTCTCACCCATACACCTCCCTTCTCCATAGCTACCCTCAGCTTCCATTTCACTGGGAGCAGGTCCACTTCTGATCTGCTTGGAACCCCTTCTCAGCTAAAAATTATATCCCCCATTGACCAATAACAGTAAATATCTGAGTCTCAACGGTGGGTCATAAGGTGCATTAATGAGGCAACAGCCTGGAAGATGACTTCCGGCCTGAGCTGAATTAGACTGGAGGCAACTTTTTCAGGGGAAGCAGGTGAAGCAAGTAGCTTCTTGCTGTACCTCAGAGGAGAAAACAGTCTGGGGTCACATTTTCCATGAACAGGTCTTGGGATCCTTGTGGGACAGAGGAAAATTCTATGGAAAAAAACTTCACCCTGTCCATAAAATTTTCTTTCCAAATGAGGCCACAATGGTTTGAGCACTTGAGGTTGCCAATGTACACCCTTCCACTCATCATGGTGGACAGAGAGAGGGAAGAAGGAGGGACAGTCTTCATGGCGCTTCCTTCCTCTTCCACTTTCATACAAACTCGGAAGGAAAATCATCCTTTATTCAATGGGCCCATCTGGCCAGGGGCAAACCTGTGGTGTGTCTCACCACTGTGGCTTATGGACTCTTGCTTAAAGACTCCCAGCAGGCAGTGTGCTTGCCTTGCCAAGTCAGCATTTCTGGAGTGATGCAGACTAAAGGAGAGCAGGGGAGGTACCGAGCCTGCAGGTGTGGGAGAGTAGATATGATGCGAGTGTGCTATGAGTGTGTGCGTATGATAGTGTGTATATGTGTGAATATAGAATGACTGTGTGTGAGAGATGTGTATGAGTATGAGTTTTTGTATGACTGTGTGTGTTTATATATGTAATGGTGTGATGTTTGTGCATGCATGCATGTGTATAAGTGTGTGAGTGAATGAGTGCTCAGGAACTGGACGAACTGACTCAGAATCCACAACCACCACTTTCTCCTCCATTGGGGAAATTTTGAAAAATGTTGAGAGTGACGTGTGTGAGCCAACCTGGGCAGCTGCCCCTCACATCTCCGACATTGAGACCATATTGATCATGGGGTGCTTCCTCTCATTCTCACTCTCCACCTGTGTCACCTCTTTAACCCTGAGCATTGAGCTGCCTCTCTCTGGATGCAGGTGAGTGAGGACTTTATGGGACCCACACTTGGCCAATCATGTGCCCAAAGCTAGTTGTGACTTGTAAGTGCTTTGTGCACACAGCATAAACTCCAGTTGGCTTTTAGGGTCATAGTGCGGTGCCCCCCCTTGTTCCATACAGCCATGGCTATGGTAGCAGTCATGGGCCATTAGGGTCTGCAGGGTCCCTTCCCTAGGGCCTAGGGTGTCTGATGAGGGTATTGGAGCCTGGGACAAAGAGCCTGGATGCTCAGCTGGGGGAGGGAAGAGGCTCACGAATGGAATGTTCCTCCGAGGATGACCCTGTCCTTCCTGTGACCAGCCTGCTCCTGTCCTGTCCCCAAGCCCCATTCCCTGCATCTCTCTTCTCTCCTGCAGGGGGAATCAGCCTCTGAACACTCCCTGGGAGGAGTTGGACCCCCATGGTGCATGGAAGAAGCCCAACTCCTAGGCCTCTGCCAGAGCAGCAGTGAGGGGACTCTAGACCTGAGGAACAGGATGTGGAAAAGATGGGAGAGTCAAGAGTGATGGAGAAAAGGGCAAGAATAAGAAGCTGAGTGGGGATGGAAAGAACTTGGTGGCTGAACACAGGCTCTGCAACACAGGGGCTTGGGGTCGGGCTCTAGCACTGCCTGTTCCCAGAACACTCCTGGGAATGGCCCTCAAGCACAGAGGTGGGAGTGGTCCCCAAAACCTAATCTCAAACCCTCAAAAAAGTGCAGCTGCACACAAGACAAACTATCCTGAGAAATACCTGAATAAAAAGAGAGAAGCTACTTCTTTTAGCAGCTGAGATTGGTCTTTTGGCTGACGTTGGCTCCTCAAGTCAGGGTTGGGCAGCCTGAGGGGACTCCTGGGACAGGACTCAGGCAGACCTGAGTGTTGGCATGCCCATCAGGAGGAAGAAGGAAATGAAGGCTAGAGACACTGTCAGCACACACTTTTTATCATGTAAGAGGCCCCAAAGGTCGATCCCTGCACCACATGTATCTCCCCATCTCCGGGCATCACTGGGAATGGCACGGGATTCCTTGGCACAGCCAGGGGTGACCCTATAAAACCAGGAAAAAAGGAACAGAAAGCTGAGGGCACCCACTTTCCTTGGGCTTTCTGTGACGGCTGAGAGGGACTTGGTGGTTTGGTGCCATCCACAGCCTCAAGGACTTCCGGGGCTGGAGGCCATGTTTCTTTCTGTCCGTGCCCCCACCATCCAGAGATGGGAAATAGCCTATCTGGTGGCCACATCGAGAGGTCCTTTTGTGTCCCCTCTGGAAAGATCTCTCATGTGTGCAGAGCAAGCTCAAAGAAGAGGATTTGCTTCTTTGACAGATAATGAATATCAGAAAGTTCATATTTACATTAGGGCTGGGTGGGGAGCATGTGTGCGCCAAGGTGCTAAAGGAATGAGCCATGTGGTAGGTGGGGGCACCAGGGAGGCTGGGAAGGAAGGAGGTCAAGAGAGGGTAAGGGGACACCCCCACCCCAACTTGGGAAGAGGCCCCGAGTGAGAGAGACGGATGGATGCCAGAGATGGAGTGGAGGCTTGGGGGCATAAAGGGCTTCCACCGAGCCCAACAGAGGGGCTAGTGGGTGGCAGCAGGGAGTGCGCCACCCCTCAGGGAGGAAAGAGGCACCTTCCTGCTGCCGTCCAGTTGCCAGAGATCCGCACATGGCCAAAGAAAGGCAAGTCAAAGGGACAGTTGTGGGGCCCATGTGCAGAGCAGAAGCTGTTCAGTACTTCCCGATGCGGGGTCCGGCTCCCCTGGCAGCCTCACCTCCTCTCTAAAGCAAAAATCAGGCTCCTGCACACTCCCGTCGGGACAGTTCACTGCCCTTTTCCCCATCGCCAGTTGCTCCTCTTGCATCCTGAAAGCCAGTTGGGTTGCCCTGGGAATGAAGCCATTAGGGAGACCCTCTCAGAAAAGCTCCCTCAGGATAAACTCGACCCTCCTGTCTGAGCTTGGGGGTGGGGTCATCTCTAATTTACTGCTATGGATTATAACTCACCATTGAATATACACAAAGAGACTTAAGTGATAAACTCTAAATATCTGCAGGGCTAGCCACAATGTGTGAAAATAAGAGGGAGAGAGATGCAGAGACAAGAGAGAGATAGAGAGAGAAAGAGAGGAAACTGGGGTACCTGCTATTAAGGCAGCCTGGGGTGGGTGGGGAAGGGGTGGGGTACATTGGTGGTGGAAATGGGGCACTGGTGGAGGGATGGGTGCTGGTATACTGTATTACCAAGAACCAATTATGAACACCTTTGTAAATGTGGTATAATAAAAAAAATAAATATAATTTACTGCTATGGCAATGGAAGATGAGAGCTGGCATTTGAGGAGGTATGGTTTCCCGCTAGTCCCTTATTGGTTTTGCCTAAACTGGTAGAGGATTCCAACACTCACGGATAGAATGTTCCTCCGAGGATAACCCTGTTCTTCCCTGTGACCAGCCTGCTCCTGTCCTGTCTCCAAGCTCCATTCCCTGCATCACTCTTCTCTCCTGCAGGAGAATCAGCCTCTGAACACTCCCTGGGAGAGTTGGACCCCCATGGTGCATGGAAGAAGCCCAACTCCTAGGCCTCTGGTGGCTGAACACAGGCTCTGCACACATTTGCCTGGGGTCGAGCTCTAGCCCTGCCTATTCCCAGAACACTCCTGGGAATGGCCCTCAAGCACAGAGGTGAGCGTGGTCCCCAAAACCTAATCTCAAACCCTCAAAAAGTGCAGCTGCACACAAGACAAACTATCCTGAAAAATACCTGAATAAAGAGAGAAGCTCCTTCTTTTTAGCAGCTGAGATTGGTCTTACCACATGGGAAGGTAAGAGTTTCTTACCACAAGGGAAGGTAAGAGATTAACCATTGTGTGGGGCTCTGTGTGTATGTGTGTGTGCATATATGTGTGTGTGTAAGAGAGAGAGAGGGAGAGAAAGAGAGAAGAATATATAAAGTCTGACTGGTGGAGGAATATGAGGACCATGGGTCTTAATGTTTGTCAGGTAGAAGCAAGGAGTTATTTTTGCTAACTTGCAGGTATTGGCTTTGCAGTTATTTTTGCTTTTATGCTTTGCAGGTATGAGACCTGGGTTCCCTCACTGATACTGCTGGAAAAGTTCCCAAAACGTAGTAATCAAAACAATGAAAACAGAAGCAGTAATAATAATGACAATAATATTATCATTGAAACTGTATAGGTCATTTCTAAATGACTGTCTCATGTCTTCTTTTCCATAAATGGTATCAGACAATATAGTCTTTTTGTTTCTGTCACAGCGGACATGGATGGGGCGAGGGCTCTGCCACCACTGCACCCATTGCTGGTTTGCACCTTCTCCTGCAGGACAGCTCAGGAGTTATGGGCCCTGATGGCAGAGAAGAGCAGAGGAGACTGGGGTGTCTGTGTATGTGACCTTGTTCATTCTGTCCACTCATAACAGAGCCCAACAGGGAAAAAAAGAGCATTCGAGGATGCTCCAATGTGCTCTTCCCTTGGCCTCTCATAGCGGCTCCTTCTTGCATAGTCACAGAGTGCCTGCAATGGACCACTCAGGTCTAGCTGCGGACACACACACATCAAGGAGGCCGGGCTGCTCACTGCAGTAGGATAATAGCATCCTCCAAGGATGGAAAAACAGAAAAGCATTTAGAGGTCTAATGTGTATCTAGTAGGATATGACTATTTACAAATAACTGCTTATCGTTATATTTATTGGCAATAAAAATAATAACAGCTCTCAGTAAATGGCCAAGACTTTTTTTTTCTGTTTCATCTGGTTTCAATTGCACAGCAGTTTTTATTGTTCCCATTTTCCAGGCAGACAGATTGAGGCGCCTAGAAAGGAGGTGGTCACAGTGGATACTGAAGCATGAGACCAGCGGGGACTAGAGCGTGAGACCACGGACTTTGTTGCTAAAGTCCATGGTGTAACCGTTGGTTGCATTTAATCTACTTCCCTGGGACTTGGGGTAAACAGGAGGCTCCCGGACTGGGCTGAGATACCCTGGCTGAACTGTAGGGCCCTGGAAGGGAATGAGCACTGGACAGGGAAGCTCAGTTCCACGCCAGACCCCACAAATAGTCAGCTCCTGTTTTCTGATTTAATTCTTCCCTGATGAGCTTGCCCCTGTAGCTCAGGGAAGGATTGGTATTCAGGGAAGGTGCGTCAAAGGCGGTAATTAAACTGTCTCCACCAAAGCACTCAGCCTGAGCACGACCTGTTTGATTCTGCAAAGGAAATCATTGCTCTTTAACAGGAGACCGGAAACTTTTTGATTAGCAAGTGACAGATCAACAGATCGATGCCTTTCCAGCTTCATTATTGGAAGGGACTGAACTGTGCTGCTTGGAGATGAGAGAGTTTGGGGAGACCTGGGGGCTGGACCAGGGAGGTGCTGGGGATGAACAGGGACTGAGGTCCTAAGGAGAGACTGACCATGGTGAGTCCCTGGAGCTTGATATCTGATCAGATTGGGGACAGATGGAGAGAAGAGGACCCTGTTTAGCCCCCACACCCACCCACCCCCAGCGTTGGACAAGATGCTCTGGCATCTGGCCTTCTGCTTCATTGTCTCAGCATCTCTGTTCCCACCCGGGCTGCAGCTCCGCTTTATTGCTGTTCTCTCAAGGTCAGGGGAGTTAAGACCAGAGATTAGGTGGTGTCAGTGCTGCTTTTTTGAAATATGACTCAGTGTAATCTCTTTCCACACCAGAGCAGAGATGCCAAAATCGCACTTCAATCTCTAACTCGCAGGGGTTTATTGGGATTTTAGCAGGGCCCGCAGAGATAAGACTGTTTCTTCTCTCAGGGTGCCCTTTCACAAACTTTGGTCAAGGGAGGTCCCAACTTAGCACTGGCAGGTTTCCTGCTGCCCTGTACCCGTGCCCAACTGGTAAAGGGAGACCCACCCCAAACTCCATTGAGCCCGGTGCCATGCCAGCACAGTGCGGAAGGGGACATTCCCAGGATCTACTTCTGCCTCTCATCCACATGTCTTCCAGAATAGGCTTTGGTTTTAGCTATAGGTGAGCTCAAATCCCAGCTTCTCATCCCATGACTCAGTTTCCTCACCTGTCAAACAGAGAGGTACGCCAGCATAGAGACCTTGAAAGCAAAGTACCCTACAAATGTTCTGGACAAATGGGAACATCATTTTGTCCTCACTGATTTGGATCCTAGTGTTTTAAGATGGAAAATTGGGACATGGTGGAGGTGGGGTAAAAAGTAGCCCCCACATTCCATCTGGGACCTATAAGATATAGATCTCCCTACCTCTTCCTTCTCCAAGCCCCTGAGGGACACTGGCCTGAGATCTGAGTGGTTCACTCACCAGATTAACCCCGGTGCCTGCTGCCAGGAGGGCATGAAAGGAGCCTTCAGGTGGGGAGGGGAAGGGACACCAGTGGCTGAACACAGGCCACCAAGGCCAACACAGGCCACCAAGGCCAACCTGATGCCTGGTGCCATGTTCTTTGACTTGCCCTATGATCTTTCTCCCTCATCCTTGGTGTCCTTTCCAAATTTCCCCACCTGGATGCTTACTCCCACCCTGAGGAGCCATGGGATGACCAGTCTATCACAGAAGGTTTGACCCGACAGTTCTCCAGCACACCGGGGTTCTGTGTGCTGTGTGAGGGTGAGTTCGTTAGCTGAGCCTGTTTCTTCTTCAACAAAGCCCAGTGCCTCATGGGTCAGTGATGAGGGGAGAGTGAGTGAAGCACCCTGGAGCTGGGGAAGGTACCCCCAACAGAGCTCCACAGAAGCTTGTCCCGCTGGCTTCTTCTTTCCTTCTGTAGGACGTGGTGGGACGAGGATGTTGGATCCAAGTCAGATTCAAAGTCTGCTGGGACTCCCCAGGAAAACACAAGCATAGCAACTACTGCAAAGAGTCACATGTAAAATTTGGTTTCCTTATGGAAAAAAAAAGTTATGTTTGCACTATGGTCTATTGAGTATTTGGTAATTTTGTGTCTGAAAATAATGTGCATACCTTTATTCAAAAATATTTGATGGTAAAAAATACTCAGCACTGGGTACTTTTTTCAGACAGATGCCGCCTGACTGGTAGAGAGCCAAAGTTTGCCAAACATAAAGGGAACAATGAATGGTGCCTGGTCTTCACTTAATTTTAAAATTTTACTTGTTACGTATTATATTGATTTTCGGTCTCCACCCAGCAGTACTCAGGACTGACTCCTCTGACTCCTGGCTTTGTGCTCCTGGTGGGCTCAAGGTACCTTATGTGGTGCTGGGGAACTCGGGTTGGCAGCTAGGGCAAGCAAGAGCCTTACCCCCGTACATCACTCCGGGTGAACCTCGTGTTGACAGTTCATTACTTTCTTTGCTCTAAGTCACATCCCTTCCTCCACGCCCAACCTACCACACAAGCAATTTCTGGTGAAAATACTTGGGTTTCCCTCTGATTGAAGGCCTTTACCCCTTCTCCTTGCTCCAGCCGGTATCACTCTTGGCAGCAATTTCAGTTCAGGTCCTCTGGCAATAGGTGGACCTGTGGCTGAAGCCTAGCCAATGAGGTGCTCCTATTGTTTGAATCCACTGGAGCTCAGCCAATCAGATTCACTCAAGATGGAAAATGAGGGGAGTTGGGTTTCTCTCTGAGGAAGCTGAGGGCAGGCACCTACCCACTCTCCTTTCAGTGGACGATTTGCCTTTTAATTCTGCTCTTAGGCAAAAAGAACATTCTTCTTGCTCCCACACCTTCCTAGTAAGTTCTCTGCGTGTTATGCCAGCTGAGGTTGGTTTCTATTGCTTGTCCACAAAGAAATCTGACAGACTCAGCCTGTCCCTCAGCTAGTAGAGGAGGAAGCAGAGCAAAAGTCACCTCCTCTGTTCTCTCTGAGGCAGGACAGAGGCTCCCTCTTCCTCTCCTTTGTCATTGCGCAGAGCCAGGTTCGTTCTCCTGAAGTCAGCAGAAGGGAGTTCAGGAAGCTGACAGCGCCAGCCTGACTTCCCTTGAACCCAGGACACTCTTCAAAGAGGGCCCCCGACTTTCCCTTCTTATTAAATCCTCACATTCTCTAGGGCCCCATCCTTGCTCCGCGCCTGGGCTCAAGTCTCCCCTCACTCAGCAATCTTGATTTTGCCAATATTCTTCCCTTTGTTCTCTATTCTTTCTCCCAGTGACTCTTTTCAAGACAAACTTAGCAGTGGGGATCTCTTTGCAGGGGCTACCCCTGATATTTGGTCGAGATATAAGCTCATTGTGGAAAGATAATGTGTGTGTGTGTGTGTGTGTGTGTGTGTGTGTGTGTGTGTCCTCCTAGGACTCAGTCCCTCAGCCTCAAGCTCCTGTGGATCCTCATGGCTCCCAGCCTCCCCTCAGACAGATGATTTGTCTCTGACTGTCTGTGGCTTGCTGGCGAGAGGTGGCTATTCTGTTCTGAAGGCCTCATGATTTCTGATTCATGAGCTACTTGAACCAAACCTCCCTGAGCCACCCATTCTCACAGGCACACAGCCGTGACATCAGGGCCCCATTCCCTCTCCATCACTAGGATCCGCTAAAATGGAGGCCTCTGGGGAGAGTGCCTTGTTTCCTGAGCTATGGGAGCCCAGAGCCTCCAATTTGTGCTGCTGGAATCCCCAGTGTCTCTTCTGGATAGGCTCAGGGGTAGAGGTGATACCTCTCCTTGCTTCTTTGGGGTCCTGCTCTTCCATTTCTAGAACACAGATCTGGCTAGTGCTTGGGCTCCCCAGGAAGGAAAAGAGAGAAAGCCACAACACTCGTGGCAAGAGAGCAAGAATTCCTCTAACCCTACTCAGTATTTCTAATTCCCTTCTTCCCTTACTTTCAAAGGCTTTCTTTTTGCAAGTCAGGAAACCAAAGACACACTAGGAAGAAAGGAGATACTTGGGCTTGGGGATTCAAACAGTATCACTGGATCTCCTCTGTCTCAGCCTTTCTTGATGGACTCTCCTTTCTTTGGCTCCATTTTTGGAGAAGCAAGAAAGATGGTGGCCAAGAACTCCAGGTTCACCTCCTGGGCCCTCAGGCTTAAATTCAGTGAAGAAAAGGGCTTTTTCCTGATTGTGCTAATAATAATCCTGGAATTAACTCTTTTTGTTTTTTGTCCTGGTTTGCCCACGTTTAGATTAAAGCCCCTCCTGAACCAACTGCATTTCTGAAAAGATGTGGTCCTCTGCAAGACCAAATTGACATGCCATTTCCCGGGCTGAGGCCCATAGCAGATCTAACAGGTGGCTTATGAAAGCAACACCAGATGCTCTTTCCAGAAGAAGGGCACTGCAGCTAGGCAGGCAGATGTCTGCTACAGGCCTTATCATCCAAAACTACCTATGGGGCAACAAGGTCCAGGCCTTTTTTTGATATAATCAGTCAAGAAGAATCTTATCAGGTCAATTCCTTCAGCTTCCAAAGGCCAGGTGGAACCAGCTGATAGGTACTGACTTTTTTCTTTGCCTTTTCCCACCTGATGTCCTTACCTCTTCTTGTAAACAGCTAGTACAGGGTCTGCAAAGGACATAGAAGTGAGTTCTGGGGGTAGAGAGACGAAGAGGGAGTGGCCATCTCCAATCTTTCTGAGCAGATTCTCATCCTGCCCTACAACATGACAATATTAATGCTTTGGTCATAAGTTCCCAGTTTTCCCAGGACTCCAAGGAATGATTGGTCACTGGGTAAAGCATCTCACCTGATAGGGAGTGGGGAAGTCCCAAGCGCTAAAGGGAAGAGACTTTTGGCTCCATCTAAGAACTTTGAAGTCAGACCAGTGCTGAGGTCCAGGGCATGTGTTATTACTTCTCTAGGTATCAGCATTCTTGTGCAGATAGGGTGACGATCGTACTAATGCAGAGTGAGTTCATGGAGAAAATTTGTCTGAATGGATGTTGGAGTAAATGGATCACCCCAACCCCTCAGCTCCACTTAAATGCTGACGTCCTTACCTCCACTGCAATTAGGATGTGAGAGGCAGATCTGGGAGAAGTTAAATGAGGTCAGTGGGTTGGCTCTTCATCCCATTGGGTGAAGAGGAAGAGAAGCTCCAGCTTCCAGAAGACTCTGGGAAGCATTGGAGAGGTGAGTAAGTCCCAGCACCAATGAATCTGGTGCCTGGGCCTTGTACTTCTTGGTCTCCCCAGAAGTACTGCAGGGCACGCCCCTACTGCCCTCATGCCCCGACTATGGTCTGCCTTTATAGCAGCTCCAGCCAACTAACCCAGTGGACTTGGTTTTAAGTATCATTTCTCTAGAAGCATATCTGGGTGGCCTGAGATTGCTGTGAAGATTATCCATATGGAATGTTTATCTATGTGCCTGCTAAAGCTTCCCCATGGCTCCAAGAGAGAAACGCTGTTATTTGTCTCTTACAGCTTCTTACAGCTCCAGGCACAGAGGCTCAGAGAGATTGAGGCGCTTGTTCTAGATCCACAACTGGGCAATGGCAGCTCTGAAACTGGCCCCTGGTAGCCTGGCTCAGGAACTGAGACCCTCTTGTCTGCTAGCAGTGTAGGGCTGGGGGAATCATCCCACAGGAATGAGTCTCCTGGGGCCTGGAAAGGAGGGCCCCTTCTCCCCACTGAGCACTGACCTTCCAGACTGGCTAGGAGGCTGCCCCAAGCTGTCTCCTCCAGCTGGAGAAGTTGCCCTCAGGGTTTCCATGGCAGGTTGGGCACACTTCAAAGAGCTGCCTGCAAGGCGCCTGTTTGCCATCTCACCCATTACCAAGCAACAGGGGTGCCTTGGGGAGGCTGAGTAAGCACATGGGTAATGAGAATGGCTTTGGAAACAAAGGAGCAGCTTGCTAGAGGTGTTTGCCTGCAGGGCTGCTGGCTTTAGGCTCAAGGCAAGGCAGGGCAGGTCTTGGTAGCAACAGACTAGCTGTATAGAGAGCTTCCCACACGCCCCACCTCGGGCCTTGAGAGCACTCAGAGGCTAATGATTGCTGCAGCTTCAGCCCCAAAACCTCCCCACTCTGGGGACCGAGGGTTTGACACACACCCAGCTGTGTTCAGAGCTTACTCCTGGCTCTGTGCCCAGGGGTCACTCCTGGCAGTGGTTGGGGGCCGTATGCTATGCTGGGTATCAAACCAGAGTGGCAGGCATCTATGCACTGTGCTACCTCTTAGGCCCAGTTTCTTCTGCTGTTGGAGAAGAGGTTTCCCAGCCGATGGTGCTCAGAGCTTACTCCTGGCCCTGAGCTTAGGGATCACTCCTAGTGGGCTTGGGGAAGGTATGGGGTACCAGGGATTGAACCTGGGTCAACCATATGTCAGGCAAGTGCCCTACCTGCTGTGCTATTTTTTTTCCCCAGCTTCTCCACATGTATAGTGACTTGTGGGTGGTGGTAAGAGGCAGCGGTGGTGATGGTGGGGTGAATCACAAGAAAGTGAGTGAGAGACCAGGTGACCTGTTTGGTCGGTGCCGGCAACTAGGAGGTACTGCAGCTTCCAACGGCCTTGGAACTGATCTGGGAAGTGTCTTTAACTCCCCAAAGCTCAAAGGGGATGATCAGCATCTACATCTGTTCCATGACCTGGGCGGCACCAGGGCTGGAGACAGCCCTTCCTGGGCACCCCACCTGCCTCCCCAAGGTGACCCTAGCCTTGAGTGGGTGTTCTGTCTCATTCTCCCTGTGATGGAGGGTGGTTATTAGCAAGAGGGCCCTCTTGCTGATTACCTTTCCCATCCCATTAATTCTCATTTCCCCAGACCCTTCAAGGCAGCCTGCAGATGAGCAGTGGGGACAGGACTGCCGGCCACTGGGAAAGGCCCCCCAGGAACTGCTCCTCATTTCTCCCTGAGCACTTCTTGCGCCTCTGCCAGGGTTTTGTTTGAGTGTTCCGCAAAGCAGTCAGGCTCCCTGACGACCGGCCCATCCTTCTCTTCTCCCTGCACCAAGAGTCCTTTGCCTAACTACTCTGCAAGGAGCATCAGGAATCCAGGGTGGACTCGGAGGGGCATCTGATTGGAGCCTCTGCCCCAGAGTGCAGCTGCCAGGAGAGCCCTGGTGGGACAGTAACAGGCTACTCCAGGGGAGGCTGAGTAGGTGGGACTGAGATTCCTGTCACTCACGTAGGAGGGCTTCAGCTGCTGCTGTGCCACACTCTGGTCTTTTGTTACACTGGAGTAAGGCTCAGGCTAGACTGAGAACCTCTCTTCTCTGGTTCTACCCTCACTTCTCTGGTTCTACCCCTCACTTCTCTGCCCCCCCACTTCTCTGGCCCCCCTCACTTCTCTGCCCCCACTTCTCTGGCCCCCTCACTTCTCTGGCTCCCCGAATGCATGATCTCAGAAACCTGCTACTCCACTCCTGCCCCACCCCCAGCCCTGGTGCCTCCCAGGTCATGGAACAGGTCTAGACACTGATCGTCCCCTTTTATTCCACAAAGGAATAAAGTACTAATGGTGAGATGGGAGGTCGGAGGAGCAGGGTGCTGGGGCCCAGTAGTGACAGGCTATTTGTCTCCCAAGTGGCCCAAGTTTTTGTCTCTGGCCAGGCAAACCTTCACAATCCAAACTTGTGTGTCTACCCTTCTTTGAGGGGTGCTGAGCAGCATAAGGAATCAGCTCCCCTTTTCCTCATGGGGAGCCCTCTGCAGCAGCTCCTTGGAGATCAGGGCAGAGAACAGAGGTGGTTTGGCCTGCACTGGGTGCAGGGTGGGGGACGGAGGGGAAGATTGGGAATGGGAGAGTCCAGAGCCCTGTAGTCTCATCTGAGGACACATGGACCCTTGGGAGCTTGAGAGCCCCACCAGGATTGGTGGGTGCAGAAGGCCGGTTGCAGCTTTGCTTCCCAAAGAAGTAAGGCTTGCGCATGGCCGCTGTCCTTAGGTGGAAGGCCCCTAAAACTGCTCCCCTCTTGCTGGAACTTGCCAGTGCTCTCTGAGACACTTTTTCTTCTGCCAGCCTTGTGGATGGCAGTCCCCACATCCTGTTGGTCGGACTTGGAAAGTGTCCCCCCGCCAGCTGAAGAGTCAATACTGCCAGGAAGGTTTAGGGAGCAATGCAATAAGCGGGTCGGGTAACATACAGACATCACCATTGTCACTGGAGCATGATGACACCCCTCTTGGAAAAGCGAAAATTGAGGATCAGATTGCTTAAGCCAGTTAGCCAAGAGCCCCCCCACCCTGATCCGCAGGGGTCGGTGGGACAGTGCTCGGCTTGCTCCGAGACCCGTCTGAGCTGCTATGGCGTTGCCCTCCCTCCAATCAGGTTAGAGGAAGCTGCTGCTAAGCCTCTCTGTGTGCTGGGGGTTATTGGGCTGTTGGGTTGTTAACTAAGGAGGCTGAATGTGCTGGTAAGTCCCCACAGAGTGGGAAAGGGAACTCCTGGGCACTGACTGGGCAAATGGACCAAGGGAACAGAAGGATCCAGAGGGACCAAGAGCATAGCAGGCCTGGGGTGCCTGCTCCCTGCTGGACTCAGACCTGGGGGCTAGACGTTGGCCAGACCAGCCATTCCGAAGGCACGTGGGGGTCTAGACTACCTCATGGTCCTAAGAGCATGGAATTCAAGGAAGCAAAAAGGAGGGGGAGAAGGCAAAGAGACAGCAGAAGCGAAAGGACGAAGGTGTGTGTTCAACTGGTGGGTGTCGCTGCTCTGGAGCTCTGTGAAGAGACTTTGCTGTGGTCCAGGGTGAGGAGCCCAATGAGACCACAGATGGGGTGGGGTGGGGGGGCAGTATCTGGGCCTCGACAGATGTGCTTGGAGCTCACGCATTTCTCCTTTACTCATTCATTCTTTCACTCACTCCCTCACTCGTTCCTTTACCCATTTATTCACTCATCCCTTCTCTCACTCATTCTTTCACCCATTCATTCTTTCACATTAATTCATTTATTAATTCACTCAATCTTCAATCATTCATTCACTCACTCTTGTGTCAACTATTTCTGAGGACCTGCTCCATGCCTGGCATGGCTACGATGCTTTGACTAGCTCAGTAAGGAGAAGCTGCTTATCTCTCAACCCCCTAAGATTTAAGATCCTTATGGCAGCAGGACACAGGCCCACAAATGAGATCATGGAGCAGACATGAGGTCATGGTGGTGTGATGGAGTCTGGCCCTGGGGAACAGAGAGAAGGGCTGGCATGTGGCATCAGGTGGGAAGCGTGTGCAGGCTCTTCAAAGCAGGCAGGTAGGAGATGTTTAGTGATGTGCTGGCGAGATAGCACAGGGTTTAGGGTTTATGTCTTGCACCTGTTCCATCCCTGGAATAAAATGTCACCCCCAAGCATTATGGGGTGTAGTTCTGGTATTCCCGACACTGCAGAAGCCGAGCAATGCTGCATTTCCAGTTGTAGCATTCCATCATCTGGTCTTGGCTAGTGGAGAAGCACAATGAGTGACCCCAGGCTCTCTGAGCACCGTTGGATGAGTAGAGGATGTTTATGGCCATGAACACAGACCTACAGATCTGCAGCTATTTAGACCATAGTGAGGTCTCTGAAGACAAGCGTCCTTTTGTGTCTTTCTCTCGGCATTCTTCGCACAATCATGGAAGTGCTGAACCAGTTGGTTGTATTCTTCATTGATGTCATCAATGATGGTATCTTCCCATGTTGCTGCAATGGTGCCAAAGAGTTCCCAGTTGGTGGTCGTTCTGGGAGTTCTCTTCTTAAGCTTTTCAGTCTTTTCTCCCCATTGCGGGAAGTAGAATTTTGCACGAAGGAGATGGTGGTCCGATCCTGTTTGGAATTTGGGGACAACAGCAACATCATTCAGACAAAACCGTTGATTGAAGATGATGTGGTCAATTTCATTGTGGAACTGTCCGCCAGGAGATTCCCATATCCAACGTTTCGCTTCAGCCTTCTGGAACTGTGAGTTCCCATGAATGGTCTTGGTGGACATGATGAACTCAGATAGTCTCTCACCCTGTTCGTTCCATTCTAGGCCATGGGTCCCAATGTAGAGTTCTTCAGCCGATCTTCTCGGTCCTGTCTTGGCATTAAAATCACCGACTATGATCTTGTAGAAGGTGTGATCTTTTTTTATAGAACTCCTCCAATTCCATGTAGAATTTCTCAATTTCATTTTTCTTTGTATGTGGATGTTGGTGCGTAGACAATGAAGATAGAAATTTCTGGCAGTGGGCCACATCTCTTCAAGTGTATTCATCCTATCCAGTTTGTTAGGCATTCAAATGAATCAAGTTGGCAGCAGGCCGGACACAGTTGCCTGCGCGGCGCTTGAGCACGTGTGTTGCCCGCATCTCCCCTCTTGAGATGTGTACCTCTCTTTACCGCGCTCTCGCCTTTGGAGCAGCCCCGCTCTCCCTTGAGCGCGTGTTACTCTTTCCTTTCTTCTCTCTCCTTCCCCCGCCTCCTAAAACCTCCTTAATAAAATCTATTTTACTTCAAAAAAAAAACAAATGAATCAATGTTGATGCCATGTTTGTGTTGACAAGGACACCAATGCCACAGACGCCTCTTTTCGTCCTCATGTTCCAAGGAACAATTCTTCTCTGGTGTCAAATACAGCATGATGCAACTGATTCCTCCTCGTCTCAGTCAGACCAATGATGTCATACTTGATCTTTTGCGCCTGCACCATCAGATCCTCAATATATGCTTCCGATGCCAGCGTATATGCATTGAAAGTACAGACAGTCATTTTAGTCCTTCTTCGTTTTGGCAGCCTAGGATGGCCATGAAATTTTATCAGGCACTGCTTGTTCACCTTTCTTACTGCTGCCGTATTAAGGGCTCTTTCGGGTCAGGAAAATAAATATTTCTGTTACTGGTTTTGGCATATCGAACATACATCAGACAGCTTGCCAGGCTCTGCCGTGCGGGGCGCTATATTCTCATTAATTTGTGGGGCTGTCTCAGAGGGGTGGGTAGAATATTCACGCAGCGCAGCCGCACGCAACAGGGAAAGCTGGTTTTTGCTCTGCCGGGTGTATCTGTGTACACTCTTGAGCTCATTAGCCAACGTGGCAAGGCACGAGCCTCAGGAGACCAAATGCTAACGTCCAAGCTTGCTAAACGGTGCAGAGAAGCGATAAAAGAAGACCTCAAAGACAGAAGAGCAGAAATACTGGAAGATGCAGCAGAAGCTGGGAAAAGTATTCGCACTGCCTGCCTGTTCTTCGCCAACTATAAGACCAAGATGACTGCCCTCCAACGCCCTGATGGATCTATCACATCTTCCAGAAAGGCAATGGAGAAGATTATCCATGACTTCTACTCAAATCTCTTTGATAGCCACATCACCTGCCCACATACCAAATTCCACAGGATGGATATGTCATTCCCAACATTCTCCTTTCTGAAATCCAACATGCCATCTCGTCGGTAAAGAAGGGAACAGCACCAGGCCCAGACAAAGTCAGACCCGAACACCTGAAGAATCTGCCGTCGGTACTCATCAATACACTAGCTCAGCTCTTCACACGCTACCTGTCCAAATGCAAGGCGCCCTCCCAATGGAAAACCAGCAGGACAGTTCTACTGTTCAAGAAGGGACACATTCATGACATCAGCAACTATTGCCCCATCTGCCTGTTGTCTGTCATCTACAAGCTGTTTACACGAAGTCATCCTGAACAGGATTAGCAGAACACTAGAGGAAGGACAATCATGCGAGCAAGCAGGCTTCCGGAAAGGATTCAGCACAATCGACCATATCCACACAGTAACCAAGCTCATCGAGGTTTGTAGGGAGTACAAGATGCCGCTCTGTCTCACGTTCATTGATTTACAGAAAGCCTTTGATTCTGTGGAGACTGAAGCAGTCATCGAAGCCCTAGCCAAACAGGGTGTTCAAACCCAATACATCAAGATACTTCGTGAGCTGTATTACAGATTCACCACCAGGATCTCACCATTCTACAAAGAAGTGATCATTAATGTGAAAAGAGGGGTTCGACAGGGTGATACCATTTCACCAAAACTCTTCAGTGCCACCCTCGAGAACATCATGCAACAATTAGAATGGGAAGGAATGGGAGTGAAGATAGATGGTTGGCAACTACACCACCTCCGCTCGCTGATGACATCGTTCTAATAACACCAAACATTAGCCAAGCAGCACAAATGCTGGCTGACTTCGACCGAGAATGTGGAAAGATAGGTCTACAGCTGAATCTAAAGAAAACAATGTTCATGAAGAATGAACTAGTTCCTGAGGCCCCATTCACTCTCAATGGAACAAACATCTCTGAATGCAGCAGTTATGTGTACCTAGGTCGAGAAATCAACATGATGAATGACCTAAAACCTGAGCTGCGCAGGAGGAAGAGAGCAGCATGGAATGCCTTCAAAGGCATTGAAGAAATAGCTAAAAGGACAAAGAACCTCCGGCTCCGGGCACATCTCTTCGACTCCACCATTCTCCCTGCATTAACATACACCTCAGATACCTGGGCCCTACAAAAGCAGGATGAGAATGCTATTCGGGTCTCCCAGAGAGGAATCGAAAGAGCTATGCTTGGAATATGATGCCTCACTCAAGTGAGAGAAGGAATCCGGAGTTCTGACCTCCGCCGCTATTCCAGAATCAGGGACGCTGTCTCATTTGCCAAGGCATCAAAAATCAGATGGGCTGGACATGTAATGCGATTTGGAGACAACCGCTGGACTAGAGCCGTTACCGACTGGATCCCACAGGATGTCAAAAGATCACGTGGCCGCCCACCTACAAGATGGTCAGACTTCTTTGTCAAGACCCTGAAGGAACAGTTTGAGGCTCTTCATATTCCTGAATCAACCAGTTGCCATTGGGCTACTTTGGCAAGTGATAGGGTCAAATGGAAATGTTACAGGCGCCTGCTAGAGCAAATCGACGAATAACAGGATTCAATTGATCAAGTGATCAAGTGATCAAGTGTGGTCTCATCGGCATCTTTATACCACTGGAAGACAAAGGGGAGGCCTCAGCCTTGGTCTGGGTTCCTAGAGCAGAAAGAGGAAACAGTGTAGCAGAGGAAGCAGTGGTCAGGGGAGGGTTGAGGCTCTTTCTGAGGAAACCTCAACCCCCAGTGCCGGCAGACACCCAGGAGTGTCTCCAGCCCAGGCATTCCACGGCTCACCGCCTGATTAGGGAAGTGTCTGATTAGGGACACACTTTGTCCTGTGGCGGGGTCTGGGGAGGCTGAGGGGAGCAGGGATGGACACCAATGCCTTCAGGGAGGATTCTCAGCAGCATGGGCTCAGAGTCACGGAGGGAAGACAGCGTGAGGTCAGCAGCGGCGTGAAGTCAGCAGTGTGCGTGAGGTCAGCAGTGTGCGTGAGGTCAGCAGTGTGCGTGAGGTCAGCAGTGTGCGTGAGGAGCAGTGGGCACGTGGAGAGTCCACTCCACAGTGCTGCTGCCCAGGTTCTGGCTGCTGTGACAGAAGGGAGGGGCTCATGCAGGTTCTGGGGAGAAGCCATCTCCTTTACACCCCTGCAGCCTGCAGCATGACCACCTTGTTTCTCTGTCTGAGCTGGCGCTGGTGATTACATTGATCTGCATGTAATCGATCTAGCTTCTCACCAGCCTGCTCGCTGGGACCCTAGCCCTGGAGCCATTTTGTTGGAGACATCGCTGCTTCCTGACTTTTCCCTCCCCCTTACTACATGGCCAAGGGGGTGTGAGCAAGAGCAACAAGCATCCAGGTTCCTGTAATTTTTATGACTCTTAAGGAGTGTCAGCTGAGCATTTTGAAACAACGCATGTTCCCAGAACATGCCTCTGGCTCTGAGACAGGGGCAGGCATTATCCTATTCAAATCACAGCCAACTCTGTTCCTCGGCTGCAGTGAGTGCATCGGAAATGAGAAGAGCTTGCAGTCACTGTAGGCGGACTCTGTCCAATTGGAAACACTTATGATAATTGGACTGTGGCATAAATGCAAAGTTGTGAGGTGTGTAAATAACCAATGATGAGGGTTTTGAAAGGAGAAGCTTGTTTGGTTCCGAGACGGATTCTTCCCCAGTGGGACCCGCTGTGGCTTTTGCACGATATGGATGTCATTTCAAGTAACCCTGGGTGTTCTCCTCATGCCATTTATTTAAGGTATTTATAGGAGAACAAACTCTATCGAGATGAAGCAGTGTGGATTGAGAGGGGTTTGCTGAAGCTCGAGTGATATTGATTACAATGGCAGGAGATTGTGGTGTCAGGTCACCTTCGCACCATTGATTGTTGATTGCTGTATAATACCCTGCCTGCAGTCCTCCGCCCCTCCCTCTGCCAATCACAGGCACATTAATTGTGGGGACAAATTTAATCATGCCTTCTTTGCAGTACTGCTGAGATTCCAAGTCATTTTTCACACATAGTAAAATTGTGGTCGGAAGTGGGAAGGGAATGAGGAGAGACTCAGGATGCAGCCAGAAAGACACGGAGCATTTCCATTGTTCGCTGCATAGAAACTAGAAGGAGAGTTAGTTCTCTCTGAATAAGGTCCGGCTCTGTCTGGGTGGGACATTGGGGACATTTACTCTCTTTCTTATTTGGGTCACACCCAGCAACACTCAGGGGTTACTCCTGGCTCTGCACTCAGGAATTACTCCTGGCGGTGCTCTGGGGACCATATGGGATGCTGGGGATAGAACCCAGGTCGGCCACATGCAAGGCAAATGCCCTACCTGCTGTGCTATTGCTCCAGCCCTGGATTTACTCTCAATGGAGAGAAATATTCCCTTCCTGTCTTTGTCAATAATTGGGTGGTCCTGCACCATTTTGGTTTGAGAGAAGAAGAGAAACCAGCTTCAGAGCTGAGGTACTCGCCAGCTTTTCCAGGACAGTGAATAGCAGCAGCCAGGCCAGTCTTGACCTCATTGGGTTAAAGACCTTGGTACGAGTCAGTTTTGTTGTCTCTTGTTTGGAGGGAAAAAAAGTCAGATGAACTAAAAGTTTTAGGGTGGCAGAGATTGTCATCTCACGGATACAGTCAAGGGAATATCCTTAACTAACTTTCTGAAGAAGGATCTAGAAGTCCTTACAATTCAAGGTTTCTTAATGGAATGGAAACAATCCAACATCATGTTGCAAGTTCATTTGTTCTGTAAGACTTTTGGGTCTTGACCTCAGAGGGGAATAAAACTTACCAGGACCCTGCCATTACGGGGTGTATAATCCAGAAATATCCATGTTTTAAATTATTTATTTTTTATTGGTGTGTGGCACAATTTTAAAATTGGGATTAGATCCCAACATGGAATATACCTGTATGATATATTTCAAGTATGGAATAATTTTTGTTGACTATAGACCAGAGGTTGAAAGCAGGCAGACCTCTATGGCATAATTCATTGATTGAACTGAAATTTTATCCCTATTGATTAATATTCCCTCATATCTCCCCCACACACACACTCACCCCTCAGTCCCTGGTAACCCGCATTTCAGGCTTTGTTGAATGAGTTTGACTATTTTAGGCACCTCATGTATCTGGAATCTTGTATTTCTGCATCTGGCCTGTTTCACCCAGCATAATATCCTCAAGGCCGACTCATGTAGCAGCATCTTGTTTCATTTCCTTCTCTTGATTGAACACGGGGTGTCTAGATCACATTTTCTCTCCCACCCCTTTTTTGGTTTACAATATTATTAATGATTGTAAATTGTTTCTCATGGACATAACTCAATCACGTAGATCAGTTCCTCCTTATGTTGCCTTTGGGTCTTTGTTGCTCTCTTGCCAGGCAGCTTTAAGTCTCACATATGAGAGAGATCATTCTGTGGCTATACTTTTCTTTCTGACTTCACTCAACATGACATCCTCTAGATCCAGCCATGATGCTGTAAATGGCATGGTTTTATTCTTTCTTAGGGCTGCATAGTATTTTATCGTGTATATATAACCACAATTTCTTGGTTGGGTTGTTTTCATGTCTTGGCTACTGTACTAAATGCAGTCATAGGTGTACATATATCCTTTCAAATTAATATTTTTGTGTTTTGGAGATAGATGCCAGGAAATCATACAGTTAGTAGACCGTGTTTTCTTTGAACACTTCCCTACTGATTGGTGTTTAGCTTTTTTTGGAGAGTAGTGCTGTCACAAAGATTGATTGGCATACACAAATGACTAACAAGTGAAAACCATGCTCTCTTTAAGGAGAAACAAACTCAAACATGACACTGCTTCACACACTTCAGGATGACTATCAAAAACAGTTGCAACAGACAAGCACTTATGAGTAGGTAGAATCTTTGCCCTTTTGAAGAGCTTGCAAAATGGTACAGTTATGGACAAATGGTCCTTGGAAAATGGAACCAAGAAGGATCTAGCAATTCCACTCTTAGAATATACACCAAAGAAATGAATTCAGGATCTGGCAGAGATATTCACTGCATCACCTTTAGAGCAGTGCATTTTCAGCTTTGGTCTTCTGCGAAGAGTCCGAATATTGTGTATTTAATCTTAGTTTGCATTTGGGTCTTCATTGTGGTCATCTTCACCCTTCCCTGCCATTAATAAAACTTTCCATGTCAACTCCAAAATATATTAGCAAAGACTTAGAGATGGGCTCCCTCAACCCTCCACAAATTTTCACTTCACTTACTTTTGACTCCAGCTCTAGAGTAATATTTATTTTTATAAAATTTTAGTTTTAGTAAAACATCATGATTTACAAAGTTGAACATAATACAGTTGCTTCAGGCATACAGCCCTAACAGCAAGGTCCCTCCACCAATGTCCCTAGTTTCCCTCCCACCTACCCTTTGTAGGCATGTAGCAAATTTACTTCAATTGCATGCTCCAAAGAAATGGAAAATTATTAGAAGTGAATCAATAAAATCAATCTGTGATGATTGATTTCTCTAAGATTTTTATTTTATTTTGTTTGGTATATCACCTGACTATGCTCATGGGTTACTCTTGGCTCTGCATCCAGGAATTACTCCTGGCAGTGCTTGGGGGACCATATGGGATGCTGGGGATTAAACCCAGGTAGGTTGTGTGCAAGGCAATACCCTACCCACTGGACTATCACTCCAGCCCCCTGCTCTAAGATTTCTATCTTGTGAAAATAAAGAAATTTGAATCACTTAATACAATATAATCTACTGGCTCTTCTTATTTTCATAAATACATTTTCAACTCTGGCACCTGAATATCATGTATTAAATCTTGTTTTGCATTTGAGTCATCATTGTGGTCATCTTCATGCCTTCCCTGCCATTAATAAAACTTTCCATGTGAACTCCAAAATATATTAGCAAAGAATTAGAGCTTGTATTTAACAAATCTTAGCTGTGGTCCTAAGAGTCTTGGGAACCCCACTTTAAGAACCACGGCATCTGTCCAGCACTCCTGAGGTTGGGGTAGAGGAGAGGTGAAAACTGGGGGAGAAGAGCAGGTCTGATCCCCGTTGTTATAGATTCTGGTTTCATGGATCTGTGTCAGGAATAAACAAGGATGTTGTTTGCACGGTGATTTTCTTGGGCTGGTGAGTTCAAAAACCCTTTTCCTAATCTTAATGAGAAGACCAGAAAGGCCTATAGCAGAGACGGTGAGAGTCTCCAGGCATCGCTGGGCTCTCAGGACCCCATTCCCCACACCTACCAGGGACTTCATCTTCCTGTGCTTTCTCATCTCCATGGGTGCGGGTCAGTCCATCTGGCCTGGAGAATAGAGGCCAAAAGCAAGTGAAGTGGTGATCCCTGAACAGAGTGATCTGCAGAACTCACTAGCTTTTTCTGTGCGGTTCTCAGAGAGGTGCACGACAGGGCTCTGCCAGCTTTAATTTAATTACTCGGTATATTTTCAGTTAACTGCTTTGCCTGTTAAGATACCAGCAGAGCCTCACTCCATTTGTCTTTCTTACACTTGTCATTACACCTGATGCTGTTTAGACGTGCCTCTTCTGCCTTCCTTCTCTTTCTCCGTCCTAGCAACAACCCCTCAGCTCCCCAGGCTTCTCCACCAGCTACTAGCTTCTCACAAAAGCATGTAGTCTGCAGCTGTGGAGACGTCATCCTCCAGCAAAAACATGAGAAAATGCCCTGCCCTGGGACGTGTCTAATGCACATGCTGGGGCTGAGGTGCCAGGTGCACACATGGTCGCCGAGAATAATTCTCCCAACACACTTCGGGCACGTAGTGAGTGCCTCAGAAGCCAGAAAACCCATTTACAAAGCTCAATCAGTGGTGGGGTTTGCATCTCTCCCATGGCTTTCTTATGACCTGCCATGGTCTGTGCAGTGGGAATTAAATGAAAAGCTTTCAAAGACCCTCACTTTTGGGTGGAGATGGGGAGTTGGAGCCCCTAGAAGCTGGGGAAGGAGTGGAAGAGTGTGTAGGGGGGGTGCAGGAGGCCCAAGGAGGAGATCAAGGCTGGTCTAGGGAGGGGCATGGGTTAATTGGGGTGTGGCAACTGACCAGAATAAAGTCAGATTGGCACCTTCCGCCTCTATCCATTGGGGGTTGGTTGCAAAGAATGAAACAAACAAACAAGGAGTGTCTGAGCTTTGGGATCACCCGAGGAGCCCCACGTGAGCTCACAGGCTGGCCTGCGAATGTATTTATTCAATACATTATCACTTCCCCACTCTGCCTCCCAACATGCTGGCCACAGAGAGATGTTAAGGACTGCTAGACAGCATATCAGTCTTCAATGGATGCGTGAAGAGCAGAGCTGGGGTATTTCACCCAGCCAATCACCAGACAACTCTCAAGTATAAAGTGGCGCTTGGGGGTCACAGAGCAGGACAGGCCCTTGCCAAGATTCTGTCTTGGAGCTGGAGAGATGGTATAAGGGTTAAGGCACTTGCTTACACATAGCTGATCTCCATTTGATCCCTGGGACTGCACATGGTCCCCCTGAACAAAGCCAGGAATGAACCCTGAAGTACAACACTTTCCCCACTATCCTTTGGAGAGAGGGGCTGGGGATCTAACCAAACACACAGGGTTAACTAAGAAGGGGGAGACCTGATGTAGACCCTAGAAGCTGGGGAAGGAGTGGAAGAGTGTGGAGGGGGTGCAGAAGGCACAAGGAGGAGATCAAGGCTGGTCTAGGGAGGGGCTAGGGTGATCAAGGCTGGTCTAGGGAGGGGCTAGGTGATGCTTAGGCATCACCCTAGCCATCAGGGTAGGGTGATGCCTAAGCTAGGCTGCTACAAAGGAGAGGAGGGGTCCTACTCTTCTCTGGGGGGGTAAGACCAAGTTTGTGGGGAGAGATGTGCTCAGGTCTGGACAGGGAATTACCATCCTTATTAGGGGTGAGGACAGAGTGAAGGAAGAGAGTAGTAGGGGGTGCAGGGGAGGAAGCCAGGGAAAGCAGGAGAAGGGGCAGCGTTCAAGGCAGGGACTAGGTCTTGGCTTCTGAAGAGCACATGTGGAGGGCAGTGAGAGAGTCCCCAATCCAGGGACTGAGCTGAATTTCTGCATGTTTACTTTGGGAGGGAGGAGTACAGGGCTCCCAAATGGTGCTCAGGTGGTCTGGAGACCTCCTTTCCCTTACTCCCAGTGATTTTTTGACCAACTGGGCAGGCAATTCAGTGCAAACGCCTAAGGACAGAGTGTGGCTCAGGACCCGCATGCTGGAGAAACCCAGGTCACCGGGCCATGTTCAAGAGTCTCTGGAGCCTCACCGGTAGTGATTGGGGTATCACGTGGTGCTGGTGACCAAACCCAGATCAGAGACATGAAGACTTATGCCCTGACAACCTGATGCTGCACCATCTCCCAGTCCAGCTTCAGTTGTTCTCCCTGACCCCAGGGATCTGTGGGCATGGATGGAGGGGGAACAGAGTTGGGGACGTCAGTGAGCTGAACCCTGGGATGTGTGAGCAAGGATGGAGGGGGCAGAGCCAGGGACCCTAGTGAGCAGGCTGCTGCTGTCTTCTGGGGTCGGACTGGCAGCCAGACCATTCCTGCTGATTTCTATTCTCCACTGACTGCCTTCCCAGGTCTGGCAGTCACATGTCATCCTCCCCACCCCTGCCAATACAGGCTTTTTGAGAGCCCCCAAATGTCCCAGTTTGCCTCACACAGAGTCGGATTTCACATCAAAATAAATGTCTTCTCCTCTTCCGGTGTGCACAACCAAACCGAAGAGATGAGCCCTGGTTCTGTGTCTTCTTAGCCCATCTTTGTATTCCTTCGATTTTTATAGCCAACCATTTTGTACGTGAACTAAGTACTAAACAAAGCATTATTACCGCTCTGCACCACGCACCGCAGAGGCATAAATCCCACATTAACCTCCTCCTAAAGAGCGGCTGAATGCATTTTAATAAATGTCCCAAATGGTTTCAGTGTCTAGTAGCCAAACGGAATAAAAAATGCACACACGTTACAGGGTGTTATGAACCTTTCTATCAAAAGTAATAATAAACAGACTGCTGGTTGGGCTGCTGATTGGGTTACATTTTTAAATAGTATATTGAGAGACATATCAAAGCAAGCCAAGATAACACCATGGAAAGATGCAGCGATGCCCAGCCATTTCCAGCGGGTTGCTACGGAGGAACAGGTAGGCTTCGTTGGCTCTGTTCTCTTGCTTTTTCCCTCCTCCTCTCTCTCCTTCCAAGTGGGACGCAGAGAAAGGAGCGAAGTAAGAAATCTCGACCGCAACTCGGATATTTAATAGACGCGGCCAGATAAAGGCTGGGACACACATCATTTGTCAGTAGAATAAAAATTCAGATGAGGTATTTTCCTGATGCCGTGCCAGCCCCCCATTAGGCAAGCATTTTATTTTCATGTGTCAGGATGGCAGGCGGAGGAGGCCAAACTACATCCGCCGCATGGTGTGACTTGAAGTAAGGCTCGGCCCAGCCTTGCGTCTCTGGTGAATCAGTCCCCAGCCCGGTGTCCCTTCCTTAGGGGGGTCACTCCACCTCTGGGTGCGTTTCACGGTCAAAGGGCCGGCTCAGAAGCTGCAGGCTCGTGCAATGGACACTTTGGCGGTGCAGATGCGTGGGCTGAGGCACATCTGCAGACAATCAGCCTTTCTGGGCAGCGGGGTTTTATTATGGGATTATACGTGTAATCTTGGATAAATAGTAGAAATTGGAGTGCTTCAGTTGGAAGACTTGTTTTTTCTCGCCCAGAGAGCAGTGTAAATAGCAAACCAGAAACCGTTTGCTCATTATGGAGGCAATGAGTCTTCTCTCCGCTGGCGTGGACCTGTGTGGGGGATAGGGGGTCAGTGGGAAACTCTTGGCAGGCACTTTGTGATGGGGTGTCAGGCCAGGTTGGGCTTGAGGGAAGAGAGGGAGAGGATGGGGTCATGGCAGGGGTCTCGTGAGATGCTGGCTCTTGGTTCCTGGTCCCCAGGGGGAGGCGACCTTTGCCCAGGGAGGGAGTGGAGGAATGTGGCAATGTGGCAGGGCAGGGAGGAGGCCCTGGCTGGGGCTGATACTGCCCCCCCACTCTGGCGATACATATAATGATGTTACTCAGTGTTGTTTTACATTTCCAAAACAGATGTACCAAATCCCTGTAAACTGATCTATGGTAATACACTTAATTTTAATCTTCAACGTTAAAAGTCCAAAACGATCACTTAAAGCAGAAACATGTGTCATTTCACCAGAAGTTGGCACCTAACCCAGCCCTGTTTCGCGTCACCGGTTCAGCTCCGCTGCCAGCCTTCTCCTGACTGTGCCCCACCCCACCTTCACTGCTTCTTCTTGTCTGATACATGGTGTTTCCCCATAAGCTCCCTCCCTCGCTCCCACTGTCCTTAATAGACCAGGGCCATTCACCTGTACCATGGAGCTCGAAGCTCTTTGCTTTGGGCACCACTGAGTATGCTCTGCAAAAGGGCAGGCCTGCTGGGAAAGCTGGAGAAAGACACCTCAGAGTTGTGTTGGATGGTGGAGAACCACTGGAATGTCGTGATGTGCTATCACTTCCATAAAATCGTTTTTAAAAAGTCAGTGCAGTGCTCCCTGACCAAGGTGCTGGCTAAATATTAAAAGCAGGCTGGGTGATAATTACCAGACATCTTTATTCATGAGTGAGGGCTGGAATAAAGCCCTGGATTTTTCCTCCAGAAAACGAGGTAGTGTCTCAGCCATGAGGTTAATGCCACTTAGAGGCCAGCAGCAATTGGGAACTTGTACCCAGACACCATAGGAAGGCTTTGGAGCCTCTGAGGCTCCATAAAAACACAGATTCAGCCTTAGATGGGCAGGGCTTGGGACAGTGGGAGGCAGGAAAGTTTTCTCCAAGTGCAAGGCATGGGGCCCTCCACGCGTGTTCCTCACCAGTACTCATGAGCCAGATTTCTTTCTGGGGGAAGGTGTTGTTGGGCAACAACTGGCTGTGCTCAGGGCTTCCTCCTGCTTCTGTTCTCAGGGGTCACTCCTTATGGTGCGCGAAGGACAATTTGAGGTACAGGGAATTGAACTCAGATCGGCCACACGCAAGTCAAGTGCCCTACCCACTGATCTCTCAGGCTCCTTCTCAGAGTGGCATTTTCTGAATAACTCTGTTGAAACTTACTGGTCATGCAGTAGTGCTAAAGCATGCATCTGTTCACCTCTGTAAGAAGAGGTGAAGGCAACTTTTATATCAGTTAGGTGGGGTTTCTGGGGGAAAAACATTCTCTGCCTTACCCCAGAGGTTCTGATTCAGAAGAGCTGTCGCAAGGTCTAAGAACCAGGTTTTTAGCAAGCCTCTGGGTAATGCTGCTGTGACAGGATCTTAGTGTCTTCGCCCCATCCTCTGGGTGTCCAGGGAAGCGAGATGTAGCTAGAGGTCCTGGATGGCCCAGAGTGCTGTTTCCTGGCTTTTTGTTTTTTTATTGTTTTTTTGTTTTTGTTTCTGTTTGGGTGCTACACCAAGCAGTGCTCAAGGCTTACTCCTTGCTTTGTGCTCAGGATTCCCTCCCAGTGGAGCTCAGAAAACCATCTGTGGTGTCAGATTAAACACAAGTAGGCAACGTGTGAGAAAAACACCTTCCCTCTATACTATTGCTCCTAATCCTGCAGTGGTGTTTTCTTAAGGAGGAGAGGAGGGAGGAGGGAAGGAGAAGGAGATGAAAGGGAGGGGGAGGAAGACTCTGGTGATGCAGCCCTGAGCGCTTGCTCGATGCCTGTGGACAGTCATCTCCTGCACGGAGAGTCCTGCTCTTTGTCCAAAACTAACACCAGGGTGAATTTGATTTGACAGGGCTCTTTTCTGTTTCAGCATGCCTTCTCCTAATTCATTCCTCCAGACATGAGCCTTCTGGACGCTGCCATGGAAGTGTATAGAGAACTTTTCATCCTGTACATTTTGGTGGGGTGGATGGTAGAGTCTGTTGGGATTATTCAACTAGGAATTCACCGGAAAATGGAAAGCTCTGGGAAGAATGTAGTTGGGGGAAAGATGCCTGTTCTGGAGGCGACCCCTGCACAAGCCATCAGAGCCCTGTAAGCCTTAGTTTTCTCCACTGCAAAATGGAGCAGGAACTGCTACCCTGTGGGGGGAGATGTGCTTTAGGACCATGTCAAACATAGGCTGGAGACGGGCACTTTCACTCCACGTCCTTCATTGCCGTATTATCCTTGCTGGTATTTTTTAGTTTATTTTAAATGATTTTATTGACTGAGAGTCTGTGATTTACAGTACTATTAATGGTTTCCCTAGGCAGAGAATTCCAGCACCACACCCATTCCCAGTGTGAGAAAAGCGCCCTTCTCTCCGTTCTATCACACGGTGCCTTCTCCAATGCCTAAGGAGCCAAATACAACTCCCTTTCAAGCTCTCTACCCACCCACCCCACCACCCCACCAACTCAATAGTGTGTCGGTTCTACCATGATGTTGCCTTTGGCCCTTTGTTGCTACCTTCTGGTGTGTCTTTAAGCCCCACATATGAGAGAGACTCATTTGCCTCTGTTCCTTTTTGACTGGCTTCACTCAGCATATTTGACTATTTTAATGTGTGCCTTCACAACCCTAATTCATTTCATTCATCTAGGTTGCTTTTATCCCCATTAAAAATATCAGGTTTGCAGAGACGGGCACACAAGAGCAAGACCAGTGCTGCGAGTGGGGAAAGGGACACTCATCCTGTTGGGAGCGCCGGTACAGCCTTTCTGGAAACAAGGACTTCCTCCAGACTAGAGAACTCCCATTTGACCCAGCCATACCACCTGGATCACTCTGGAACCAACACGACACCTCCCTACAGCACGATTACACAGCCCAGCACCGAGCCCAAACAGACTGGAAGAGCTTACTCTACCATGAACTACACTGTTAGAAAAGAAAAACTATAAGATGACAGAGAAGGAAAGCCAGAGAAACAAAGATTAACAATTATACCACAAGCAAAATATACAGGCTTCAAGATCACAACGGGAGCAGAGTTTAGTAAGACAGAAATGGAACAGGCTACATAGTCAGGGACTAGCCAACCTGAACTGAGCATTAAATAGAGGCAAAAGGATACAAATGACACCTTTTATGTAGCTGAACCATGCTGAGGGAAGGAAAGGAGAAAGAGAGAGAAAGGAAAATAAAGAACCCCATGGCAGTGGGGAGGACGGGATGGGGGAGACTGGGAGGACGCGAACACTGATGACCAACCCAAACTTTATGATATCTTTATTTTAATCTCACGGTAAATAAAATACTTAAAAAAAAACAGGTTTGGGGGCCGGAGCGATAGCCCAGCAGGTAGGGCGTTTGCCTTGCATACGCCGGCCTGTGCCCGGCCCGGGTTCGATCCCCGGCATCCCATATGGTCCCCTGAGCACCGCCAGGAGTAATTCCTGAGTGCAGAGCCAGGAGAAACCCCTGAGCATTGCCGGGTGTGACCCAAAAAAGAAAAAAATATATCAGGTTTGGGCCAGAGAGATAGCACGGGAGAGAGACAGTGCTTGGCTTGCCTGTGGATTCATATCTCTGGCACAGTGTATGGTGCCTTGGGCACTGTCAGGAGTGATCCATGAGCACAGAGCCAAGAGCAAGCCCTGAGAGTCATCAGATGTTGCCCCCAAACAAGCCAACAAAAACTTGAGTGGTCAAAGCTCGTGCCTAGAAGGTGGCAAAGTCCAGCTCAATCCAGGCACCACATCGTCCCCTGAGCATCTCCAGGTACAGCCCTGCATACTTCAAGCACTGCTGCTTTGCCTGGGTGATTCCCACCACTGGGATCTTCCAGTCTTCATGTGGAACTACCATGCAGCTATCTGAGAAATGTTAGGAAGGGCCACAGGCATCCAGACCACCTTTTGGAGAAGCCTATCCCTAAATTGCGAAAGTGATGTTCTCTATTGGCCTGTCAGGCGGGGGGCAGTTTTTCCCCCCCTACGGGGAATTTGATAAAGTCCAGAGATGGCCTTTTTGTTTGTCACACCAAGATGTGCTGCCAGTATCTGATCTGAGGGTCCAGAGAAGTGGTTGAACTCCTAGGGCACGAGACTGTCTCCCTAGCAAGAGTGACCCCACGGATATGGAAATAGCTCTTCCATCCAGAAACCCTGGGTCCACCTTTAAGATGGGAGAGTTTAGGTCCCAGTGGCTGTTTGTGGAGCATTTCCTAGATGCCAGGCTTTGGGAGAGGTGCTTTCATCCTTCACTCCCTACAGCAACTATTGCATAAGGGTGGCACAGGCCTGACTGGGGCAGAGGAGAAACGTAACATTTAATAGACAGAGTAAGGGTCAGGATGCTCTAGTTCAAACCTTGGCTCTGTGTGGTCCCCAGCAGTACCTGGCCAGAACCACACCTAATACTGTGCTCTCTTAGTTGGCTGACTATCACCAGCAGTGGCCCCTGGGCCCCTGAGCATTATTTGGGAACCCCCCACCTAAGACAGAGAGGTACTTGCAATGCAAGACCCCTCTCCATGCAGTTCCTGGAACTACCCTGCTCTGTCCTTTGGCTAGGTCCACTCAGGATGGAGGGTGACAAACCAGGCATCCCATCTCTTCCTTCTCTGGGCTGGGGAGGTGGAGGGTGAGTAAGTAGACCCTCCAAGCTGCCCACAGGTGCTGTGATTGAACCTAGCACCCTGGGCAGCATCAGTGAGCATTTGGACTTTGCCCAAAGTGAAGGGAGTATTGCAAAGAGGAACCCCCAGTTGGCGGGACATTTCTGAGGACAGTAGCATAGAGCGAGAAACCTCATCCAGACTGGACTCCAGTGGGCTCTTCTGTGCCTGCCCCATCACATTGTGGCAATGGGATAGTCTCCATGGTGGGAAGTGGGCTGGGAGGGCACAGCTACTTCTAGAGACCTGGGTTTATGCTGCCTCATGTGCGGGCAGGACCTGGGGAGGGAGTGCAGAAATGGCAGTCTCAGCTCAACCAACCAGCTCAGAAAGGTTCGACAATGATTTTAGTAACACCATTGTGAGATATAACAATGATCATAAAGTGACTTTTATTGATATATTTCCTGATAATTCCATTTGCCATTTTGTTGTAACAAGCAATAAAAAAGTAAATTCGTTTGCACCTGTTAAAAGGGCAGACTTGGGGTGGGTGGGTAGGAAAATGGGGACATCAGTGGAGGGAAGATCACACACTGGTGGTGGAATTGGTGTTAGAACACTGAATGCCTAAAATAACTGCTTTATGAACAAATTTGTACATTGCGGTGTCTAAATATAAAAAATGAAACAAAGGAATAATAGCCTCAGTTTACAGCAGGAGCCCCCTGCCTGGGTAATGCATTTAATCCTCAGGTCACCCCATGGGGTCTGCACTGGGATGTGGATCAAGGCGAGGTAGGTGAGGTGCTAGTCTCAAGCACCAAATTTTAGGGGATTCAAAAAAACAATCAAACTAATATGTCAAGCTCATTAAGAAAAGTCAAAGTAGTCAGAATAAATGCGAAAATTTCACAATGGGGGCCAGAAAGATAATACAGAGGTTAAAAAGGTGTTTTTACCCCAAATGCAGCTTACTCGAGTTCAATCCCTGCCACCACTTATTGTCCCCTGAGCACCACCAGGAGTGATCCCTGAGCACAGAGCTAGGGTAAACCCAGACCACGCCAGATGTGGTCACCTCCACCCCCCAAAATAAATCCACAGTGGACAAATTACAAAAAAAGAAGTAGATATATATTACATCTTATCTTATCGTTGTGGGCCCAAGTCTCTGGCTTCAGCCTGATCCCAGTCCTGTGTTACCTCCTCCTATAGACGTGGAAACCAAGGGCTGGGAGGCAGCTTCTCCTGCCTTAGAATGCAGACCTGTGTTGGAGACCTTGCTTCTGCTCAGAATGCTCCTCTGTGGGCCTCTGTTCACCTGAGGCTGGCAGGGCAGAGGGAAATAGTGAATAGCAGAAGGCCGGGGCAGTCGGGCTATTTCTGTTGTGGTCGTTGTTACTGTTTAACAAGCATTAAGAACCCGCAGTGCACTTTGAAATCGAAATGTACCAGGAAGCATCCTGGTAAACTTAGCTCTTTAGTCTTTTGGGGGCACCTGGCTGGACTTCAGAGAGAAATCAGATAAAGCAAAGACAAGGCCATTGTCGGTGACCCCAGATGGGAAGAAAAGGGAGAATTGGACACCAGAAAGAGACATGTGGCTACTTGAAAGTGATCACCCGGGGAAGGAGGAAGGAGGGAGATGTCGAATGTTTTTCCTTTTTTATTTTTTAATGACTTTCACAAACACGAGTTCATTGTCTCCTCATGCCAAGATGGGGTCTGTGATTTCCATCTTGCTCCCGAGACAAGGCAGGCAGTGAGAAGGTACAGAGTTCTTAGCTGACAGGGAACACAGTTTGTTATTTTTTCTTGGGGGCTCGAGAGATTAGGACACAGGGTCGCTCTACCTTTTTTGAATCATTTCATCAACTGTGCCGACCTGTATACCCATAGCAGATTTGGTTTCCATTTGGTCACGCCACAATGTCAGGGTGCAAGAGGAAAGTACACTTCTCTCTCCCGGAATGCAGGTGATATGGAACACTTCTCTCTCCCAGAATGCAGGTGATATGGGAACGCACCATCCTCCAACATTCTGGTCAGGGCCTAGGAAATATCGCTGTGCTTCTGTCTCCATCTTTCTGGATTTATTTCTATTATTTTCTGCTAACTTGGGGATTTGCACCAATCAGTGCTTAGGGGCCATTGCAGTGCTGGGGACTGAGTTCAGGCCTCTTTCATGCAGATCACGTGTTCCAGTTTGCTCCCCAGTTGCTGTCACAGTGTCTGATGTCCAAGCTCTAGCTTGCTTCTGGAGCAGACAGACATCAGAAAGGCTCTTCCTGTGCAGCAACCATCAGTGGGGAGGGTTTGTTTCTCCAACTTTTGGAGCTTGAGCTGCCTTGGAGCTGCCTTTCACATTCGGCAGGAAGGACTGGATCATAGGGACTTGGTCAAATGGCAGTTTCCAGGCCATAGGGAAGAGGGGAGTGTGAGGAAATTGTGTTTGATGGGGGGCCATTTCTGTTTGAAAAACTAGAAATGTTCTGGACATAGGTGATTATGATGAGAGACAACAGAGTGAACGGACTGAATTGTACATGAACATTTGAAAATGTCCCAAATGGTAAATGACCTCTGTATCTCACCTCATCTCTCAAATGAAAATTAAGAGAAGGATGAGGCGAGTAGGAACCTAGTCCCAGGCAGGCTCATAGCAGCTGGCGGAACTCATCCTGAATCCCTGAAGAGAAGTCAGTTTGGCCTTCCGGCACATGAGGAAGCTGTCAAGAGGGACACAAGCACCCCAGCTGGCAGTGGGGTGAGGGAGGCCAGAGTCTTCCCAGTCCCATGGACCCTCCTGGTTCCAGACAGAATCTACAAAGCAAATATCCAACCAGCTCACAGGAACCATGAGAAATAGGCAGTGCTATTATTTGAAGGCAGCCTATGTGTTTTTGTTATCCCAGCCCTCTTCTCCATTTCTCTGTTGTGTTCATGAGTTTGAGGGATTTGTGTGATGTGATCCCACCCAACTTCATATATATATTTGTTTTTCTCTTAAAACACCAAACAAGTTCTTCCATTTTTATGATCACATCCCAGCCAAGAGTTTCCATCCTACCAAGTGTCAACACGTTGACACTGGTGCTGTGAGTTGTGTTAATTAAACCACAGTCAAGTGTGAACCACCAGTGGTACACACTGGCATTAGTGTATTAAGTGACTCTGGAGGATCCATAAAAAATAAAAACAAAACCAGAAACCTCAAATCTCTTCTTACTCCAATGGTCACGACCCTTCTCTACTAATTAAATGTAGTTTTTTGCCTGTAGCCCCAAGTCCAAGTTCCCAGGAAAACTATTGTCCATGTTTCTTCAAGAGGAACAGAAGCTTATCGGACACTTTCTTAATTAATTCAGGTAGCACTTTCTTAATTAATTTCAGGTCAATGAAATATGGAGCCTCCTACAGTGCTTATTGATGAGGAGAATGAATTGAACACCTTTTCTGGAGACATTCTGGCAAGCATGACCAAAAGAATGAAAAATATGTATATTCTGTGATACCACATTTCAGTGCTGGGGGTGTGCCTAGACTAATAATTGAGAGTATGAGCAAAGATTGAGCTAGATGTATGGGTAAGGATGTATGGGTAAGTATAGTGACATCAGAGATTAGTGAAAAATTGCTTTAAGGTGCAGCCATACAAGGAAATGCTATGCAGCGGTTAAAACTGTGTGGTAGAAGGTTAGCCAATAATATACAGATATACTCAAAATAAATCCGTTGTCAACCAGTAGATGAATAGATAAGTGTCTATTACTGAACCTTTATGAAAAATATATTTCTGCATGGGACTAGAGAGATAATACATCAAGTGGGGTGTTTGCTTGCATGTGGTTGACCTGGGTTCAATACCTGTCACAAAAGACAGGTATATATATATTTATATAAAGTATGCTATATCTATTACCTATGTATATGAAATATATCACTGTCTTCCCGTTCATCATCGATTTGCTTGAGCGGGCACCAGTAACATCTCCATATGACCTGTCTCATGCAAGTAGAGCCCAAGGACACCTGCTTGCTCCAGGAACAAAAAGAGCCTCAAACCATTCCATCAGGTCATAAGAATGAGGTCTATAATTGTTTCTGGTATTTGGCATATCAAATATAGAAAAATATATACCAAAATGCTAATACTGGTCATCACTAGGAGATACAATTAGAAGAAATTTTTAACTTTTCTTCAAATGTCTATGTATTCTAAATAGTTCCTGTATATTAGATTACATCATGCATCAATTATAAAAATTGTATAGGATAAAACATGATGAAGGAAGTGATGAGGTTCTGTTAAAATTACCCATCATGGGGTCGGAGCGATAGCCCAGCGGGTAGGGCGTTTGCCTTGCACGCAGCCGGCCCATGCCAGCTTAGGTTCGATCCCGGCATCCCATATGATCCCCTGGGCACCACCAGGAGTAATTCCTGAGTGCAGAGCCAGGAGAAACCCCTGAGCATTGCCAGGTGTTTTTTTTTTTTTTTGGTGTGACCCAAAAAGCAAAAAAAAAAAAAAAATTACCCATCAGCCAGGAGAGTACTTCCTCTCCTTCTCCTCCTCTTCCTTCTTCTCTTCCTCCTCCTCCTCCTCCTCCTCCTCTTCTTCCTCCTCCTCCTCCTCCTCCTCTTCTTCCTCTTCCTCTTCCTCCTCCTTCTTCTTCTTCTTCTTCTTCTTCTTCTTCTCCTTCTTCTTCTCCTTCTCCTTCTCCTTCTTCTTCTCCTTCTCCTTTTCCTTCTCCTTCTTCTCCTCCTTCTCCTCCTCCTCATATTATTATTATTATTATTATTATTATTATTATTTTGGTTTTTGGGCCATAACCAACAGTACTCAGGCTTACTCCTGGCTCTGCACTCAAGGATCACTCCTGGCAGGGCTCAGGAGAACATGTGTTATTGAGGCTTAAACTCAGGTTGGCTGCACGCAAGGCAAACTGCCTACTCTCTAGACCTTTGCTCTGCCTCCTGGAGTAGATTTCATTCCTAAACGTGGAAAAGAAGTTGGTCAAAGGTTTTCCCCTTTTCTCACCCAATCCTTTACACACATATGTGAAAGCACTAAGGTCAGGTGTTCCAGTGTCTGCCTTGGAGCAGAAGAAAGGAATGACAAGAACCTGGTGAGTCTTTAGCTATGGGGCACCTGTCTCCTTAGCATCTCCAGATCTTTGATGAAGAAACACAGTTCAAGAAACGTGAATGTGTTCTCCATCTGGATGGCCCAAGGTGATGACTGCCGTAACTCTGGGAACCAAACCTTCTGTATTCAAATCCTAGCATTGACTGTAATTGGCTATGGGTCTTAAGCAGGAAACAGATGTCAGGAGTTTATACAAAGTTTATAGGATCAGTCTCCGTTTTGGTGCATTGGCTCATCAGGTGATCAGAAGTTGAAACTTATGGGACTCCTGCTAGTTGCATTTTCCCAGAAGCAAGCACTGGAAGAAGTTTTTAAAAATGTTTTAAAAGATGTGGTGAGTTGGGTGCATAGATCTTAAGAGGCCTTTCAGCCTGTGCCATGGGAGCACGCTCTGCTCCTGCTTTAGACAAGGCCCTGTTCTTAGCCCCCTGTCAGGTGCTGAAACCCCATTGAGTTCTTGAGGGATCGAGATGGAGAGGAACCGCCTGTCTGTGCCCCACATGGAGAGGCCAGAAGGAAAGACAAATGTTTTGAAACTCGCAGCCTCCCTGCCTCCTGTTCTTGCTATTTCCCTAACATATGCTAACATATGCTTCCCTCCCGAACTTCAAAAACCTGCTTTTAGCAGCAATGAAAATAGGACCATGCATCCAATTCAACTCTCGGCTTCATCGTTTCCCTCTGATACCATTACCTCATGGACAGAAGAAAATGTAAATCTAAAATATGCTGGTGATTATAACCTTTCTTCCTGACAGACATTGTAATATAAATGCACATAAATTGAATTTCTTCTTTAAAGAAATTTGAATACCTTTAGACATTTTAGCAAATCATCTGCAGCCCTTGTGGCACCACATCAATGATCTGTGGAAAGTGATCTCTCTGCAGCTCGACTTCTGCAATAGAAGGATGGAGCAGGGCCGGGACATGCCAAGAAAAAATAGGACGCACTTTATTGATATTCAAAATTTATTTTATTAAACTTGCACAAAAGACAGAGACGTGCGGAACTCGTGCTACTAGAGAAGGAGCTTCAAATATTAACTCCCGGGGTCTCGCTCATCTCAACTGTCTGCCAAAATTGGAGAGAAAATGAAGAAAGCTGGGTAATTGCCGATTTGCAGTTTGGCTTCATTTGGACCATGCATGCCGGGACTCTGAGTGGAGGCCTTGTAATAGCTGTTAAATCAGAAATGGTAAGAGCAATGAGTGCTAGCAGGGAGCCACGAGGTGTCAGATGGGGAGTCCTTGGGTCCAGGTGTCCCCAGGGGCCAGAGAGGGAATGTTTGGACCCTTCAGGGCATAAGAATGTGGCAGCTGGGAACTCTGAGGGGCGGAGGACAGAGATTCCTGACAACTGCCTGCTGAAGGCCACTGCTATGCTGGTGGAGTGGAGCGTCCCCATCAGCAGGTCAGTCTACCTTCAGCCTCTGCACTGTGGCTCGAAACTGGTCCTATCTGCACTCATCCTTTGTTTACTGTGGTCATTGTTGAAAGTGACCAGTGTTCTTGGACCTCCTTGGACCTCCAGATTCAAGGATGCCTCCTTGAATCTGTGCCTACTGGGTGCACAGGGACCCTCAGCTGTGGTTTGGGAGTTTGTTCTTATTCTGTCAAGGTACTTCTGGGATGTTAGGGAAGGATTTAAAAAGTTACAGCTGGGCAGAGTTTCAAGTTAGGATTGTTTGGTGTCTGTCCTCCACTGCTGGGAGCTTCAATTGCAGATGATTACTGACCCCCAGAAGCAAATGTGGCCTATTCCCTGTGTGTCCGTGATCTGAGTAACCCCACAGGTCAGCATGTGTTTCCCTCCAGGGGCCTGAAACTGCTCTGCACTTTCCTTCCACCAGAGTGAGCTGAGGACTCAGATCCCTTAGGCTGCCCAGTGGCAGCCCAGCTCAGTCTTCTTGGGCCTCAGTTCCCTTGACTGGGTGAGGTACATGGGCTGCTCTTCTTTGATCCATTAGAGCCTGTAACTCCTTTTACAGAAGAAAGTCCAGCAGTGAAGGAGGGGAGCAGGAGGGGGAAGTGGTTCCAAGCAGGGGGCTTGGGCACACACACACACACACACACACACACACACACACACACAGAACTTGTGTGGGAATCTCGGCTCCATGCTGGACTCCAGTGACTTTCCTGCTCTTCGCCTCAGTTTTGTCTTCAGTGAAACGGGGACAATACTACACCTCACATAGAATCGCCATCAGTGCACTCACGTGAGACACAGCAAACTATGGCCATTTTGTATGATTCCTCCTAAGAGTCATGGAGTCACACTGGGACAGAAAATACAGAAGTCCAGCACTGGGAATAGAGCACGTGGGCCAAGCTCAGGGCTCTGCTGGTTTTTTCTCTCGTCACTCTTCTGTCTACCAGCCTCAAAGCAGCTGCAGATACGGATGGGGTGAAAGGACTCATGGGGTTGCGGGTACAGCTGACCCGGATCTGCATTCCCTTGCATCCCCCTCATCTGATCTTCATGAGCTCACTCAAGAGTTAGCATGGAAGGCGCTGGAAATACAGTGAAGCAGGCAGGGCATTTGTCTCACACACACTGGGTTGGATCTTCAGCACCCCCAAATGGTCCCCCTGAGCCCACCAGGAGTGATCCCTGAGCTCAAAGCCAGAAGTCAGCCCTGGCCACTCCCGAGTGTAATTCATAAAGCAAAAACAAAAAAGAGTTAGAGCACTAATACCCTGCCCTCTGCCATCTCAAGACAAATATTTAATTTCCATGAGGGGCAAGAGGGACCAAATTTCTCTAGGTGACGGAAAATGTAACAATCAAGGTGAATAACTTAATGAAATGCTTAAAAACCAAGAGTGATGCAATACTGCCATGATGAACAAAATAGAACCCTTTAAAAAAGACGCAGGGAACCAGAAAGGTAGTACACGGTGGTAGGGGCTTGGCTATCATGTGGTTGACCTGGATTGGATCTGTGGGACCCCAGAGGGTCAACAGAGCCCCACCAAGAGTGATCCCTGAGCCTCCTGAGTACTGCTGGGTGTGAGGCCCTCCCTCCTTCCACCATCCCCCAAAAAGGAGACAGCTCCCAACAGAGAGTGGGAGAAGAACTAGTAAGTGCTGTCGGGGTACCACAGGAGGGAAAAGGTTGGGGAATGTGTCAGGGTAGCAAAGGGTGGTGGGTAGACCCTGAAGAGTGACCCTCCCCTCATCTTCTCTTCAGCTAACCGTTATTGATGCTCCAATCGTTGTTGCTCCTTTCCAATAAAAGTGGGCCTTGGGCTGGAGCACAAGCACAGCACAGCGGTAAGGTGTTTGCCTTGAATGCGGCCAAACCGGTTCCGTCACCAGCATCCCATATGGTCCCCAACACAGCCAGGAGTAATTCCTGAGCAAAGAGTCAGGAGTAACCCCTGAGCATCGCTGGTGTGACCCAAAAGCAAACAAACAAACAAACAAGCAAACAAAAAAACAAATAAATAAAATAAAAATAAAACTGGGCCTTGATTTTTTTTCGTCATGAATTCTGATCATTTGTTTTTGTTAGAAAGAAATTTGAGCAAGGGAACGCAGTGCTGTGGCTGGGTGTGGGGCCCGCAGCGCCCTGCCAGGCGCGGTCTGCCCCCTCTGACAGCGCTTGTTGCAATCACATAATTACTTGTTAGACTGCGCCCGACTGATTTATGGGGGATCAATCTTTCTGCTGCTCTCTGTTCTGCGGGGTTCCGTGCCAGGAGGCTGTCAGAGCAGCTCGGTTTCCTACAAGGAAAAAAAATAACAAACAAACAGGGCTCACGTGTTGACAGATTCGTGGTCGAGGCTGGCGGACCCTCCCTCCTCCTAGAGGACCTTCACTTAGGGAACAGCCATGACGGGGGGCCCAAACCCTGGCGCTGATTACCCCACTTCTCCCTGGACCAGCTGTCTTTGGGGTCTGCATCGTCCCCATAAGTTATGCTGCTCACCGTGCATCCTCTGAGAGCCTTCTAAAGATGGTCTTGGAGCCCTTTCGCCAAGGGTGGGGAAAGGCTCCCAGCTGACTGAGATAGCTGGTCCCGAGAAGGTGGAATATGGGGACTGAAAAACGGTCTAGAATCAGACACTTGAGCCAGCCCAGACTCGGCCTTCTGAACACTTGGATCCTGCGCGGGTCAGGGGATCACGCCTCTGTTTCCCATCTGTAACTCTGTACCAGAGTACAGAGCCATGTATGGGCATGGTGCCCCATCGACAGCCTTAGCTTGGGACATGTTGAAGTATGTACGGAAAGGTCTCAGCACGTGGGAAGAGTTCTCTCCCACTGCCCATGGGCTGCTGGCAGGCGCTGGGTGAGCGCTGGGTGAGTTGGGGGGACTCTGGACCCTGTGGTCAAAGTGTGAATACTGAGGCTCTGGCCTGGGTGAGTCTGAGTGCCCAGGAGTTAAGGCAAGGAGTGTGTTAGTTCCATCAGAAAGGAATCCGCCTCTCACCCCACTGTCCTACAAGGTCTCTCTCTGGAGGTTGATAACGTCCGTGAGACCCCCCAGAGAGTGACAGGAAATACCACCCACAACAGACTGGGTGATAAAGGCAAGAAACAGCATTTGTTCAGGCTGCAGGTACCTGCTGAGGCAACCTCCCCCTCCAGCTCCATGTCTACATCCTTGACTCATCTAAACCCTTGTATGGGTCCCTCTGTGTGGACGGGGCACTATTAGAGACTTTGGGGTGCTACAGTGAACAAACGCTAATTCCTACATGTTTCTATGAACAGACATATTTCTATATGGGTGGAGAGCCAGCAAAGGCCTAAGACTAGGTCAGGAGGAGGTGTGTGAAGAAGGAAACTGAGGCAGGTGAATGGCCGTGATTAGAACGGCCTGACTCTTGTGCGATCAAGAGTCAGGAAAGGCCCTTCTGTCATGGTGGCACTGGAACAGGGATCTTGGTGGAATGAGGGAGCCCTGGGGTGGACAAAGGGAGCCAGATTCTAGGAGACATTCAGAGCAGTTGTGTAAAGGCCCTGGGGCATCCAGACACTGGCTGCAGGCAGAAGCAGGCAAGTTGGGGTAGGAGGAGGCCAGTGTGCTCTGAGCAGAGGCTCCAAGAAGGAAGGTGGAGAGACAATCCTAGGCTACCTGTAGGGCTGTGGACGCTGGTGGCAGCTGGGCCTGTGTTGTTGAAAATGAACTTGACTGAGGCTGGTTCTGGGCATCCAAGAGGTCATTCCTCAGTGCCTTTCCAGGAAGCGGATCAGCTCATCTATCATCTTCATCTCGAGGAGAAGTATCCACACTCTGAGACAATCCCTTCTGTCTCTTGACTGTTAACCCCTGTCCCCCCTGACTCCCCACCGCAACCCCATCGCTCTGTCCACTTCAGACAACCACTCTCTACTTTCCGTTGTTTCTATCAGATTTGCCTTTCTGGATATGTTGTATTTGACAACAAATGCTAAGAGGCCACAGAAGTCTGGCATAGTGTTCTTGGGACCTGTCTGTGTGACATATCCCCGTGGTGGTGTCTTTCACTTGGATGGTATTTTCAGCAAGAATAGGAGTCCATTGGTGGATGTGGAACAGAAAAGAGACTTGTGGGGAAGGTGCCCAGAGCAACAGTGCTCGCAAAGCAGGACAACCTTGGCATGTCCAGCAGTAGCAATCTTGACTTAGACATGGCCACTCCTACTATTGCCTTTGAACAAGTCATTCCACCTTTCTGAGTCTAATGGTTCCACTTTTCTCCTTTGGACTACTATTTTGTTGTAAAGTTTACATAACCTAAAATAAATAGGTTCAGGGCTAGAGCTATAGCACTGCGGGTAAGGAATTTGCCTTGCATGCGTCTGACCCGGGTTCGAACCTCGACATCCCATATGGTCCCCTGAGCACCGCCAGGAGTGATTCCTGAGTGCAGAGCCAGGAGTAAATCCCTAAGCATTGCCAGATGTGACCCAAAAAGCCAATAAATAAATAAAATAAAAAAATAAAATAAATAGGTTCAACCATTTTTTAAATGCGTCACTGAAAAATATCACTGATCTGACCAACCACCAGTGGCATTGTCCACCCATCGTGACTGAATATTTCTAGAAGTGAGAATCATTCATCACAAGGGCTCCACCGGCTTTCCTCAGCCTTGGGCACCGCCTTGCTGCTTCCTTCTCTATGGGACAGTTCTGGCATCTCACAGAAATGGAATTTTAGAGTGCTCATCTTTGACTTATATCCTGTTAGATCATGTCCTCAAAATCCATCCATATAGGAACAGGCGAGTGATGAAATTTCCCCTCCTTTTGGAATGCTGGCTAATAGTCCCAGAGGTCCATCATGTGGTCATAATATACTTTGTCCATCCATTCACCCATCTGCCATGTGAACTTGGGTCCCTTATACCTGCTGACTCTCATGACTAATGCTACCAGAAACTAGGGTGCCCACATCATCTGTGAAAGGTGGGTAGGAAAAGTTACTGTGGTGAGGATTATGTGAGAGAATTCCCTCAAATCCGGTCCACACAATGTGTTGAGTGAACACCATTTGATCAGAATTCAACAACCAAAGAATCACGTTAGCCATGATGATCTGTAACTCAGCATTTGACAGAGAAGTTTCCCAAGCCAGTGAACTCAAGGAGAGGAAATTTTGAAAATTCCCAGAGAAATACGCACTGACCTTAACCCAGTTCAACCCCAGCACTACACAGTCCCCTGAGCACCTCTAGGAGCAACCCCAGGCACTGCTGGGTGTGGCCCCAAAACCTCAATTATTTTTACAAAAAAATAATAATGTGATCCCCATAGAGAATATGGAGACTGGAGAGATAGGTAGGGTGTTTGCCTTGCACGAAGCTGACCTGCGCTCAATCCCCAGAATCTTATGTGGTCTTGTGAGCACCATCAGGAGTGATGCTGAGCACAGAGCAGGAGTAGCCCCTGAGCATTGCTGGGTGTGGCCTCCAATCAAACAAACAAAATGTTTAAATAGAAGACAAAAATTTCCACTGCTGGTGGGTACTAGACCTGCATTTAAACTTCCTGCTCATTCAGAGGGATTCAGCAGATTACCCTCCTATAGAATAGAAGCTTCTGGAAGGCTCTGATTTGGGGGCTGACTGGGCATGAGGGAGGACGGCCTTGGAAACTTCTTGGGGAGGAACCAAGCTGTTGAGTTGCTTCCTGAAACCTGCAGACCCCCTGCTTCAGCCAAGCTGGATGCGTGTTTTGGCTGTAGCACTGAGCGCAAGAGAGGAATCCAAAAAAGGAAATATCATTTCCTTAACTGCTAGGTATTAATATCCTGTTTAATTTAATTTCGGCTTTCTGCGCCGGCAAGCTCTCTTCCCTCTAACATACTGTGTCAGCTTGGCAGGGAGTTCTGACGATATCAAAAGAGGATTGAGCTCTGAACCCTTGCCATGAAAGTGTCTCGCTTTGCGCCCGGTGTAGGCTTTCAGAAGAGCGCATTGTGTCCCGTGAAGACGGTAATTGAGTGAATAAGGCCTGGCACCTGGGCCTGCCGGGGAGCCCTGATAAGGACATAAAGACAGGCTTAAAGGGCCTGCTTGCCAGCGGCAGAGATGCCCACACATCTCTGAGAGGAGAAAAGCTCGACAGTCCTGTCAAGCATGGAGGTGTGGGGGGGGTCTGGCCCCTCCAGCCTTGCAGAGAGAGGATCCAGGCATGTTGGCCCCCTGGCAGAGATGGCCAGAGGGGGCACCTCTACCCTCTGCTGTGTGATGAGAACCCTGTACCCTTTCTGTCACAGATGTCTTAGCAAATATGACTTAGCTGAGGTCACAGGCAATGGGGATGTAATCATACCTCCCCATAAGGCTGTTGTAAATAAATTGTATGACGATCTCAACTCTAGGAGCCATGCAGGGTGCATAGTAATCACTCAGCAGAGTCAGTGATGATAACGACGTTGGTGGTGATGGTGTGATTGTTTTGAAATATGCACATAAGCATATTTTAGTAAAGACTGGTATAAGCCTATCCATCAGAGTGTTATACACAGATAAAAGATTATAATTAGATGGTATTATGGGCCTTTCATTTTCTCCCAATGTCAAATATTGAAGAAGATCAGAACAGGACTTTCTTGCCTCTGTTATTTTTTTTGTTTGTTTTGGGCCACACCCAGCGATTCTTGGGGGTTACTCCTGGCTTTGCACTCAGCAATCTCTTCTGGTAGTGCTTGTAGGACCATATGGGATGACAGGGATTGAACCCGGTTTGGTCACATGAAAGGCAGTAACTTACTATCTGTACTATCTCTCCGGTCCCTCCACTTTGGACAATGTCAGAAAGATTCTGGTTCAGAGGCAAGGAAACCTCCACTGCTTTTCCCTCTTGGCTATGTGGCCCCCAAAAGAAGTGTTTCCCTTAGCAGCAATCAGGATTAGGACAGAGAATCTCTTTCTGCTTAGGGGTAATGGAACAAACCTCTCACCCACCTCTTTCTCTTCACATCTAACATTTTCTATATCTTTGTGATAAAAAAAAAAGCTATGGGAGCCCTGTGTGTGGAGACTGCTGGAACCTCCAATGGCTGTTGCTCTCTTCCTAACTATAATGTCAGTTAGCTCTGGTCCTCACTTGAGTTGTGGCCAATGGAATTTGAGTAGAAGTGATGTGCACACATCTGCGCTCCTTCCATCTTTCACTAGGGACAAGCAGGATGTCAGGCTCCGTGGACTAGAGGAGGGCCAGGGTTCAAATGAAGGTACCAGAAAAGCTCTTCATCCATAATGAACTTCAGATCAAGAATAAAAAAGTAAGTGTATGTATAACCTAAGTGAATGAAATTGAGAAGTGATGATTTGAAAAATCCAACATGACTGCCTAATGCAGGCCCCCACTAAAATAAAACTTTAAAAAATAGTGACTTCATTAATATCACATAGTTGTATGTGATAGTTATATTATAATATCCTATAATATCACGTAGGAATTCAGGTGCCACCTTCTTGTCCTAAGTTCTTATCTTTAGCAGCCCATTAAAACATTCTATTTACAAGAGCCTGATTCAGAATAGACTCTCTAAAGTTAGATGGAAGAATGGATGAGTGGTGGGATGGATGCATTGTGGGATGGATGGATGAATGGTAGGATGGAGATGGAGGGATATATAGGTAGGTGAATGTGTGGATGAGAAGATGGATTAAGGCATGGTGAGATAGATGAATGGGTGGTAGCATGGAGGGATGGATGGATGGGTGAATGGTGGGATATGGATGGTGGGATTGATGGATGGTAGGGTAGATGGATGGATGGTGGGATGTATGAATGGATGGATAAATAGATGTATGGATGTTGGGAGGGGGAGGAAAGAGCGGTGTATGGAGGTAGGCAGGGAGGGAGGGATATAAAGAGGAAAGGAGGGTAGGATAGATGGATGAATAAATGAAGGGATAAAAGGCAGGAAGGAATCAAGGAGGAAGGAAGGATGGGCAATAACCTTATTTTCAATTATTTACTTGATTTCCTCCAATTCACAGAGTAAAAACCAGAAAAGATTTTTTTTTCTGAAAGGGGAGAAGGAGATGAGTGATCTGCACAGTCTCTGGGTCTGTGTGTCTGAATGTCCTTATTTGGGGCATTCAGGCCTGCCTTCATTGAAGATACATTGGAATGACTGGGGAAATAAGCTGTCAGACTCTCAGGAAACTGAGTGCAGTTTTCAGTGGCCATCCAGTGACAACACGACCCCTTAAGACAAGACTGAGGTGGAACTTTTTCTGGCACACATACAGTGTGCCAGACATCTGTGTTAGGAAACCATTACCTGCAAAGCCAGTGATGAGTGATGAGGTGATGAAGCAAGTTAGGACTTTATTTTTATTTTGTTGTTGTTGTTCACATTTTCTTTTATCTATCTATCTATCTATCTATCTATCTATCTATCTATCTATCTATCTATCTTCTATCTATCTATCTATCTATCTATCTATCTATCTATCTATCTATCTATCTATCTATCTATCTATCTATCTATCTATCTATCTATCTATCTATCTATCTATCTATCTATCTATCTATCTATCTATCTATCTATCTATCTATCTATCTACGTCTATCTATCTATCTATCACTCTATCTATCGAGCTATCTATCGCATCTATCTATCACGCTATCTATTGCCCCTATTGGTCTATCTATCGCTCTATCATCTATCTATCTATCTATCTATCTATCTATCTATCTATCTATCTATCTATCCCCATCCCCCCTCCACTCACCCACACTATCACGCCTAGCCCTACTGGTCTATCTATCGCCCTCATCTATCTATCTATCTATCTATCTATCTATCTATCATTTATTATTTTTTATTATACCACCATGAGATATAGTTACAAAAATGTTCATATTTGGGTTTCAGTCATACAGTGTTTCAGCACCCATCCCTCCACCAGTGCCCATTTCCCTCCACTAATGTCCCCCTTCCCCATCCTGCCTCCTATGGCAGGCAATTTTCATTTTTCTCTCTCTCTCTTTCTCACACATATACTACTCTCTTCCTTCTTTTACACTGTGGCTTACAATACATACAATTAGAGGTTATCATATATATCCTTTTGCCTACTTTCAATGTTCAATTCTATGCTGGTATTATCATTTACAATAATTATTAGTACACTGTTCCTTTCTCTGTATTGCCTAACCTCTGGCTCCTACACATTTGCAGTACATTCTACCCACTGACAACACCTCCTGATCTATGTTTTGTCTGGCCTTGGATATTGGTATCATGCTATTTTTTATATACTGCAAATAAATGCAATCATTCTATATCTGTCCTTTTCCCTCTGGTTAATTTCACTCAGCATGATCCTCTCCATGTCCATCCATTTATAGGCAAGCTTCACAACTTCGTTTTTCCTAACAGCTGCATAGTATTCCATTGTGTAGATGTACCAAGTTTCTTTATCCAATCATCAGTTCTTGGGTACTCTGTTTGTTTCCAGATTCTGGCTATTGTAAATAGTGCTGTTATGAACATAAAAGTTCAGATGGTATTACTGCTGTGTGTTTTTGGCTTCCAAAGGTATATTCCCAGGAGTGGTATGGCTGGATCAAAAAGGGAACTCAATTTCTAGTCTTTGGAGGAATGTCCATATTATTTTCCAAAAAGGCTGTACCAGTCGACATTCCCACCAACAATGTATGAGAGTCCCTTTTTCCCCGCATCCACGCCAGCATTTGTTGTTCTTGCTTTTTTTGGATATGTGCAAGTCTCTGTGGTGTGAGATGATATCTCATTGTTGTTTTGATTTGCATCTCTCTGATTAGTGTTGATGAGTATTTTTTCACATGCCTTTTGGCCATTCAAATTTCTTCCCTTGTCTAAGTTTCTGTTCATTTCTTCTCCCTATGTTTTGATGGGCTTGACTGTTTAATTCTTGTGAAGTTCTGCCAGTGCCTGATATATCCTGGATATTAACCCCTTATCAGATGGGTATTGGGTGAATATTTTTTTCCCATTCTGTGGACTATCTTTGTATCTTGGTCACTGTTTCTTTTGAGGTGAAGAAGCTTTTTAGTTTCATGTAGCCCCACATGTTTATCTTTGCTTCTAGTTGCTTTGCTAGTGGTGTTTCATCTTTGAAGATGCCTTTAGCTTCAATGTTGTGGAGGGTTTTTTCTATATTTTCCTTTGACGTGCTTTATGGATTCAAGTCTGATGTTGAGATCTTTAATCCATTTTATCTGATTTTTGTGCATGGTGTTAGACAGAGGTCCAAATTAATTTTTTTACGAGTAGCTGCCCAATTTTTCCAGCTCCACTTGTTGAAGAGGCTTTCCTTGCTCCATTTCATACTTTTTGCTCCTTTATCAAAGATTAACTGATCATGTCTTTGAGGGTGGGTGTCAGGATACTCAACTCTATTCCATAGGTCCACAGGTCTGTTTTTATTCCAATACCATACTGTTTTAATTACCACTGCTTTGTAGTACAGTTTGAAGGTGGGAAGTGATGCCTCCCATCTTCTTTTTCCCAAGGATTACTTTAGCTATCCATGGGGAGTTTATCGTTTCATACAAATTTCAGCAGTGTTTGGTCAATTTCTTTGAAGAATGTGATGGTTCTTATAGGGAATGCATTGAATCTATATAATACTCTAGGGAGTATTACCATTTTGACAACATTGATTCTCCCAATCCATGATCAGGGAATGTGTTTCTATTTTCTCATGTTATCTTTTATTTCTTGAAGCAGGGTTTTATAGTTTTCTTTGAACAGGTCCTTTACATTCTTCATTAGGTTGATTCCTAGTTATTTGATTTTCTGTGACACAACTGTGAGTGGGAGTATTTTCTTAATATCCCTTTCTTCTCTTTCATTATTTGTATATAGGAAAGCCACTGACTTTTTTGGTATTGATATTATACCCTGCTTCTCTACTCTAAGTATCTATTGTTCTAGGGCCTTTTTGGTAGAGAGTGTAGGGTTCTCTAGGTATAATATCATGCAAATAGTGATAGCTTTATTTCTTCCTTGCCTATCTGGATGTCCTTAATGTCCTTTTCTTCTCTAATTGCTATGGCAAGTAATTAGAAGGACTTTAAAAACCTTATTTGAAACAAGAGCTTCCAGGCAACTGAAGAACCTCAGGTCCAACACAGGAGATTTCCCTGTAGGTCTTCCCCACGGGCCCATGGCTGTTATTTTTCTCATCTACTGTGTTGGGGGTCCCACTCATGGTATGGCCTTGGTGCAGCTATATTGAAAGGGGCAGGTAAGAAGCATCCCCAGCTCTGAAGCTGCATGTGAATCAGTCTTTTCCTGCTCTGCCTGGGCCTCCTGGCTGCTAAAAAGCATCAAGTGAGTCATTCAAGCAAGCAAGCAATGTATTCTAATAAAACCTGGATTCTTCAGCTACAGGTCAAAACCCCATATATGGTCCTGTAACTTTCAAAAAATGGTTGTATCAAACCCCTCTGGAGAAGTCCAACTTCTCTCCCCATGTTCCCTGAGTTCTATCTCCCCCTCTAATATTCACTGAATAAAAACAATTTTCGGGGGGGGGGGGGGGGGGGGGGGGGGGGGGGGGGGGGGGGCCGGGGGGGGGCGGCCGACGATTTTTTTAAAATTATTTTAAAATAAATTTCTTGTGGTTTATAATAAGCGTGTTATTTATCTGCCTATGGGAGTGGTTCTAAGCAGTGCTCAGGAGGGGTCAGGGTCCCCTCTCAATTCTCAACCAACCAGGCCAGAGGCTCATTGCAAGGGCCCACCAATACGACGCTGTGGTACTGGAGAGCTCCCGGGCTGCCCTGGAGAGCCTCAGGGGCTTCAGAATGGCACCAAGTGCAGGCATGTGGGGTCTGGGGTAAAACTGGGGTTAGCGGCAAGCACTGTATCTGCCTTAACTACTATATTATCTCTCTGTTTTCCCCATACAGCTGTTTTTTTTATACTTGTCTATCTGGGGCCACATAAAACTTTCTGTAGCAAAAAGGAGTCATGAGTGAAAAAGTTTGCGAAGTCCTCACCTTTGGAATCTTAACGAATGTAGGAAGGCCAAGGTGAGAAGCTTGAACAGAGAGCCCCAAACTTATTTAGCCTACCACCATCTTTTTAGAAAAAAAAATCACACTCAATGGAACAGACATCTCTGAATGCAGCAGTTATGTGTACCTAGGTCGAGAAGTCAACATGATGAACGACCTAAAACCTGAGCTGCGCAGGAGGAAGAGAGCGGCATGGAATGCCTTCAAAGGCATTGAAGATATAGCTAAAAGGACAAAGAACCTCCGGCTCCGGGCACATCTCTTTGACTCCACTGTTCTCCCTGCATTAACATACGCCCCAGAGACCTGGGCCCTAGAAAAGCAGGATGAGAATGCTATTCGGATTTCCCAGAGAGGAATCGAAAGAGCTAGGCTTGGAATATCACGCCTCACTCAAGTGAGAGAAGGAATCCGGAGTTCTGACCTCCTTCGCTATTCCAGAATCAGGGATGCTGTCTCGTTTGCCATGGCATCGAAAATCAGATGGGCTGGACATGTAATGCGATTTGGAGACAACCGCTGGACTAGAGCTGTTACCGACTGGATCCCACGGGATGTCAAAAGATCACGTGGCCGCCCACCTACAAGATGGTCAGACTTCCTTGTCAAGATTCTGAAGGAACGGTTTGAGGTTCTTCATATTCCTGAATCAACCAGATGCCATTGGGCTACATTGGCACATGATAGGGTCCAATGAATATGTTACTGGTGCCTGCTCGAGCAAATCGATGAATAACAGGATTCAAGTGATCAGTGATCAAGTGATCAAGTGACCATCTTTTTTTAGAAAAAGAAATCACACAGTAGCCCCCTGTAAAGCTCCCTTCTTTATGTGAACAAACAGAATACCCTTCCAACCTTTGCACCAGAGACTATTACCACCCATGGATAGGTCTGGAGGCCCCTGGGAGGGAACCTCCAACAGTGGGAAATGCTGAGCTCAAGTTTTCCCTCAGACCCTGGAAGCCTCCTCAGACTGGCGTGGTGTTTCAGCTCAAGGAGAGTCATGGCCACCCGCCAGCCTTTCCAGCTCTCTGCAGTAAGCTGCTGGGCACCAGTTTTCTGGGTTACTTCTTCCTGGGATTCTCTGTAAAGGGCTCAGCTTTGCAGGGGATGCTGAAGAGATCTTGTGTGTGTGTGTGTGTGTGTGTGTGTGTGTGTGTGTGTTTTGTTTTCTCTCTTCAGAAATCCAGACCCCATCATCAGCTTCACATCTGATCTGAGTGCAGGTAAGTGGGATGTGCGGGAAGGAAGGGCTGGGTGGGTATTTGGTATGCAGAGGCCTGGGACCAACAGCACCCTGAAGCATGCTCCATTGGGCCTGGGAACCTCCCCTGGGGACTCGGGCAGCAGGAGGCTTAGAAATATGGGAATCTTTCCTCAGAAAGCATTTCTTGTTCTGCCTGGGTTCTCTGGAAGCTGTTAGAAGACAGCAGCTGGGTGCTTGAGGGGGACGTGTCTAATGTATTTAATGTCTTTATAAAGCAGGCTCACATTTAGAAAAAGATTGATCCCCATTGAATTTCCCCCAAAGCCTCTCTCTCCTCCTCTGCAGAGGATTTTGCTAGAACTCCAAATGCTTGTGAGGCGAATTCAATGGCTCTGAGGTCCTGAGTGCAGCTGCTATCGAGATATGAGCACCAAAGGCCCCAGGCATCTGAGACTCACAGTTCTGAGTGCAGTTGTACAGCTCATTGCCAGCCTGCCTGAAATAACTCAAAAGGGGCCCCACATCCCTGAAGAGGTTTCTAGGATTAGATCACAGCCTGGCAAAAGCATAGAACGTCTGGAGAAGTCCTACGAGGATTTTAAAGTTCTTTTTCCTTTTGTTTCAATTCATCTAATCAAGCTGCTGATGTAAACTTTGGAACAAATTAAACATTTCAATAACTCTTACTATTTTTTAATCACCATCAGCTGGAGAAATTCTGATTTGCATCAAACCAGAAGAACATTCTTAAGTAACTTTTTATTTCCTGGAGAAAAAAAACAACAACTTTGTGTTGATCCTATTTGCATGGCATTCAGTAAGGGAAGTGGCTGGCAGGAAAGAGCCTAAGTATCTGAGTCTGCTTTGCTGCTATAACAAAACACCATACACCTGTTGGCTGAAAGGCAGAAACTCTCACTATTCTAGAGGCATGGGAAGTCCATGATACAAGAATCATGCGATGCAACCCCTGATCAGAGCCCTCTCCCAGGCTTCTAGGTGGTCTATCTGCCATGTGGTGTATGTTGGCATGGCAAAGAAAAAGAACATTTTCTTTCTTGTGTCTCTCCTTAGAAAGGCACCAATCTCATTGCCAGGGCCCCATCCTCATATGCTACTTACCTCCCGACCCATCTCCAAGTATAACTACACTGCAGGGTAGAGCTTCAACACAGGAGTCCTGAGTTGGAAGGGGCCACAGTTTGCCCTAGTGCCCCAGTGCACCAGCTTGTTTCTCATGACTAGCAAAACATTTAGCTAAAACTAAGGTGCAAATAGGCTCTTCCTGTCCTGGAGCAAGCAGATGCCCTTGGGCTACACTTGCTTGTGACAAGACGTATGGAGATGTTACTGGTGCCCGCTCAAGCAAATCGATGAACAACGGGAAGACAGTGATACAGTGATACAGTGAAGGTGCAAGTGGTTCTCCCTCCACCCAGGGTCTAATAGAAAAGAGATGGGTCCTAATCATAGGTGCAGCTAGCACAGTCCTCCAAAGGGTCTTATTCCATCCCTGACGTCTGGTGCCATGAGCCAAATGACATTCACATAGACAGCCAGGGACAAACCTAAGTTGATCAAGTATCACCCTCATAGGTGGAATCTTTGCTCAGAGTTTATGCCATGGAAGATGGATTCTTCTTTTTAAAGCCCAGGACTGGGAATTAACTTGGCTACACAAGTAAACTCCTAAGAGGCTGGCTAATGCCAGGCTAGTCTCTTAGCTTGTGAAATCTTGGCCTTTTACTTGGCCATATTTTCAAAAGAGACGACAGCTAATGGGAGCGAGTTCCTTACATTAAAAATATACTTACAGCTAACAGCACCAAACCACTTAAGTTGGCAGCAGACCAATTATTAATGAGATGAATGGCCTTTTATAAATCCCTCTGAGCCTCTGAACAACTGATGGGTTTATGGTCCATGCATTAGGGAACATGGTTCCTCTGTGGTTATAATTATCCACAGTTGTTGGCAGTTTGTGGGTCATCGCACCAAAAACAGCTGCCTCTTGAACATACTGTCCTGTGTTACCACTGGGGCACCAGGGAGAAAGTGGAAACAGCAGAAGGTGACTTCTACGATTGCCCTTCTTGGCTTTTTTGTTTTTGGCAGAGTCCCTAAATTTTTTTTGAGTTGGGTACACATCCAAATGTTCAACCTAATCATTCTAGCTTTTTACCTTCCTAGTACCCATTCCCCATTTCCTTTGGTAATAGCATATTGGTTTTCCTTGAGAAACCGTCTCATCCCCACTCGTAGCCCATTTAATTTGGGAAACTGGGTTGACAGCGCGAGGGTGTGGTCACGTGACCAGAAGTGACCAATCGATGTGAGAAGTCTTTTAGGTCTGGATGTAGGGCTCAAAAGATTTTTTTTTTCTGCACCTTGTAGAAAAGAAACAACAAACAAAACAAAACTATTGTTCATGGGGAGCACATCTGAGAGAAGTCACCCTCTTGTCCAGATTTGTTTAAGTCTGTGAATATCTGTAAATTAAAAAGCCTTGTAAGTCGTTACATTTAAGTCTTTAACAAATGTTTTCTGAAGATTAGGGGCAGGGGAAACAGTTGTTTTTATAGTACAGGTTACAGAAAGGAGGGGCTCGCCGTATCTTGGTTGGTGAGACTGAGAAACTGATTTAACAGGGAACTCCCAGAGGTAGGTCAAGGGTCTACTGCTCGCGATGCTGACACACAGTTTTGTTTTATCTCTGTTCCGTGCCGGTGACAGCAGAAGGGAACGCTCCCTCCTCCACCAAATCACTCAGAGTCAGGTTATTTTCACATGGTGAATCCACCCTCCCCTGCCCTGGAGGCCCCACTATATCTTCGTCTGCTGACAGCTGGTGGAGGCCAGCCAATAAGTGGAAAACAGTGCTTAGGTGTTACTCCAGGCTTGGCCCTGACGCTTCTCAGTGATTTTTATTGGCTAGAACCCAGTCACGTGGTCCCTTAACTGCAAGGGAGGCTGGGAAATGTAGTCTATTCGAGCATCTGCATAAAAAAGAAAATAATGTAGGCAGCTACTCTCTGCTGTAGTCTCCCTGGGGACCCAATTCCAAGTTGGTGGTTTAGGTAGAGCGTGTCTTATTTTTGTGGATACTACAGGTGTGCTTATCTTTATGGGGCTCAAAGGGTAATAATACTAATAACATATATATGTAAAACAACAATAATAATATGACAACAATAATAACAATAATAAGAATGGCTAGTTCTTTCTTAGGCATTTTGGCTCCATGAGAGAGGAAAATATTTAGACATCTCAGACTTCTTGGATATCATTTGCGATCAGATATCTTATGTATTTGGGTGACAGTGGAAGGTCCCGGGGTGCTCTAATGAAAAGTAAGTTTTCTTATAACTGTTCATTTGCTTTCTACTACTTTGAAACCTAGTTCCCAAGAAAGCTAAAGTTCATATACGACAGAGCAGGGCTACACACGAGTGACATTCGTGTATTCATGAGAAAATCATTTCAAGGGCTAGAAATGAGTTCTTTAGTAATACCCAGGAGTCATAATGTCTGTGACATAATGAACCTTCCCAAATTACAGCCTACGCTAATTAGATCACTTATTGCTACATTCCAGACCCTGAAACAATTTGCTTAAAGTGATAGTTACCTCTAATGAAAAGATGCATAACGGAAAATGTCAGTAACCTTTTAAAGTCACCACGACTTATCACGAGGACTGCTTAGGCGACCCTCAGCTGGTGGGGGACATCCTCACTCCCCACTGCCCCGTCACTTTGGTGTGTATTTTGTGATGGTTGGGAAATGGACTTGCCCCTGGGTGGTTGGAAATGCGGTGATGGAGACCCTTATCCCTCAGCCCTTTCCCTCCCTGCCCCTCCCACAGAGAACCTGTGGCTGAAACATCCCCTGGGTCTTGTCTAGAAAGATCTATAGTTATGGGCATTTCCAGCATGGCCTCTCCCTGACTGTCTGGCACAGAGTAAGTTTCTCTCTCCCCCCAAGCTCTTTCTGAGCAGGGGGCTATTTCACGGCCTCTTCTCTTGTGAGGTTAAATCAGGTGGGGCTGAAAGAAAACAGGGTGGGAGAAGACAGGATATGGATACTGGGTGAGCAGCCAGAGCCTTGACAGGACCCCCAGGGTGTGATGGCAAAGGGTGTGATGGCAGAGGACCACAAGGAGCATCAGTGAGGAGGGGCCCTCAGAACCCAGAGGGACAAGAAGAAGCGTTTGTCAAAATCCAGAAGAGAGAAGCACCTAGAGAAGACACTCGGGAGCCTTATGCTGGGGCCCACAGCGCATCTCCAGGGCCTCAGAGGGAGGAAGTGAGAGAATACAGGGTCCATCTCGTTTCTCCACTCCTCTCTCCCTGCCTCCCTGTTACTCTTGCTAGACTCCCTGGGGTCATCCCTCTTCACGTGGGGGTTGAAGGGAAAGCAGAGTCCCATCTGATGGTCACCATGGACTCAGTCCCAGGGCCCCAGAGCAGAACCAACTACTGGGGAGGGCCAGGGTCCTTTTCCGCCCATCTTCCCCACCTGCCATGGTTTTCCAGACCCGCCCTTGTCCCCACGGACCATAAACTGCCACTGTCCTCATGGGCAGGGAGCAGTGCTCGCCTCAGAGTGGGGTTTCACACTCTTCTCAGCTATTCCACATCTGAGGACGCCTACCTGGAGCCCCCTGCCCTGAAGACTGCCAACAAAGGAGGCTTACTTGAGAGCGAGAACCCAGACATCCTGAAACAATGTCCCAATGAGATCAAGGATATCATTCCTGTCAGGAGAAATGGTTTCAAAAATGGAATTTTCGGCTGTATTCCTTGTTCTTAAAGAGAATCTGGAGCTGAGAGGGGCTGAATTGCTACTTACGTGGAAACAGGTGGTCTGGGTTTTGTGGTTTATGTGTGTGTTAAGGACAAGGAGACAGAGTGGCATGTGTGTGCATTTATTTGTGTTGTGGCTATAGTGTGTGTGTGTATGTGGGAGGGGCAAAATGTTCCTACTACTCTAGAAGTTTTCTTTTTTCTCTCCTCTCCTTCTCCGAACTCCCTCCAGAATCACAGTCCCAGGGAAGAGGCTGATTGGTGAGCAGGACTCTATTCCATTTCCATTGGTCAGAAAAGGGTGGAGCAGCTTGATTGATAGTTCCTCCAAGTGTGTACAGAGAGGGAAGGGATCGTTGGCCCTGAGAAAATGAAGCTGTTACACAAAAAAAGGAGAAACTTTGTAATATGGGAGGGTTAAAAATCAACACCGAATTTTCTCTGCAGGACATTGTCATGATTCTAGATTTCTGCTCCTAGTCTCTACCTCCGCACAAGGAGTGCCACAATGGACCCTAGTCAGGGCAGTTTGCAGTGCCTCTTCCTGACAACTTGCCCCAGGCTGAACACTGTCAGCCCCTGCTGTGGCTCTGCCTCTTTGGAGCATGTGTGGGCATGGGTCATGACAGGTTGAGTGGCTCCAGCTGAGTGGGCCAGGATGAGAAAGTTTGGTTCCAAAACCAGGGGGACAAAAATCAAAGCTGACCCTTGTCTAGTCTACAAAATTGTCTGCAGTCCTGAAATGTGACTTTCCTAAGTCCTAAGGGCAGCTCAAAGTGAGAGCTTCTTATTTTCTCTCTTAGCTTCCAAGGAAGGGCCAGAACCAGAAGAATCTGGTCTCAGTCTTGTTCTGCTGCTAGAAATTCAGCAGAGTTGCAGATCCCCAACTCTCATGGGTGCAGCTAGAGGACCCCTTTCGCAAACAGGAAGAGTCGAAACAACACCTAAATACTCAAGTATAGCAAGTGCTTGTGACGGCAACTTCTACTTGTCCATGAGAAACTGGAGCTCTTGCTGGCATAGAGCTGGTGTCCTTCTGGGAGGTGAAAACCGAGACAGGAACTGCTGACCCTCTTCTGTATTGCCGAGTCTGTGTTCCAATAAAACTTTATTTGCAATAACAGGTGGACTGAATCTCACTCATGGGCCTTAGTTAGCCTCTTGTATATAAAACTCTTGTCTATCCTTTTCTCAAACCTGCCGGTGAGTGACATTCACTCATCACCTGCGTAGCAATATTCTCTCATTGGCATTTGCCACATGATAGGGTTCTAGGTATTAAATTATTTAAAAACTTTTATGGAATTTTCTTGGGTGATGAGTGCCACATTGCCCTGGAATATGGCTACACAAAACAGGGACCTGGGGCTCACCCCTAACTTGAATTTCTATTGATGTTAACAGCTGTAAGTAAGTACAAGTTCTAGGGGACCATACAGGGCAGACCTCTGATTCAGACCTGTGGTGGTAGATGGCTTCTCAAAACAAGAGTGAGTGAGGGTGACCAGTGATTTAGCTGATCCTACAAGGATCAACCTGGGACATGTTGCATCCTGGGAAGCTGTTGTCCTGCCCTACCAGAAGCAAGGTCGAGGCAAGGGTTAAATGCTGGGAAACAGCCTAACTACAAAAGTCTGAGTTCAGATCATTTGAGAGAGAGAAGCTGTTTGCACACTAGAAAGCTTGGCCTTGAGCTGGATGTGAGCAGACTCTAGTTTTGTGGTGCTGAGCCACCGACATTGTTGAGTTATTGGTGATGGTAATTCCTTTACAACATGGCACAACTGAATCTCTCATCTCATGAAAGCTCCTCAGAGATCCTCTAAAATGAAGACCTAAATCCCCCTAATTAAATTAAATTATTTTTTTCTTGTATACACAATAAAAGGAGATACATAGTTACAAAGTTGTTCATGATTGGGTTTCAATCATACAATGTTCCAACACTCGTTTTTTCACCAGTGTACATTTCCCACTACCAATGTCCAATATCCCCAGATTCCCTGGCCTCCAAGACTGCTTCATGGAAGGCACTTCTCTCTCTCTCTCTCTTTCTCTCTCTCTCTCTTTCTCTCTCTCTCCCTCTCTCTCCACCCCCTCTTGCCCTCTTGGACAATACAGGTACTGAAAGGTTATTTTATATTTATATATACCTTTATTTTATATATATTTATATATATTATATATATATATTAACCTTTTGGTATATATATCCCTTTACCTATTCTCAGCATGCACTCCTTGTCCAGAGTGATCATTTCCAACTGTTATTGTCATAGTGACACATTCTCTGTCTTAATTGCTTTTCCTTCTGCCCCAACTTGTGACAAGCTTCCAACTATGGATCAGTCTTCCTGGCCTTTTTTTCTACTGCCCTTGGGTATTAATCTCATACTATTTGTTTTATATCTCACAATTGAGTGCATTCATTCTGTCTGTTCCTCTCCTGACTCATTTCACTCAGCATGATGCTCTCCATTCCTGTATAAGCATTTTTTCCTGGTGGTTGTGTTGTATTCCATCGTGTAGATGAACCATAGGTTCTTTATCCAGTCGTCAGTTCTCGGGCACTTGTGTTGTTTCCAGATTTGGCTATTGTGAATAGTGAATGACCCTAATTTAACTGAATCTCAGAGAAATGGTCTGGTCAGGGTCACATGACCAGGAAATGATATAGCTCAGAGAGAACCCCAGAGATGCCAGTCTCCCAAGGACAAGCTTCCAGGATGGCCCAAGACTCTGGTTTGGATGGAAGCAGAGCTGGCCTTTCTGGGTGCTGAAGCCCAAAGGAGCAGGAGACAGTCCTGTCCCAGGTCATGTATTAATGGGATGAGACAGGAGTTCCCCAGGAGTGGAACCTGAGGGCCAGAGGCCAGACAGAAGAGGGCAGTTCTCGGAGACAAGTCGGGTTTTCCGGGACTTTGGAGATTAGTGTCTGTAGCCCTGGGTCGTGCCGCAGGGCCCCAGACCCCAGGTGCCTCCTGGGCCGTGGGAGAGAGATAGGAGGTAAGCTCTGAACCAGAGGACCCCCAAGCTCCAGTCTCTCTGCCTGCTTCTTTGCAAATGTTTTTCTTCGTGGGCCTGTGAGGTGCCTCTTTCTTTGTAGCCAACATGTCCATGCTGACAGGCTAAAACTGCTTGCTTGCTTTTAAGTGTCAGGAGATGTAAATAGTTTGAGTCTTCAGTGGTTTCTGATTGAATCTCCTTTTGAAGTAATGATAGCCATAATTTAAAGCAACAGTTACCATATTTTCCTGGCTGGCTGGCCTTCTTTGAAGCACTAAGTATAAATCTGCTTAAAATCTTAAAATAGCTGTAGCTCTGTCTCAATATTCTAGCAGGAGCCAGGGCGATCCGGCCTCTAATTGCCGTCATCTGTAACTAATAGCAGGCGCATAGTGGGCTCGTGACAAGGTGGCTGGGAGAATTGCTCTGACATGGACAGGAAGGGGGAGGCAGAGACATGGTCCCCAAGGGGGACCCGTGGCTTTGGTTGGAGTTCGGAAGAAACCCAAAATTAGGACCAAATGGGGTATAGGCTGTTAGATTTTTTTTAGGACCCTCTTCGCGAGGGCTAATGGGGAATCTGGACTGGAAACCTACTTGCAAAATAGAAAGGCATAAGTATGAGCTGAGGGAATTCCCAGGGATGCCCCCTCTGCTCAGGATAAGGTGGGTATCCTTTCCCTGTAGAAGGAAAAGCAAGGGCGTCTGTCTCCATTGGGGAATACTGTGGACCCTGGCCACATTATGAGACAATATACACGAGAGAATATACCCATTCACAAAGGGTAGCATACTCCAGAAAGGCTCATTGAATCCTTACAGTGAGCTCAGCAGTTGGACACCCAGCATTCACATTCAGAAGTACTGTGGGGAGAAAATGGAGGAGGAGCCGTCTCAGTAGAAAGCTGGGTGTGCTAGGGCTATGATTCTAAATAGACTTATCATAGAGAGGGGACTTGATGGCATTTCTGCCATGCATTTTGTTATAAATTTTTCAATGGAAAGTATACTAAAATGCATCTATCAGGCAGTCTGAAAATTCCTGGTGGGGAGCACTGAGGAAAGTTACAATGCTTATCTCTGAGTGCCAGGAATATGGGTGATGTTATCTTCAGCTTCCACATGCCTGCATTTTCTAACTGTCTTATGATAAAGACACATGCTTTGAGGAAAATATGTAATTGGGTTTGGCAGTTCCTCAATGAGTCAAACACAGAATCACGGTATGAGCCAGGAATTCCACTCCTGGATGGAGTGGAACTGAATCCCAAACAAAATAGGTGTTCAAAGAAAAGATTGGATAATGGCCAGAGTAACAATAGCCAAACAGTAGAAATACTTAGATATTCATCAATGAAAGAATAGGGGAACATAATGTGAAACTGAATCCTTGGAATATTATGCAGGCATCAAAATGAAGAGGTGCTGATGGCTGCTATAGGGTGGAGGACATTGTGCTGAACTGGGGAGATAGCTTAAATGGTACAGTGTGTAGTTAGTGTGAGTGGGGAGTTGCACCCCCAGCACCTTCTGGACCCTCAGCACTAGCTTGGGTGCAACTCTTGTGGCCCCAAAGCACCACCAAACCCAGCATTGCTGAGAACAGTCTCAGGGTCACCACTTCCCATTGGATATGTCCCATATTAATAACTTTTCTTAACTGTTAAGCGGAGCCAAAGAGATAGTATAGAGATTAAGGCAATTTCCTTCCAGGTAGATGATCCAGAATCAAAACCCAGCATTGCCTATGATAGGACTTCATTTACATGAACTATCCAGGATAGACAAATCCAAAAACACAGGCATGCAGAATGGTTGCAGCCTAGAGCTGGTGAGAAGGGACAAATACGTAAGAGGCTTATTTTCGGGTGATGATGACATTCTGGGAGTTTTGGTGACTGAACCTACACTCATAACGGTGTGAAGTTAACTTTGGCTACTTGTATTTTGCTATAACCAGATTGGGAAATTACTAGAAAAACTATGTGATATATGACTGGGTGAGGTCTTTGGGGGCCAAGCATCTGAGACCAGGAGACCCAGTTGAGGCCCTTTAGACTCATTGCTCTGTTGAACTGGACCTCACCAAACCTGGGTGGGTGTCAAGCGGGAAGGCCCAGGTGGTGCCCAGAGTTGCTCAGAGCGGGCCTGCAGGCACTGAGTCAGGCGTAGGAGCAGGCAGCTGATTGAGCAGAGGCCAGGCAGGGATGACCTAGAGCTGTGGCCTGACCATTTTCTCTGAGTCAAAAGACACAAACATGAAAAGGAACCAGACTAAGGCCCAGGGAGGTCCCACCAAGGGCAGGACACGGTGAGTGGTGTGTGCTCTGAGTGGCTCCGCTACCCATTAAGGGATTGCCAATTCTCCACAGACAGCCACAGACAAGCTACACAAATAACGGAGGAGGAGGCCGTTGGCCCAAAACCCAGGTTAACGTCTTTTTTTGTTTTGTTTTGTTTTTAAAAAATGTTTTATTTTTTAAATTTTAATTATTTATTTATTTACTTATTATTTATTTGGTTTTTTGTTTGTTTGTTTGTTTGTTTGTTTTTAACAATTACAAAAATGTTCATGTTTGGGTTTCGCCATACAGTGTTCCGGCACCCATGCCTCCACCAGTGCCCATTTCCCACCATCAATGTCCCCGATTCCCTCCCCTCCCCTGACTGCCTCCATGGCAGGTTCTCCAGCTCTTTTCTCTCTTTCTCTCTTTCTCTCTCTTTCTCTCTTCCCTCTCTTACATGTCATGGATGGCTAACATCTTTCTTAAGTGAGTGCCTGGGCTTTTTCAGGACAAAGGCAATTGGGCATTTTCTCATGGAGAGGGACAGGAAAAGAGGAACCATTGCTCCTTCCATCCCAGTTCCTTAATTTTACCTTTGTGGGAACCCCCAAACCAGTACTGGCCCTGCCCACACCTGAGGGTGCTCCTGGAATTCTTCCCAAAGCCCTGTTGGCTTCTGAAGTTTGGGGGCCATGCCTTTGAGTCAGACGCTTTCACACCAACACGTGGTGAGAGAGGTGGGCGGCCAGGGTTCCTGCCCAACTCTTCCTGAGAGAGCACAGGCCTGAGGCTCCGCTCAGGCCTGTGGTGTGGGCAGCAGCCAGCACCACAGGCCTTGATGCCCTGTGAGGTGGCCCTGTGGCAAGGTGACGTTCTACTTACCCAGCTCAGGCAATCCGAGTGCTGGAATTGGTGCCTTGCCTCACTCTCTCAGGGACCTGACTACGGCCTCACCAGGGCCCACCATACTGTCCTGGAACCAATACTGCTTTTTTTTTTTTTGTCCTCTGGCTATTCTTTTTTTATTTTATTTTTTTTTTGGTTAAAGTTTTTTTTTAATTTATTTTTTTGTCATTCCTTTCCTTTTTTTTAATTAAATATTTTATTATACCACCATGAGATATACAGTTACAACGTTGTTCATGTTTGGTGCTGAACACATAGTGTTCCAGCACCTGCCCTCCACCAGTGCCCATATCCCACCACCAATGTCCCCAATTCCCTCCCCCTCCCATAGCCTGCCTAAATGGCAGGTTCTTTATCTCTTTTCTTTCTCCCTCTCTCCCTTCCTTCTCCTACACATTGTGGGTTGCATTACATGCACTTGGAAGCCATCATGTGCATTTTTTTGGCCTGTATTTAATGCTCAGTTCTATGTTGGTATCAGCCCTTTCGACATTTATTCACACATGTTCCCTTCTCTCTCTTACCTAACCTCTGACTCCCTCACGTTTGCGGTAATTTCCACTTTTGGTAAGACCACCTGATATATTTATGTCATGCAAAAAATGCATTTATGTCATGCAAATAAATGCACCAACACTGCTTTTTCCCGCCTTCCAACCTTGGTACTTCTGTTGCCTCTGCTGGGTATGTGCCCCCCCGCCCCCCCCCACTCCCGCCGTGCCACCTGTTGAAACCTTAGCTGTGTCATCTCTACTGCCACCTCCTGCAGTTCTCCCTCCCTCCCTCCGCCTGTGCTCTTGTCCTTCACAGAAACCCTGCACTCCTTTGCGGTGGGGGTCACGGACCAAATCTGTGCGGTGCTTTCACTGTAAAGAGAGCCACAGAGCCCTGCGGGTTCCAGCACGGCCTTGGAGCAAGATGAACTGGGCGTTAGTCCCGGTTCAACTTGGGCAAATCACTTTCCCTCTGCACCTGTTTTCTCATCTGTGACATGAAGATCATGCAGTCGTAATCGTAGTAGTAGTAATAGTAGTAGTTGTAGTAGTACCTATTTATAGCACAGGCTTCTTCTATTAAGCAAGAAGATGGTGCAGGCGAAGCAGGAAGGGATTGGGGGAGATGAATGATGAACTCCATTTCATTTTGTTCATTTCATCGATGTAGGTGCAAACTTCAAGGAAGGGCTGACCACATCTTCTGCTCCCAGTCCTGGTCGGGAACAGAGTAAACTGGCCCGGGGAAGGCATAGGACTGAGGTGCCTGCACTGTGCAGACCTTCCGAAGCTCGGGCACAGAAGCCCCGCCTGCTGCTTGAGCCACATGGTGGAGGTCGGGGGTGGATGGGGAGCGTGGGCAGGCATGTGCCGTTGAGTCTAGTGTGCACGTCCACATCGACAGGCATAATCTGTGTGTGTCTGTCAAGTGCAGTCTCTGGGAAGGTATAATGTCATCAATGATTTCAGAATTAGAATGAAGGCATTTTGTTACTATGCTTTTTAGCGTTATTTGAGGACTTGAAACACATTTACAATGCTGTTGCAATTAAACACAAAACTTAATTTTTTACTTAAAAATATTTTTGTTTGTTGAATATCCCTGACTGGTGCTCAAGGGTCATTCCCTGTAGTGCTCAGGAGACCGTGTGGTGCCAAAATTCAATTTTTAAGGTGCAGTGAAGCAATTGATTCAGGATGAAAATATATATATATATATGCGTGTATATATAAAATATATTATATAAAAGTATATATATTATATATCTGTATAAAACTATGAAGTGGTGCTTGGGGGCCACATTCAGTGGTTTTGGGGTAGAAGGTATGTAGTGCTAGGATTGAACTCAGAGCCTTGCATGTCCTAAACATGTACTCTACTGCTTGGGCTATATCTCTAGTTTCAGGATAGAATCTTTGCTCTTTTACCTCCTGTGTGACTTTGGCAAGTGTCTCTGCCTCTCAGAGTCCATTTCCTCACTGTAAGAAAGATATAATACAGGGATTCCCTCACAGTATCTCCTCCAGATTCAGTGACATGACACTGTCTTTCTTTTTTTTTCTCTTTTTTTTTAATTTAATTTTATTATTTTCCCCCCCAAATATTATTACACCATTTTAGACATACAATTGAAAGATGCTCATGTAGAGTTTTGGATCTACAGTGTTCCAACACCCATCCCTCCACCCAAACCCATCTACCATCACCCATGTCCCCACCCATGTCCCCCCTCCCGCACCCCAACCACTTGGCAGATTCTGCATGTCATTTCTTTCATCTTTATATCTCCTTCCTGATAAACTTTCCTGCTCTTCGTGGAATACAGTGCATTAAAAGACATTACTGTTTCACTATTTTAGTGGACCGCGCCGCAAGCGGCCGCAGCAATCTGGGCTCGAACTAGTTTTGCTCTGTTGATCTGGTCGTGAGGCAGTTTCTCAGCATCCGGACAGTGAAGATGGTGGCTAGTGTGATGGGCGAGTTTCATCCGGCTGCTTCCGGGACCCCCAGAGGGGATGGGCCAACACCCAAAAACCATCTGCCCTCCTCGGGATCCCATCGTCAGCTGGGCTCGGCGCGAGCCGGCTCCAGCCTCCCCAGCCGCTTGCGAAGCTCTGCATACTGGTTCCCGGGCAGCTCCTGGGCGGGTCCACCAGGCTCGACAAAATGGAGGGGGAGTGGCTGAACCCTGACTCCATCTGGCGAATTCCCAGTGATTCCCGCTTCTGGGAGCCGCCTACCTGGGCTCGAACTGGTTTTGCTCTGTTGATCTGGTCGTGAGGCAGTTTCTCAGCGTCGGACAGCGAAGATGGTGGCTAGTGTGATGGGCGAAGTTTCATCCGGCTGCTTCCGGGACCCCCAGAGGCGATGGGCCACACTCTGTCTTTCTAGTTTGTTTTGCTCCTCTGAGTCTAGGACCCAGTTGATGCTCAGTAAGTGATGCTTAGCTTAAAGTCTTCTTACCCATACTACATTCTTTAGGGGATAGCCCACCCTGATCATCCCCTTGGGCTCTCTCCATCACAGGGTGGACCTGTACTTCTCCTGGTAAGAACAAGGACAGAAAGCCCAAGGCCATAGTCCCTCTGAGAGACAAGGTTCTCTTTGCACGTAGAAGCAAGCCAGGGATTTCCTAGAGAAATGTCTTATAGGGTGGCCAATCATGGTTTGGCCATGATTACCAAAGATGGTCCCCAGAGTAGCACCAGCTGTGATTTCTGAGCACAGAGCCAGGATTAAGCCTACCTCCACCCTCCAAAAGAAAGAAGGGGTTGCAGTCACCTCTCCTACAAATCAGGCCTGTATCCTGAACCTAGTTCCTCGCTGGGTAGTCTATGGACAAAGTCCTCTGTGGTCCAGTAAGCTTTTGTTCTGCAGGGAGCATTCAGTTAAGCAAAGCAGCAAGTTGGTTCCCTTCGTGGGGACCTGCTGGGCCTGGAATTGGAAGCTCTGTACGCATGCTCTGCTCCCCTCCCGCAGCCCTCTATCCCCTTATTCCTTTGCCAGGTCCTTGATCCTGCAAGCTGAACACTGCACCTGGGGTAGGGTTGGAGAGGCTGTGAGATTATTAGGATCTTGGGACCCTTTCACAAACCTTAGTGGGTAGGAGATCCCATGGCCCTTGAATTTTTAGGTGATGCTTGCAAAGTTGGGCCCAGATCTCGCTTTAAGCAGGAAGAGCTCCAAAGACCTAATTCCTCGTGCACCCCATCCCGGGATGTCATAAGATTCGGGCCAGAGCTAAAACATCAAGTGGAAGCTCCTCAGTGTTCTTGTCCGCACTTACCCCCTCCGCTCTTATACTGTCATTGGTGCCCACCAGATCCCAACTGGTGGGCACCAATCGCCAGTGCCCCCCCACTTATTCTGTCATTCGGTGGGGAGCAAGAAAGGTGCCCGGGCAGAGGAAATGGAAAAAGATGAGAGAGGAGGAGGGTACAGATGGCTCCCCAGTGTCTGAAAGGGCAGCCCTTGAAGAGAAGAGAGCCTGTAGGTCATGCCCTACTGTGCAGTCGGATGCAAAGAGCCAATGGCTAGAATGGCCTGTGGGTCTTACAAGTGGGTGGGTATGTATGTGTGTGTATGTGTATATGTATGTGTGAGCAAGTATCTGCACACTTGTATGAGTATGTGCATGTGTACCACATACAGTGTGTGTGCGTGATACGTCTTTCAAAACTGCAAAATCATCTTAATTGGTTGGAACAGTCCTTATTTAGAATGGAATGTGAGGCCAGGCTCTGCTTTCCTTGAACATAGGGATGAGGGAATGAAAATAAACTTTGGTTTAACTGTGGCTGAGAAGCAAAGCAGGGAGGGGCCTGGGGTTGCCCTGTGCCAGAGGCTGTCATTGGATACCATGTGGTCTTCTGTAGGGTGGACCAGAAAGACTCTGGGGTGTGGTGGGTGGTGCTCCAACCAGTGGGTAAGCCAACCTTTGGGTATCTGGTGTAGTGACTAGAGATAACAGGGCCATACACCCAGCTGGCTGGCAGGTGGGACCGTGCGGTACTGGAGATACAGCTCAGGGCTCTCCACATGCCAGGCATGTACTTCAGTCTTGGACCGTCGCCCGCTTCAGGGTTGTCACACATCACACTGGTGGGAACTCAGCTCACACCCCAGTACTTCCCACCATGGGAAGTACTTCCCACCTTTTTTTGGTCTGATGCTGGAATCCAACAACAGTTCAGCCTCCGTTCTGCCTAGCCAAGCTCCACTCTTCCCTCCCCAACTTCACTCCCCAGTTCCCCAGAAACTCTTGGGTCTCTCTGGCACCCTCGAAACTATAGGGTTTGTACTTTGCATTGCTTCATACACAGTGCCAGATCCCCAGGGATTAACCAAACTGGGGCACTTTGTAATGTCTCCTCATACATTTGCTTCTCTTGGACACACTGAATGCACTGGGACACTCACCTCTGCTGAAGGGCAGAGACATCTGGGCTTTTCTCCTGTTCTTGGTGGGGGATAAACATTTCCTTATCCCTGGAAAACACCTGACCTGCCCAAGAGCTCACATAGCAGCATGGTCCCCTGAGGATGCTTCCTTTCTCCTGGGCATTTCTGATCCCCATGGAAAGGGCCCTGCACTAAAAATACTCCTGAAATGTTCCCTAAGTACTCTGGGGCAAGGTGATGGAGTGGAGATTTTTTTTATTATAAGCAAAAGATTTACTATTTGTTAAGAAGTAACTGAGGTTTCCCACCACCAATGTTCCCAGGTGGTGGTAGGAAATATACACTGGTGAAGGGACAGGTGTTGGAACATCATTTGACTAAAATCCAATCATGAATAACTTTGTAACTGTGTATCTCAGTGATTCAATTTATAAAAAAAATTAAAAAAAAACCAGAACAACTGAAGTGCTGAGAAGCTCATTGTAACCTGTAGAGGAGACTGATAGTTGCCTGCTATTTCTTTCCCCACATTCCCCTCACCTCCCGCCTTTTTACCTTTTCCCTTTCTCCCTTCTCTTCTTTTTCCCTTATAAAAGGGACCCTAATCACTGATGGGACTTGCATGATCTCCTTTAGTGGACAATTTTTCCCAACTTCCCTTGTAGGGAGGTAATTAAATTTCGAGCAATGAGATGTAAGTGGAGTTAGTGAGAGAGATTGCTATCATATTGTCATTAAAGGGATGAAAGCTGTGGATGGCCTTTGTGGCTCTTCCTCACCTCCCTGGAATGCATTTGTGATAGTAGGAACATCAGCAGTCACTTTTAATCATGAAGCAACAGTGAGGATAGAACATACTAAGACTAAAAGAATAGAATGACAGGGGTCAGGGACATGGCTCTCTGATTAAATTCATGCCTTGCATGCATGAGGTTTTGGGTTCAATCCTGCACTGCAAATAAACTTTAAAAATATGACAGAAGACCATGGAACCATTTTAAAAGCATGGACTGCTTACTTCTGGATTTTTTTCATGTTATAGTAACACCCATTATATAGTACTGTCGTTTTAGGTTTACTATTGCATGTAGTGAGAAAAATTAAAAAAAAAGGTGGTATTCCCATAATGTTCTCACAATTTTGGCTGTTGCTATATTGATTATAGCTGCAAAATACTTAAGACAGGTTGGAGAGATAGTACAGCCAGTAGAGCGCTTGCCTGGTATGTGGTCAATCTGTGTTTGATCCTTCCCATCCTATGTGATCCCCTGAACACAGGAGTAATTCCCGAGAACAGAACCAAGAATAAGACCTGCTGTGGCCCCAAAGCTCATATATGGATATAGATATATAACAATTTAAATGCCAAGACACTTGAGATTGATTGACTTATCATAGTGATTCACTCAGTGGAGTGCTATGCAGCTGTAAAAAATAGTGAGGGAGCTATAAATGAACTCATATGGGGGTAGTTTTCAGAGCATATTGTTAAAATAGGATGATATTTTTTGCATAGGGAAGGAGAGAGGAAAATAAAACATATTTGTATTTGCCAATTTGTAAGAAAAATGCTAGAAATATAAAAATAGAAACTAAAAAAATTGGATAGTTACTAGATATAGTTAGGAATGGGGTTGGAAGAAACACTAGAATAGAAGGGGAGTGACATGTCTATGAATATATCTTAATTTATTGGGAGTTTTTTTTGAAAGAACCAGGTGCTGCTCAGGGGTTACTCCTCGCTATGTGTTCAGGGATCACTCTTGGCAGACTCGGGAGCCTATGGGGTGCCAGAGATCAAACCCAAGTTGACTGCATATGCAGCAAGTGCATTACTCTGTGTGTACTATGACTCCAACCCTTATGCTTCTTATTTCTAAACTTTAGAACCCCGTCAGTATTTCTGAAAGTCTAAATAAAACGGAAGATAAATGAACTGAACTGTGTAAATAACTTAATAAAGGAATTGAACTTTGTAAGTAAAATTAAATGAACTATATATGTAAGAATAAGGGAATTAAATTAGATTTCAAATGAAGCCAAATCATGTTGAAAGGAGAGGCCAGGGGAGAGTCACAGGACCTCTGAAACAAAAGAGTTGGGGAAAGTCAAGGGACTACCTGAGATGCAAAGCTAGATCGCCAGTTCTTTTTTTTTTTTTGCAAAAACATGGGTTAGCAGTTCTGAAAATACTTTATGTTTTGTGACTGAACAAGCAAGCAAATGTATTGTGCATAATGGGGAGCCAGGTGTCTTGCTGACAGAGGAGGGAATTACATTTATGGAAATCACAAGGATCTGATGAACACCACAGTGTTGAGTTGGAGGCATAAATATACTCATGTATGTGTACTTACCAGCATACCTATGCGGTTAATAGACTTGTATATATGTACTTGCCTAAATATATTTTGTGTCTATATAGCTGTTCGCATATTATAAATACACATATTTTATAAATGCAGACATAAATTTATAAATGTATGAGATAAATACATGAATGTGTCTATGGCTATTATCAGTTGAGAGAGATGCTTGCATTTGTGGCATCTAGGTGAAGGCTGAATGAGAATCTTTTGTACAGTTCTTTCAAATTTGAAAGTAGATTAAAAGTTAAAAGGAAGAAACCAAAGTGGGTGTGTTGGTCAAGCTGCCGCTGAGGTTTGAGCCTCTGTCTGTCAGGGGACAGTTAGAGTCACCTGTTTCATGCTGGGTGTGGCTCATTGGAGGAACTACCAGTCAAGGTAAAGGCTGAGCAAAATGCGTATCAGAGCCTCCTTCTTATTTAGTCATTTACAGGCAGGGCCACTGACATGAGTATAGAGATAAAGACAAGAGGAGGAAGGGGGCTACTTCCTAGGGGCTGTGGCTGAGTCTCTTACCCACTTGCTTGCTACTGGGAGCAGGAGATAGGGGTGGTGTCTGTCTGTAGGTGGGTGCCCACAGTGAGTCCAGCTGTGGACAAGGGCAGGAGAGTCTCCCCAGCCCTAGAAAGGTCATAAGTTTGCCTCTTTTTTCTTCGCTGAACCTCTGCTCCTCTGGGTTCTGAACATGTGCAGGAAGACATTTACCTTGGGAAATATCCCTTTCCTTCCCGTCTACTCTCCTCTCTCCCTGTACCTTGGACAAAGCTCCTACTTTTTGGGGATCCACATTACTGCTTCTCAAGTGTTTTTCCCAGTCATTCAAGGTGATGGTCTCACACTCACTGGTCATTCCACTCCACTAGTTTGCGAATCTGTGTTTGAAACACCTGCTTCTGAAACACAAGTGATTCAGAATTTGACAGTGGTGTCAGGTCTGTGGGGTTCAGAACTTCATAGTGCTTCTACAACCTTAGCTCTCTCCTCACAAAGTTGGCGTGATGATAGTATTGACCCCAGTGATTGACTTTGAGGATTGAATGAGAGAAATATGTAGGGACCTATTATAGTGTCCAGTGTGTGGCAGATAGTCCTGGTAATTGGGTAAAGTCATTGGCACTGATTGATTTTGGTACCCCTGAACCCAAAAGGAGTTGTTGAGAGGGCCACAGAGCTTCCTTGAAGCCAGACTGGTTAAATGCAAATATTCCCTAGAAATGCATTTAATCAGTTGAGCACATTGGCACTGATGGTGACTTTTGAGATAAAGCCTTGGGCTTACTCTGCCAGGAAAATGGATTTCCCCAAGGATCGCCCACTGTGTACAACTTAGGGCTCAGTGACCAGTCAGGGTGTATACCCCTAAAGTCACTGCCCTATAGGTGCCCAGAAATCCCTATGGTTAGGGTCCCAGAGAGACGTTCTATAGTGGTGCATAGGGTGCTTCCTTTGCATGCAGCAGACCTGAATATGATTTCCGTCATCTTGTATGATCCCCTGAGCACGGCCAGGTGTGACCCAAGTCCCCACCTCCAGCCCCACAAAAGAATCCCTATGGTTACTCATGGCGGAGGGAGAGATGCAGTAGCCCCAATGTGCTTTTAAAAATTCTTTATTTGTTTGTTTAGGGCCATGCCCAGCCATACCCAGTAGTGCTTAGATCTTCTGACTATGAACTTAAATATCATTCATGACAGGGTTCAGGGAACCATATGCAGTATCAGGGATAGAATCTAGGTCTGCTGAGCACCAGGCAAATTACCTTACCCACTGTGCTAACATTCCAGCCTCACAGTAGGGTTTACTGGGGGGGGAAAACAGCCAGACTTTAGAAACTTCCCAAAGGATTCCCTTTGGGGTCTGATCACTATAATGGTAATGGGGTGGGGGAAACAACACTGAACTTTCCAAATAAAAAGATTTTCCCTACATAATCATTTAAAGGTACAGAAGTTTCTTTTCTGGGATATGAAATTACATATAAATATTTTTTAGCAATTTATGACAAAAAACTCTATGAGGCAAATTCATTCTCTATTACCAGCATTGGGAGAAAGCGTTCCTGGCTTTCTGTGTTGGTTGAGTTCTCTCAATGTCTTTCTGAGTGCTTGTGTCTCCTGGGTATTTGGGTATGTGGTAGGTGTGTGAACCAATATTTGAGCTCTTTGGCTACTTCATTGGTGAAGTAGCATGTTTGTGTACTGGCCTGTGGGGCATCTCAACATGGTATTCTACATGTCTGTTCATGTTTAAGCAAATTTCATGACTTCATTTTTCCTAATGGCTGAATAATATTCCATTGTGTAGATGTGCCATAGTTTCTTTATCCACTCATCTGTTATTGGGTACTTGGGTTGTTTTCAGATTCTGCCTATTGTGAGTAGTGCTGCAATGAACTTAGAAGTAAAGATGCCTTTAATGTATTGTGTGTTTGGGCCCTTGGATATATTCCCAGGAGCAATATTACCAGGTTATATGGAAGTTGATTTTCTAGTTTTTGATAAATGTTCGTATTGTTTTCCAAAAAGGCTGGACCAATAAACATTCCTGTTCTCTTCTCATCTGCACCAGCACTGGTGATTCTTGTTCTTTTGAATGTGTGCCAGTCTCTGTGGTATGAACTAATATCTCATTGGTGTTTTGATTTACATCTCCTGATGATTACTGATGTAGAGAAATTTGCATGAGACTTTGGTTATTATAATCTTTTTTCTGAGAGTGTTTCTGTTCATGTCTACTCCCCCCTTTTTTGATGGGGTTGGATACTTCTTTCTTATAAAGGTCTACCAGTGCCTTACATATCTTGGGTATTATTCCCTTAACAGATGAGTATCGGGGCGGAGCGATAGCCCAGCGGGTAGGGCGTTTGCCACGCGGCCGGCCCATGCCGCCCAGGTTCCATCCCGGCATCCCATATGGTCCCCTGAGCAATGCCAGGAGTAATTCCTGAGTGCAGAGCCAGGAATAACCCCTGAGCATTGCCGGGTGTGACCCAAAAAGCAAAAAAAAAAAAAAAAACAGATGAATATCGGGTAAATAATTTCTACCATATAGTGGTCTGTCTTTGTATCCTTGCCATCATTTCCAGGATACAAAGAGGCTTCTGAGTTGAAGAAGCTTTTTAGTACTCCCGTTTGTTTATCTTTGTTTCCACTTGCTTGGTCAGTGGTGTTTCATCCTTAAAGGTACCTTTAGCTTTAATGTCATGGAGAGTTCTGCTTTTGTTTCCTCTCTGTACCTTATGGATTTAGGTCTGATATTGAGGTCTTAAATCCTTTTTTATTTGACTTTTGTGCATGGTGTTAGAAAGAGGTCGGGGTTCTATTTTTTTTGGTATGTAGCTGCCTAATTCTCCCAGCACCACTCGTTGAAGAGGGTTTCCTTGCTCCACTTTTAATTTTCCTCCTGTACCAGGGATTAGCTTATCATGTACCTGAAGATCTGTCTCAGGATATTAAACTCTATTCCCTTGATCTGAAGGTCTGTCTTTATTTCACTATGATGATGTTTTAATTACTACTACTTTGTAGTACAGTTTGAAGTTGGGGGAAAGTGATGCCTCCCCATCTTCTTCTTCCCAAGGATTGCTCTAGCTACTTGTACAGGCTATTACTCCAAATAAATTTCAGGAGCATTTGATTTATTTCTTTGAAAAATGTCATGGGTATCCTTATAGGGAATGAATTGAATTTGTAAAATATTTTCAGGAGTGCTGTCATTTCTCTTTGTCTATTTTAAGTTGTGTTGTGTTTTAAGTTGTGATCGTTTTTTTAAGTTCTAGATATGGTTCTCTTACCAGATATATAATTTGCCAATATCCCCCTTCTCCATTCTGCTGGCTATCTCTCCACTTTCTTAATGTTATCTTTTCTAGCAGTTTCACATTTTGATGAACGCCAACTCACCTGTTTTTTTTCTTGTATTTCTTGTGCTTTGGACAGTGAGTCTAAGGCCTTGAAAATGTATGCCTAAATTTCCTTGTAAGAGTCTTACAGTTTTGCAGGGATGGACTGAAGAGATAGTACAGTGGGTAAAGCACTTGCTTTGTACACAGCCAACCTGGACTGCATCCCCAGCACCACATACAGTCCTCATAGTCTACTAAAAGTGATCCCTGAGTATAGATCCAGGAGTATGTCCTGAGCACTATTACTTTTTTAGTTCAAAAGCTAAAATGAAACAAAAATAGAAGTTTTGCTCTTTAAGTCTATTTTTATTGAATTATATATTAAATAAACTGTAGATTAAGTATATTGATATGTAATATATAGTTAATACATATTACTTTTTATCACTTGTCTTCCCGTTGTTCATTGATTTGCTCGAGCGGGCACCAGTAACGTCTCCATTCGTCCCTGTCCATGCTAGTGTAGCCCTAGGGTATCTACTCACTACAGGAATATGAAGAGCCTCAAACCATTCAGTCAGGTCAAGGGAATGAAGTCCATCATCCTTACTGTAGTTGGCATATTGAATACAACATGGCTTGCCAGGCTCTGCCGTGCAGGTGGGATACTCTCCGTAGTAGGTAGGGTCTCAGTTCATTCATTTACTGATGAACCGCATGGCTGCTAAATGACCGCACACAACAGGAAGAACTGGTAGCAGCTTTTCCCCATGTATCTGTGTCTCTGGTTCAAGCATGCCTGACTGGGCTTGAAATAGGCTTCTCTGTAGGGTATATATTACATATATTGATATGCAATATATCATTAATACATATATTAAGTAAAAATAAATATGTTTCAATTGAGTTTTGTGTATGGATTGAAGAAGGGCTCCAACTTTATCTTTCTGGATGCAGGTATCCAGATGGGTATTGTCTCTATACTTAAAACAGTTCTATGGCAGTTGCTAAATTGTGCCCTCACTTGGGTTCTTCCCTGGGATCCTGGGAACACTCCATGACTGACACACTGGACTGTCAGGAGTCTTTGGGCCTCTACCCATCCTGATGCCACTGGGGTGCCACTTGTTAAATATTTCAAATGTCACACTTGTGTGTTGGTGTGTGCTCTGCCCAGCTTTGGGACTGGAGATTCTAGTGTCCATTCAGACTTGTCTCTTAACTTATCAGGAAAGAACACAGACTGTGCTTGCAGTGTAGGGGGCATTGCTGGAGCAAAAGACATGCCAGTTTGGGGCGGGGCGATAGCACAGCGGGTAGGGCATTTGCCTTGCACGCGCAACCCAGGTTTGATTCCTTGGCATCCCATATGGTCCCTGAGCACCGCTGGGAGTAAGTCCTGAGTATAGAGCCAGGAGTAACCCCTGAGCATCCTCAGGTATGCCCCCCAAAAGCAAAAAAAAAAAAACATGTCAGTTCATCCGTAATTCTCACACCCATGGGCACTGGGTCCCCAACTGAGTTTGGCAGTTGCATGGGAGACTCTGAACCCAAGATGTTGGAGGGGCAAGGCAATAACGCTCCATTTGAGTTCCTGCCAGGCAGATGTATAGCCCATCCTTTGCTCCTGACACAAACGGCACCTTTGAGGGGAAAGTGCACAATTCTTCCTTCACAGAATCCGCTGAACCCTCACAGCCCCTCATGAGGGAAGCTTTGTGCTCCTGCAAAAGGTAGAGAACGTCAAGAGGAAGGTGGACACTCAGTCCATCCGGGTTCCTGCACAGAGGGGCTCTGCACCTCCCCCACAACAGCCTGGCCTCTCACCTACCCTCTGAGCCCACCTCCCAGCTGCCATCCGTGGGCAGCAGCCCAGTCTTTGGTCGATTTTGGGCTCCTACTTCTGGGAAATGGTACTTTGAGCAATGGTCTCCTGCCTACAAGTGGTTTTTTGAAGATCTAAAAGACATTTTTTAGAAAAAAGACTAATTTTATTGTGGAATTCCACAGCCTTGCATTCAATGAATATTTACTGAGTAATCACTAAGCCTAGGCCTTGGGATATCCCCATTGTTAAGATAATCCTTGGTCCAAAGATACATTATACCCCAGCTCGAGTTGAGCTATAAAAGACAAAGAGAGAAAGAGAAGTGATGGAGAAAAGGTGAAATGTCTGGTTCTAAAGATCCGCTGTTAGCAAAACACACACCAACCTCCTACTCCAGCCTCCTCATTTCTTCCTACCCCACCCTACTGCCCTGAATTTCCCTCCTGACTCATTGGGGTACAGCTATTGTCAACCCCACATGCCAAAGGCACCCAACCCTTCACAGACATCCCCCAATAAGCATTAAGGTCACAGAATGTGCTGAAGGAAGCCCTGAATTAGCCACTTTATTTGATGATCTTTACTGGAAGCACTACAACAAGAGCAATTGTAGGAATTTTACTCTAGAAAGCAGGATGCAAATTCCTAATAAGATAAAAGGTGAGATAAGAGATATGAGTCTTCTGATTGGGAACTCTCACATCTCTGTCTGACCAATCCTGGCCCTCCCACACCCCTGGACCAGATCTAGTGGCTCTGACCCAACTCCATGAAGGTTATCTCTGAGTTCAGTGTGTCTGACGTGCCTCTTAGTGTTGGGGTTTCTTATTGCATTAAAAGGACAGTTCTATTAAATGGAAGGAGGTGTGTGCTTAAACCAGGGGCTAGCTTTGGTTTGGCTTCTTGGAGGACAGCAGAGCTGAACATGGGAGTATCCCGTGGTCAATTGATCCTCAACATGGAACTCAGTTCTAGAATCTTCCCTGAAAAGCTTTTTGCTTAAACCCAAACCAAAGTGCTCTCATTGTCTCTTTTCTAAAACTTCAGGGAAAATACATTTGCCAGACAAGATTTTTTTTTTTTTTTTTTGCCTTTTTGGGTCACACCGGCAATGCTCAGGGGCTACTCCTGGCTCTGCACTCAGGAATTACTCCTGGCGGTGCTCTGGGGACCATATGGGATGCCGGGGATCGAACCAAGCTGGCAGAGGCCGGCTGTGTGCAAGGCAAACACCCTACTGGGTGGGTGGGCTTGCACACAGCTGGGCTATCGCTCCAGTCCCCCAGACAAGATTTTTTAAATGGGATCATTTGCCTACCTTATACAAATATGACTTAGTGCCTATCTTTTAAAAATTGGATAGTATAAATAACAGTAAGGAGTGAATCACTTTTTATGGGCACCATATAGTTTTATTGTTCTTAAGCTAAGGTTAAACTGTTATATTCTCTCCTTTTGGAGAACAGTACAAGCCACCATTGCCGGGCTATAAAGATCCACTGGTGAGCAGGTTTGCTCCCCACAGCCTCAGTCTAGCATGAGTTTCATCTCCTCCTGAGATACTGGGAAAAGGTTTGGTTAATTTTTTTTTTTTAGCAAATCTTGGCTGCAGTCTTGGTGGTAGAATATACTAGGATATGGGTCATCTCGACTTCTGTATTTACTTATTTACTTATTTAGACCTCACTCACAGCCTCTCCCCCCCCCTCTGCCCATAGGACGTACTGTATGTACACACGCCCTTTACTAATACAGTAGAAATCGATAATGCTGTTCTATACTTTTTATACTTTTTATTTATAGATATCTATAATCAAAACTTTTATGAAGGTATTGAATACATTTAGTCTTATTAGGAAAAACAATGATGGATCTCCATGGAGGCCAATTGACTGCAGATTCTGCTGGCTGAGCTCACGTCTTCCCCTAGGGATAATCAGGTGGGAAAGCTTTGTGAGCGACCATGGCACCAGCCTTCAGAAGGGCCCGGTGCTCCTACTCCGGGTATCAAGCCTGTGTTGTCACCCCCATTACTCATAAGGTATGGGGAACATAAGCAAAGCCACAGCACAGGAAGGACAAGCTCTCAGCCCGGGCAGCACCGCCATGACACCTCCCACTGGGGCCTTTGCACCTGGGCCAAGGATGAGAAGGCTTAAGCAGACGGCTCCTCGTGCTGCTGGTTTCTTAAACTCCTTTCCAGCCCTCAAACTTGAATTTCCTCCTCCACTGCTTTTCCTGAGGATGACTGTGAACAACAAAATGCTTGGATAGGCTCCCTATGGGTCCTCTTACAGGAGCACTCGGCAACGTGAGATCAGTTTTATTTATTTCACAAGGGAGTGGAGGAAACGGAAATGGCCTCCACTCTGGAGAGGATGCTGAGGCCAGTATTACCGACTCCTTCAAAGTCGCTGCAGGGACGGGTTTTGGGAGTGGGCCCGTCACCTCTGGGGAGTCCCGGAAGCAGCTGGATGAGACTCGCCCATTACACTAGCCACCATTTTCGCTGTCTGGACGCTGGGAAACTGCCTCACGACCAGATTAACAGAGCAAAACCAGTTTGAGCCCAGGGAGGCGGCTCCCAGAAGTGGGAATCACTGGGAATTCGTCCAGATGGAGCCACGGTTCAGCCATTCCCTCTCCATTTTGTCGAGCCTGGTGGCCCCTGCCCAGGAGCTGCCCGGGAGCCATCAGCCATAGCATGAAGAGCCTCACAAGCGGCTGGGGAGGCTGGAACTCGGCTTGCCCCGGGCCCAGCTGACTATGGGACCCCCCAGGAGGGCAGACGGGTTTTGGGAGTGGGCCCGTCACCTCTGGGGGGGGGTCCCGGAAGCAGCGGATGAGACTCGCCCACCACACTAGCCACCATTTTCACTGTCCGGACGCTGGGAAACTGCCTCATGACCAGATTAACAGAGCAAAACCAGTTTGAGCCCAGGTCGCGCGGCCGAAAATAGTGGAAACAGTAATGTCTTTTAATGCACTGCATTCCATGAAGAGCAGGAAACTTTTAGGGGAGGGAGAGATAGAGGAGAGAAATGACATACAGAACCCGCCAAGTAGTTGAGGTGTGTGGGGGGGGGGGGAAGTGGGGACATTGGTGATGGGAGATGGGTTTGGGTGGAGGGATGGGTGTTGGGACACTGTAGAACCAAAACTCTACATGAGCATCTTTCAATTGTATGTCTAAAATGGTGTAATAATATTTGGGGGAAATAATAAAATTAAATTAAATCGAAAAAAAATTAGCATTAAGGGAGCAGGCATGGGGATGGGGGGTGGGAAATGAGGGTCTCTGGTGGCGGTAAGGGACCATTGGTGTGGGGCTGGTGTTGGGATATTGAATATTCAAATCAGCTGTACTGTGAACAACTTTGTAAATCATGATGTTTAAATAAAGTTAAAAACAAAACAAAACAAAACAAAAAAACAAAGTTGCTGCAGAACATGGAAACCCAGGAGACCCTCAGAGGCCCAGTTGGCCAGACTCTGCCTCTCCACCACTGGAGGCCAACACCTCCTGACTTTGGACTCCCTGAACACCCTTGTCAAGCCAAGCAGTGTGAGGCAGAAGTAGAGACAGAAGCGGTGTTGGTTCACACAAAGCCTCCAGATTCCATGCTGCTGTGAGGCATCATGTACAAAGCCCAGGAAACTGCTCCTTCAATCTTTGAATCTGGCCTCTTAGTGCTGAGAGGTGTGAGTGAGTGAGTGAGTGAGTGTGTGTGTGTGTGTGTGTGTGTGTGTGTGTGTGTGTGTGTGTGTTTGGGCTGGGGGGACAGAGTTCTCATCCCAGTCAGGAGTAGAGTTCAGGGTTCCAGTGGCAAGTGAGCGAGTCAGGTGGCTGGGCCTGTGAGTGCAGAGACGCAAGGAAGTCACCAAGAGCCAAGTGTGGACATGAGGTATCTTGCTCTGGCTCTCATGAATCCATTTCTCCCCTCCTGGCCATCAAATTCTCATTGAAAAATATAGAGACATTAAAATCATAATAACATGATTTTAATCTACACACATTTTATCATCATTTCAAAGATTTTTTTTTCAAATTACCCTCGGAAACTCCTGTTATCTAATAATTATCGGGAAAAAGAGAAAAGGGAGAGAGGGGGGGAGGGGGAAAGGCTAGAGGAGTCAGGGAAGCTCTGCTTTGTCAGGGAGAAGAAAATAAAGAGAAATCAGCCTAGCTTCAAAGGGCGCATTTCCATAATTGCCCTGTAACTTTGGCAAAATAAATCTGAGCGGCTGAGAAAAGCACAATCTCTCAGATGAGTGCACTCCAAAGGCCCCGAGGGCTGTGGGCCCACTTGTTAGCGGCCCAGCGCAGTGAGAGAATGGCGCTCCGCCACCCGGCACAAAAAGCCATGAAATCACAGCCCTGGCGGCCTAGACGGCTGGTCCCAGAGTAAGACCTTACCGGCCTTTGTCTCTGTCCTGCTCCCTCACACAGACACAGACACACACAGACACACAGACACACAGACACACACACACAGTGCCACACACAGGCACCCTTTCCACAGTTGGCCACCCCCACCCTGACCCCCACTCACACATACCACACACACACACACATACATACACTTCCGAGTGTAACAGCAAGTAAATAAATGGACGCATTTAAGGGCATGGAAGGGCTGGCAGTAGTTAAAAGGTGGCAGTAATTATGAGGCGGAAACCACAGGAGGTAAGCTTTCATCTATGAGAACCTTCCAGTAACCTGCTCCTGAGAGAAATATCCAGAAAGGCCCCAACTCTCCAGACACACAGTGTCTCTGGAGTAGAGGGACTCTGGAACGTCGCTCTCAGAGGGACATTGAAATGGCCCTGTCCCACCCCCACGGGTTTACTTCACGGGCATTTGGCTGGGCTGAAACCCCCTCTTGCTCTCTCTCTCCTACCCCTCCCAAGACCAGATGTTTGTGTAGAACAGAAGCAGCTCCCGAGGTCCCTGCTGTGATGTTTCTCTCCACAGAGCTGCAGTTTCTGGGGAAAAGCCTGCCATCATCCTCACATCCTTCCTGCCTACAACCCCATGGCTTCTGCGTCTGGACACTAGTAACATTTTAGACTGAATAATTCTTGGTCATGAGAGTTGGTCTGGGCCTAGTAAGACCTTCACAGCCCTGGTCTCTCTACCCAGGAGAGAGCATCTGTTTCAGGAAATCATCTGTTTCCAGGAGAGTGGAAAATGTGTTCCAATGTCCCCCTACATCCCAGAAGCGGAGGGAGGCTGCAGGTGAAGGTCCCTCTTAAAGACTCTTCCAGCTCTCTCCTTGGGTGCTCAGCCCTTCCATCCCCACAGAGATGGCTTGTGGGGTTCCAATGTCCAGCATGACCTTCAGAGATGTTGGAACCCCCAGCTTGAAGAGGGAAGTGCAACTGCATCCAAGCTGTGTTGGTCACATGAGAAATGGTTGTCCATGCTGTAAAGTTAGTTGGCTGGATCAGATGACAGCAGCCAGCCTGGATGAGAAAGAAGTGTCTGGAGAGGTGACGGGGCCCCATTCGCTCCCAGAATTATCTTTGGATACACTCGTGTCTGCTTTATGCCCAAACATGTTGATGAATTCATCTAATCTGGGCCCCTCCATTTCTGGTGGTCCAGAGAGAAGCTCCACCCACCTTAGGTTTCCTTCCATCTAAGCAGACACAATTCCTCACACCCACAACTGCCCCTTTATATTCCGTGAGGGAAGAGGGGGCTGCAACCAGGAACTAGAGGGTGTGAAGGACACTTCTAGTAGGCTGTAAAAAATGCGGCCCAGATGAGATCTGGAAAGGGACTCAGCAAACTGATGACGATGTCCACCATTTGCTGTTGGCTCCCACCCTACAGGTACCCTTCGTTCCTCCTGCTCCCCTTCCAGAAATTTGGCTCAGCCTATCCACCAAATCTCTGGAGAACACCAGCGGAGGGGGTGTGTGGGGGAAAGGGACTGCCCTCTCTGCCTCTCTGTGCCTCACCTACGGCGGGGGCAGGTGAGTGACTGGAACCCTTCTACCTCCCTCCCAGGGAAGCCGGAGCCTCTGGGCCTCCCAGCCACTTCCTGCCTGGGCCCGGCTCCTCCTCCCAATATTCCACCCCAAATCAATTCAATTGGAGACCATTAATGTGCCAGTCCCAGAGGTGGGCCATCACTTAGGGAGATAATTTGATTCTCCTCTAGCTCCGTGGCCCTCTGTGGCACCCCCAGCTCCAGCTCCAGGCGGTAATGAGGGAAGCGGTGACATGCACCCCATCCTCTGACCTAATTGATTATCCACACACACCTGGGAGTGCTTTGCATAACCAGCCCCGACAGCAGGAGCCCCTTCCAGGCTGAGTGATTGACATATTTTATTTCTAATTGAAGCTTAATCAGGGCTGAGGACGAGATTTCCCAGATATTCTCAGCCCCTCCCTCCCACCTTAGAGTACCCCAGCAACCCCACCTGCCTCCTTTTTTTCTTTTTAAATTTGAGGACCCAACAATAAAGAATGGAGGCCCTTCCTGGGATCCCCAAGAGGAAGGCGGTGGGGTGGGCGTCCACCAGGGGTGTTGCTGGAGCATGAAGACCTAGTCCCTGGTGAAACCACCGAAGGGAACCTGACTCCTTCCCACCACCCCCTTCTGTTGAACACCTGCTGGGGTACTCTTATGTTTTCATTACTCTTATTTTATTTGGGTCAACTTGGAGCCAGTTCAGCGTGATGGGGACAAAAATGAGGAGCCCCTAGTAGGGTGATCCCGACTCTGGCCCCACATAATCAATCCTTTCAGTGATCGGTGCGAGGCAGCTCCAGAATCAAGGACTGTCCCCTAGAATGGGATGGGCTGGGAGGCCAGGGGCACCCCAGGGACATCCTCTGTAGGCTACTAGTCTCTACAGTTACCTGCTTCTCCCTTGGGGAGTTGATGTAGAGTGTGGGGAGGTCGCAGACCCCTTTCCTGCACCCTCGTGGTGGGGTGGGATTTCTCCCTCGTCCCCAAGTTCTCAGAAGCCTTTGGCCGCTCCCTCACCTTTATGTCGGGGCACCAGGCGTTGCAGGAAAGGCTCTGGGCTATTTAGGGGCCCGGGAGAGGGGCTCTCTGAAAAGGCCTGTGCCTTGCATGTGCAGGGCCCTGATTTGGCTCCAAGCACTGCACTGCACATGCTTGGTTTCTGAACCTCCCTGGAGGCTGGTATTCTTGCTCCAGTTTCGTGGAGGGAGGAAATAAGGCCCAGAGAAATCTGACCAGAGTTTGAGGCCAGAATGAGGACCAGGAAGAGCAGAGAAGGCATTTGCTTTGCAATAGGCCCACCTGGGTTAAATTCCCAGTACCCCATATGGTTTCCAGAACTGCCAGTAGTATGGGATCCCTTAGTGCAGAGACAGAAGTAAGCTGGAGGAGGAAGAGGAAGAGGAAGAGGAGGAAGAAGGAGGACGAGGAGAAAAAGGAGGAAGAAGAGGAAGAAGAGGAAAAAGAGGAGGAAGAGGAGGAGGAGGAAAGGAGGAAGAAGAGGAAAAGGAAGAGGAGGAAGAAGAGGAAAAAGAGAGGAGGAAGAGGAGGAGGAAGAGGAGGAAAAGGAGGAAGAAGAGGAAGAGGAAGAGGAGGAGGAGGAAGAGGAGGGAAGAGGAGGTGGAGGGAGGAGAGAAATTGGGTGCAGCCAAAGCTCAAGGAGAAGCAAACCCCCCAACGTCAGACGTCTTTCTCGGTCGTCTAGCTTGCCTCATCAACCCCAAGAACACCACAGCGCTCTGATGGCCCTGTCTTAATGGCGACTTGGGGATGGGACGAGAGGGCCGGCAGCAGAGGTGGCAACTTTGACCGACTTCAGGGTCGGGCTCCATGCAGACCCGCTCACAGTTGCTCTTCAGGGTCCTCAACAGGAGGCTGTATCTCTCCCTGAAGTTGGGGTGGGGGGCAAGTACAAACACCCCCACAAAATTCCTTTGGGAGACCTGTGAGATTGTCACAGGCCTCACGGCGGGGGATGCGGCCTTCCTCTAAATGGACTAGACCAGGACAGAGGACCCGCGGGGTGCTGGGGCACCCACTCAGGGCTTTATCCCCCAGGCGTCAAGCTTCCCACGCATTTAGAGCCCGCAAAGCTGGGGGCTGCGGCTGGAGCGCGGCACGGTGGCTGCGGCGCCGCGCGGTCGCTTCGTCCTGTAGAGGGAGCTCCAGCCCCAAGTTTCCCTCTCGCGCCCCGCCCCGCCTCTCCTGGCGGCGCGAGGTACCCGCAAGCCCGTAGGCTGGGTCAGTCGCGGCCTCCTCCAGCCTGCCCTCACGCCGGGACCCCGAAAGCTGTTCGGTCTAGGGCACTCAGGCATCGTCTGAACTCGGCTCCCCGACTCCCTATATCCGGGGTTGGCTAAAATTCCCCAAAGAAAGAAAGAAAGAGCTCAAAAAGAGAACGAAAGGGCACCCCTAGGCTTAGGTGTTCACTCACCCCCCCACACACACACACACGCTCCTGGGGAGGGGGTCTTGGGGTGCGGTGTGGCTGGCCACCAGCTGCCAACTAGGCTCAAGGCACCTCTGACATAAAGCCCAGCAAACCCCAACCGTGCCCTGAGAATGGGGGGTCCCAACCCAACCCTGCGCCAGGCCCTTCTCCAAGTCTCTGCGGAGCCGCGGGAGAAGGCCCCAGGCCCAAACGGGCTCCCCTGGATCTGCTCAGGTAGAGGATCTCGCTCTTTCCCACTGTCTACTAGGCCTTGGCGGGTTGGTCTGCCGGGCCAGGCCGCGGGGAGCCCCCCTGGGGCTCTCAGGCCACAGCTGAGTCCTGGCTTGTCCCTGATTCCAGGACCCCTTGGGACACCTGGATCTGGTGGGCAGGACACTTGCCTGGCCTGTGCGAAGAGCTTTGAACTCAATCCACTCACTGCAAGCTGGGGAAGGGGCGCTGGGTGGTGGGGAGAGGGGAAACAAAATCAAACCCAATCCAGGGTGCAGACAGGCACTTATAGTCAAAGTGGCAACAGCTCATTTATTTAGCCAAAATAGATACTTTCTTGTACAATTTGGATCACACATATGTACATTTTTCTGTATATACAAAAAAAAAAAAGTCAGACACTCTTATTCTCACTGAAACTCCACCCCCAAAAATCAAACTCACAAATTCAGCTAACGTGGGGGACAGAAGCCACTGGGAGGGCTGGGGGACTGGTTTTTATTTCTTTTTTCTTTCTTTTTACTTTTTTTTGTTTGGTTTTCTTTTATAAGTATTCATACACAGACATGCTTACAAGTCTTGACTATACAGAGCGCTTCTTCGTCTCCTTTTTAGCCTTTTTTTTTTAATTATTACAATGATTTTTAAAAAATTAAAAAGAACTAGGACGAGGAGAGAGCCGATAAGACCAAAGCGGCATCCAGGTGGTTCTGGGGCCTGCAAGAGAAGCACTGGTAGCAACGAGGGGGACAAGACAGCACCGAGCCCGCCGGTCATGGACGCCCTCTCTGGGGCCAAGGGCCTGGCCAGGCCGGCTCTCCCGGTAAAATGTCTCCCAGCCAAAGATGCTGGACTTCGGGTTTAATCAAAACAACTGGACAGGCTGGAGGCTGCAGGCCCGGAGGCCCCGGGAGGAAGGGTCGTGGGATCGAAGCCTGCCTACTGCAGGCCCGCAGGCCGGCCGGGTTCGGGTCAGCCTAGGACGCTACCCTGGGTCGTCAGGGTTTATAATCACAGGCTGCGGAACCTTCCCGGGCCCGTGGGGACGCCCCGGGTTATAAGAGCGTCTTAGCCGCCTTCCCTAGGGGCAAGGCCAAAACTGACGCCCCGTATTCTCCCTCTTTCCCCTCCGTTCTATCCTCCCCCACCCTCGGACACCGAGTCTCTTACCGCCGCGGCACGGGTTGGAAAGCTGTCTTGAGTAACTTTTTCTCCACTTCCAAGGCACTACAGCGATCTACTGGAAGCGAGGAGGAAAAGGAGGGCCTTTTAGAGTGCGCCAGAGAAGCGCCCCGCGCCCTCGGGGACCAGGCGCCCTGGGGGACCGCGCCTCGCTCCCCCGCCCAGCCCCTCTCGGCCTACTCGGGCACGACCCCAGGAGCCCACCCCGTGCTTCCGCATTCTGCGCTCAGCAATCACCTGTTCCGCCCTCGGGCTCCGCAGGCCTGGCGAAGGTGGCCGCGGCAGCGGCGGCGGCGGCGGGGGTGACCCGCGGCTCCGGGAAGTCCCAGCAGGTGTGGCGGGGGCCGAGCCGAGCAGGGAGAGCGGGTGCGGGCGGGGGCCGGGCGGCGGGCCCCAGGGAACGGCCGGTTGGTCCAAGCCGGGAATTTGCCCAGCGGCGCCGAGACCAGTCTGTGCGCGGCGGCGGCGGCGGCGGCGGCGGCGGCGGGCGAGAGCTGTAGGCTAGTGGGCGCGACGGCGGCGCCAGTGGGAGGCCCCGCGCCCGGAGGCGAACGGCGCGGGTTGTCCGGGCTGGTGGCCGTCTCGGCCAGCGACCAGATCTTGGGCTTCTGCAGGGCGGCGGAGGCTGGCGCAGGAGCGGGCGCGCAAGGGTCCAGGCCCGCTGGGGGCGAGGGCGGAGACGGCGGGGGCCGTGGCCACCGCGGGGGGCGCTGAGGCCAGACTCAGGATGGGCAGAGGACGCTCCTCCAGGCCCTCGGAGCTATCGTCAGAGTCGCTGTTGTTCTTGGAGTCTGAAATGGGCCCCAGGCCCAGCTCACCGTCCCTGTGCGCTGCCCCGGCTAGGGCCAGCTCGGGCCCGGCGGCCGCGCCGTCTAAGTTCTCCAAATCGATCTCCTCGTCCTCATCGTCGTCGGCCAAAGCCCTCGCCTCCGGTGTCCTCCTCCTCCCTCCGAGCTCCTCCTCTTCCAGCTCCAGTTCGCGTTTGCCATCTTCTTCGTCTTCTTCCTCGTCCTCTTCCTCGCGCTCGCTCCCATAAGCGTTGCCCTCCTCGTCCGTGCGGCTGCGGGGAGCCCACGTCATCTTGTTCTCCTTCTTGAGGCGTCGACGCGTTGGCGAACCAGGTGGACACCTGGGTGAGGGTCATCTTGGTGATGATGGCCAGCATGATCTTCTCGCCCTTGGTGGGGTAGGGGTTCTTGCGGTGCTCGTTGAGCCAGGCCTTGAGCGTGCTGGTGCTCTCGCGGGTGGCGTTCTTGGGACGGGACGGGTCCCCGAACTGGTACTGGCCATAGGGGTAGAAGGCGGGGTGCGGGTGCGGAAACGCGGCGGCCGCGGCGGGATGCTGCACGCCAGGGCTGTCCTTCAGCTCATACTGCGCGCCCTATTCGCACACACAGAAGGAAGGGGCACGCGTGGAGGGGAGCGCGTGTGAGTCGGGCCGCCGTCGCTGCCTCCAACCGCCCGGCCCCCCGGCCCGGCTCCTTCTACACCCGCGCGTTCACCTCGTCGGAAGCCCCCAGATCCAACTCCCACCTCCCCGCATCCAGAGTCCCCGAGCGCTTACCAGTTGCGGGAAGATGGGGAGTTCCGCGGCGTAGGGCAGAAAGGCGCCGTAGCCCTGGGCGGCCGCGGCGGCTGCGGCGGCCGCGGCATAGGGCGCCCCGTACACAGACGAGGCACATTGGACAGGGAGCCCGAGGCGGCCAGCTCCGAGGCGCCGGCCCCGGGCCTCCACGGGACCCTGCGCTGCCGCCGCCCCCGGCGGCCCCGGGCGCTCGGGTGGGTAGAGCGGGCGAATATACTGGTATCCGAGCTGGGGAAGGACATGGTGGCCCGCGGGGCACGGACGGAGGGGGGCCCGGCCCCGGGGCCGCCCCTGCTCAGCGCCGCCCGCGGGCTCCGGCGCGCATCGGGGGCTGGGCCGGGCTTGGGGCCGCGCTGCCTCCCGCGCTGCGCTGCGCTCGGCGTTCGCCTATTGATCTGCTCCGCGGCGGCGGCAGCGGCGGCGGCGAGGAGCCAGGTCAGGTCCGAACAGATTGGCGGCGATTCCCCGGGCTCCGGGCTCTGATTGACATTGCCACGGGCCCGCAAGCCCCTCCCTCTCTGCGCCGCGCTCCCTCCTCTCGGCCGCCCGAGCCTCGCTCCTCCTGCCCTCCTCTCCCCAGCACTGTCGCGCCCTCGCTTCCTTCGCCCACCTCTACTAGGCGCTCCCCCTCCGCGCCCTTCCTCTCTCCTCCCCTCGCTGCGCTCCCCCGTCCCCCAGGATCGCTTCCGCTCCTGGGGGCGCCTTCACTCACCGGGACGCTTAGGGAAAACTCTTCTCGCGCCTCTCTCCCTTCCTCGCTAGTCCTGGCTCGCTCGCTCGCTCTCCCCGCACCCTTTCTTTCCTCTCTCCTTCTCTTTCTCTCTTTCTCCTCGCCCCGCGTTCTCCCACCTTACCCTCCCACCTCCACTCCCGGCCACTGCACCCCTGGGCCCAGGCGATCCAAAGTTGTGGACTCTTAGGGTGCTGGGTGGGGGTGTGCGTAGTGTGTCCGTATTGGCGTCTCCGTCTGTGTGTCCGTCCCCGCCCTCGCCCCCTCCCTCGCCCTTCCCCCAAATCTCGGGTCTGACGTAGCGCCCTCTTATTTGACTTTTCCTTGCGTCTCTTGCCCAAGTCGCCAATCGCCGGGGCGCCTGGCAGACGAGGCCGCCCACCCCGCGGAGCAGCGCGCGCGGACGGGGCGGGGGCGGGGGCGGGAGCCGGGCGCTCGGGGCCCAGCCTGCCCCCTCCGGGAGGGCGCGGGAGCTCGGGGACGCGGGTTAGGACAGGGTCGGAACGCCCCTCCCAGCCCTCCCCTCGGCACCTCTGCGCCCCGCACCCGCCCCCGCCGCGCGCGTGGCCAGGATCGGGATCAGACCTTGGGCCGGAGCCCCGACGCGGGGCTTTCTGTCTACCCGGCCCCCTCCACCCCCACTTTTCCGCGGGCACCTTCGCTTCCCTGGGAGTGCGCGCGGGGTGAGGGGTGCGTTCCAGCGCCTTCTCCAAAGGCGATCTCAGTGCCCCACATAAGGGTGGCGGGGGCAAGAGGCAACCCCCTCCCCAGGACTCGTGAACTCTGAAATTAGCCACACCAACGGTGGCGCCAGGGTCCAGGAGCGAATCCTGATTAGAAATGGCGGGCTCGGCACGGGGGCCAAGGGGGATACTCTCTGGGGCCCTGAGGAACCGGCCCCAAGGGGCGTGGGATGGGGGGAGGAGGGGACCCAGGTTGTAGAAGCTGCAGGGAACTTTCTGAGAGGTCTTCGAGAAGTTTCTACATTGACTTTTTTTCGATCGGGGTGTGCAAAGGCTTCCGTTTCACTAGCCCATCCCGAGCCACCGGTCTCCAGCGCCAACCTGTTTTTCCTCCCGAAGCACCCTCCTGGGTCTCAGGTGCGGGATGACTCGCTAGACCCTGAACTCCAGGGCGCGGGTGCTTCCTGAATCCAGCCTGCCATCCCAAGCACCCCAGGGCCTGCCTGCACCGAGTAAGACGTGCGGTCGCCGCCGTGCGCGGTGGAAATTCCGGAATGGCAGCGGCTCCGGGCCGAAATGCTTTAGGCCGCGCCGGCGATCGCCACACAGGCCCGTCCTGCAGCGGGCGCGCTCAGGGACGACATGGGGGCGGCGACTCCCAGTGAAGTTGGCAGCCCCGGCTCGCGGGCGGAAACAGGCCCGAGCGCACCGATGGATGGAGAAATCGGCTCCCAATTCCACCTGATTAGGGAGTCAGGGGCGGCTGTGTCTGATCTCTATACCTCTGGGAAACTGTCGGGGAAAGACGTTCTGACGCTCCTGAGAGCACCCAGCTTTGACACTGCCCCCCACCCCCCCCCCCGGCGCCCCTTCCCGCTTCTCGCCACCTGGTTGGCTGGACTCTCAGGGTAGTGCACGGCTCTAACTTTGGAACAAGACATGGGGAGTTTTTTTGGGGGACCCAGTTTGGGGTTCTGTTGGGGAAACTGACGCCTAGCCTTCCTAGACGGGGTCAGTCTGCACCCGGTGTGTGTCCTCTCCACCTGCTTCTACCTGGTGGCCGCGCTGGTGCCTCCTGGGAGGAAGAGATAGTACGATTATCTCTGGCTTTGAAACGTTTCCCGATTTCGTTTCAGTGAAACTCTAAACAGGAGGCATGCGCTCACCTTCTCGTGAAAATTCTCAGGGTACAAAATTGAGGGTAAACATTTATTCCCGGGGAATTTTCCTAAGTGTCAAACCTCGAGCCTCGATGAGCCAGCGTCCTAGAGTTTGCACTAAAGTCTTGACATGAGACTAGGGCGAAAGTCTGATTTGGGGGGTGTAGGGTGTGGGCCTCGGACTCGCCGCTGGTGCCCTGACCGGATGAGACGCTGCTCTTTGATTTGCCTCTCCCAGAAGGAAGAGAAAACAATGAGGCCCTGAGATGCTTCTTCCACATTAGCCAGTTATCGACCTAGTCGCGTTGGACTGCGGGAGGCGGGAAACGAGGTCAGAGAAGGGGCTAGGCGGCTCTCAGGGAACCAGCCAAGCCGGTCCAGAGGCGCCCACGGCCCAGAGAGTGAATAGCCGCTAGACCCAGGTGCGGACCTAAGAACTCCGATTAGTTCCCTCCAGGTACCCAGTTCCAAGCAGAAGCGGCCCGCCCAGTTACCCTCGTCTCCAACTGGAAAAGCCCTATCTGGGTCCTGTTGGTCCCGGAGCCAGTCCGAACCCAGACTCCTAATCGGGAGAGCCCCGACGTGGAGATGGCTCCTCTGTTCGACCCGGCCAGCCGAGCTCGGCTCCGAGCAGCCGAACCTTTTTCAGAATTTTTTAAATCCGAGAGGTTGGGTCAAAGATACATTCGCCCCGGGAGGAAAAGCAGGTGCACGTAAAGTTGTTTGGGGGAAAGGCAGGGGCACATCGGGACGCGCCGCACGCAAAATCTGCTAATCCATGAGCCGTCTTCCCTGTTCCCCGCGCACAAAGCGCTTTAGGAGGTTAGAGTAGACTCTGAACGCGGCCCGGGGTGTGGGGAGTGCCCGGAGAAGGTGTCCCGGGCACACGCTTGGCGTACAGCCGCGCTCAGCAGACGCGTGCGAGGGAGCCGCGGCCCGGCCCGACGTGCGTTCTGGACCAGCGGCCCTCCGGGCTTAGAGGTGTCGCGGTGCGCGGCGCCTCCAGTCCAGGGCTCCCTTCCTCCCCTCTCCTCGCCCTGACCCCCGGGCGCGCGCGCGTCCCGTCTGGGGGTGAGGCTGCAGTTGTTGATTCTCCCCCGCGGAGGGCCGTCTTCGCTCCTCTCTCTCAGGCCGGGAATCCCCGGGCTGCGGCGGGACCGGCGATCCCTCGGCTTCCTGCAGACGCCGCCGCGGCCCTGCGCTCCCACCGCTCCCTCCCCGCGCTCGGGTTACAGGTTAATGAAATGCTCGTTTTCCTCAGTCATTTGTTTTGTTTTCCTGCAAAGTTCTGATAAGTAGCTAACCAACGAAGCTTGTAATTACAATCTTACAGAAACCGGGCCGATCTGTATATAAATCTCACCATCCAATTACAAGATGTAATAATTTTTGCACTCAAGCTGGTAATGAGGTCTAATACTCGTGCATGCGATAATCCCCTCTGGATGCTGGCTTGATCAGATGTTGGCTTTGTAATTAGACGGGCAGAAAATCATTATTTCATGTTCAAATAGAAAATGAGGTTGGTGGGAAGTTAATTTCTCTCCGCTCTGTGAAGCGTAGACAAGAATTTAATGATTTAATTACAGTTGTAAGCCCTTTCCATGAGACTTAAATTGAGCTGAGAATATTTTTCCTCTCTCTCTCTCTCCCTCTCTCTTCTCTCTCTCTCTCTCTCTCTCTCTCTCTCTTTCTTCTCTCTCTCTATTAGCAGCCGAAGGGACCTCGGAGTGTGTGGCCTGCTGTCCTCCCGGGGAGAGATTTCTATCTGGCGGGAACCCGGACCCTGACTATCCCAGGCCGCGAGGGATCACAACCTGCTGCCGCTCCCACCCGCCGCAGGGCCTCGGACCTTCTCCCTGACTTTGACGAGCATTGGGAAACTTGGGGGGAAACTTTTGCCAACTTAGCTCTCTGGGAGACGGCGGCTGGCGGGGACGCGCCCGGGTAGCAGCTCACCAGGCCCGGCTCCGGGCGCGCCGACCGGACGCACCAGGAGGAGGGCGCAGGCAGGCGGGCGCGAAAGGTCCTGTCGTCCCTTTTCGGTCCTGGCGCCTTTGTGGCGCCGCAGAAACCTGCGCCTCGCGCTGAGCCCAGGACGGCTTAAGAGGGAAGACCGTCCCAGGCGGGCACCGCGCCCCTCGTCCCCTTTCCCCGCTCTGCGGTTCCAGTCTTCCACCTGCCCCACGCTGGTCCACTCCCTCCTCGCCTTTGTTTTTTCTCTCTCAGGCCATTTGCTTCTCTCACTTTCCATATATTTGATTTCTAGGTCTTTCATTTTCCTACTTTCCTAATCTTTCCTCGGCTGGCTTTCTCATTCGCTGGTTTAATTTATCCCCCACCGCCCCCCCCCCCCCCCCCCATCGCCAACCTTCCCCAATCTGGGCCACTTGCTTTTTTTTCCCCTTAGCTCCACTTTTCTCAGTGGGGTTGGCTTCCTCTTCTCTTGCTCCCTGTCTTTTTCCCTTGTTCCCTTATTCGATCTCTCCTCGTCCTCATTCTTTCCCTTATAGGTTTCTGGGAGCATCGCCTGCGTGCTCATTTTCCTCTTCCTCCCCGGACCCGACGCCCCCCATGGCTCTGCCTTCGCAGTGGCGCCCCCCCTCCTCCTCCATCCTCCATCTGGGGAGATGAACATGTCGCCTTATTGGTCGCCGAGGCCAGAGCCGGGTGCTGGGGCCCGGCCAGCGAGCGCCTTTTCTTCCTGCATATTGAGGAGATGGTAATGAGCGCGTTTGCATTGTTGCATGGAAAAGCTCCGTTTCCTGCCGCACTGCAGTTCGGAGCAGGCACAGGGGCGGGGGCGGACCCCAGAGAGCGGACAGTGGGCACCCGGCCTGGTCACCACAGCTGGCCCCTCCGGGTTCCCGAGTGCTGCGCTGGGCCCGGAAGCGAGTGATCTTGCGTGTAGCTCCAGGGCAGGCCAGAGCGCAGCCGGCAGCCACCTTGGCTGCTGCCCAATTAGGAGACCAGCTCTCCCCTCTTTAAAAACCTGGTTAAGGGAACCTCCGCGTTAGGTGAGAATTTCCTGAGCGCCCCAGCCAATGGGTCTCTGAGCCACCATTCCCTGTATTTTCAAAGCCGTGATGGTGGGCCACCAGAAAAAAATGAGTGCCTGACAGCGTCGGTAATGACAATAAATTGTCTGAGGTTCCAAGTGACCCTGGAGTGTGTGTGTGTGTGTGTGTGTGTGTGTGTGTGTGAGAGAGAGAGAGAGAGAGAGAGAGAGAGAGAGAGAGAGAGCCAGAGATCTTGAAGCGGCATAGGCACCACAGGCTTTAAGGCAGGGCCCTGGGTATGGGACCCCCTGCCCACAGAAAGCTTTTGTTCTAGAAGCAAATGCCACCCCATCTGACCTTTCTTGCAATTGGTTCCTGTCCTGGGTCCTTAACTTTCTGCTTTCTGTCCCCTCCTCATTAAAAACGACAACAAAACTAAACAAAAACACCCTTAAATATGTGTTTCTGGAAAGAAAGCTCCATACTACTCTTGTCGATGGAAAAAATAGCGATTCCATACCATCAAAGGAAATTGTAAAAGATAAGCAACTCAGACCAAGTCATGTAAATGCTTGTGAGCCGTGTTGCTGGGCACTGTTGGATGATTTCTAGAGGCTCCGTATGTCTGTCCTGTCTTGGGAGTGGGAAGTGTTAAGTACTTAGTCCTTAGTAGAGGAAACAAAAAGGAATTCGAAGTCAGAAGAAAAGAGGAATGTTTCTCACAATTGAATGTAAGTTCATTCTTTTTTCCCCACTCCCAAAGTCTTGCTCAGAACCCTCAGAGGGTGCAGTGGTTTATGATTTGCCAGTATCATTTTTTTTAGAGTATGTCAAAACACTTAAGGTGAAAACGGCATATTGAGTCATTCTTTAGCAAAGAACTTTTGTTAAACACTTAAAACTACTCTCACATTTTATCCTTATATTAAGCATATAAAAGAAGCATTTACCCAGGGTGGCATATATGGGTTGTGCTGGACGCCTCACTGATCAAGGGCTTCCTAGCTAAGGTGCCAGAAGGATCTGACGTCTAGTGCCCCTGAGTTCAAGCAGACTCCATGCCTTGACTTAAGATACCACAGAGCACAAGGACCTTTCTCTGGTTTGCACAAAGTTACGCTATAACTTTTTAGCTTCCGAAAACTAGAAACAGTTTTCTTGGAAATTCCGGAAAACTGAGGCACTGATCACGTAGCCAAGCCCAGATTTGGCTGTGATTCCCCCTGGGAGGAAGCTGAAGTCTCCTGAGGATTTGAGTGATGGTGCTAGAAGATGGTGAGGGAATGCTGGGAACCTCGTCCCAGTGTGACTGGAGGAAGGCTGCCCAGATTTCTGTCTGGAATCCGCATTCTTCATGTAAATACTCGGGAAGAAGTGCTGAGCTCCCAAATTTGTTGGAGGTCCGTTTGGACCTGCCTACTTCTGGATTAGGAGCTGCTCCTAGCCATTTTGGTTGGCTAAAGTAGTGTGTCACTCTGTTCCCTTCACACTGGAAAGGTCAGAGTCTCAAGGACAATTTGAAGAATTGCATTGCACCAGAACCTTGTCACTCAAGGACTACCTCTGGCTTCTAGTGGTTGAAGTGATTTTTTGTTTTGTTTTAGGGGTTGGTCTTTATAAGATTTTGATTGCTGTTGCTTTAATGATCTTGTCTGCCAACACTTGCTCATTCGATGCTTTTACTAAAAATCTAGCTCTCAGAATTTGTTTGACAAACAAGAAGCCATGTAAGAGTTTCTGAGCTCCAGCCATCTAGAGCTCCCACTGCTGGTGTCCTACCTGGAGATGCTCGGCCTCCTCCTGCCCCCTGCCCCGCCTCTCAATTACCTGCAGCCCCTAAGTTTGCTAGCTTGCTGCTTGGCAGCCTCTGTCCCTGCTCCTCCAGCATAGGCGGGCGGCGCAGAGCTGGGCAGGAGTGGCCAAGGTCTCTGCTTTCCTCTAGCCAGTCTCCTGGGTAACTGCTTTTCCATGGTGTGCTGAGGCTGGGGCCAGGTTTCTGGGAGCCATGGGGAATGAATAGCTCTGGGAGGTAGCCCTGGAGCTCCAGCTGGGCATTCTCAAGCTTTTGGTGGTGGCAGCAGGGGTGGGGGGGTGGGAGAATAGAGAGGCTGGTCCCCAACCTGCCCCCATGCTCTTGATTTCGCCCCCTTAGCACAACCCCTTTCCCAATTCCCATGCACCAACTGAGAAAGGGTACCAGAAAAAACAATCCTGCCCTCCCCTCTATTTTTCTTCTCTTCTCTGATTCCTGCATGCTCAGCACTGTGCTAAGTGCTGGAGTATGACAAGGAGCTAGACAGATCCACACTGTGTCCTCAGAGAGCTCACAGGTGAGAGAGGCCATTGCTAGGAAATAAAAAAAAAGCAGCAGTGGGATGAGAAGACGGTGTTAAGTCTATGAAATCACCAAAACAATAGAACAAGGGCGAACCGCACTCCTCAAGCATGGAAGGCAGCACCTTCCTCAAGTGTGTTCTTGGAACCTCTCACCTGACTTGCATCAGTTACTGCTGGTGTCCTAAGTGACCTTGAAACCTTTCCTGAAGTTCTCCTCCCACTGGAGTCACATGGGCCAGTAAGGCCTCGAGTCCACATAAAAGAAAAGATGCTATGATGGACATGGGAAAGTCCATTGAATTGTGTTTTTATTTTTTGGAGGGGTCACATAGTGTTGCTCAGGGATCACCCTGGTGAGTTTGAGGGGACCATATGGGATACTGGCAACTAAACCTGGGTTAGCTGCATGCCAGGTAGGTACCTGCCTGCTGTACTAGCTCTCTGCATCCCTCTCCTACTCCCGGAAACCATTGGTGATGGTGGCAGAGACTGACGGATGTACTGACATGTGAAGGAGGTGGCTGTCACGCCTCAGTCTCGGGTCCTGAATGGTGGGGGGGAAGTACATGGCTGGCATTTTAAGCCACCTAGGTTGCAGGCAGTGTGGGTGCTCTCTGAGATGGAGGTGGCCCTGGAAAATTGAGGGAGGGATGTGCTGGAAAGCTACTGCATTCAATACAGGAGCCACTACCGCAGTGCTGCTGTGGCAGTGCGTGGGGCCCAGATGGAGACAGGCTGAGAGAAACTGACGGGGAGAACAGCAGGGAGCCGAGGCGTGGCTTAACAAGAACAGAATGTCAATATCTCATTTATTCCAGTGATTTCTGGTGGAAATGATAGTCTTTTTGACTATTTCTGAGTTGAATAAAGAATAGTATTAAAATGAATCTCAGGGCCAGAGTGATAGCACAGCGAGTAGGGCATTTGCCTTGCATGCAGCTGACCAGGGTTCGATCCCCAGCATCCCATATGGTTCCCTGAGCTCCGCCAGGAGTAATTCCCTGAGCAAAGAGCCAGGAGTAACCCCTGAGAGTCACTGGGTGTGACCCAAAAAAGAAAAAAAAAAGAATCTTAACTGCTTGTTTTTATGTTCTCCACGTGGGGACTAAACTGTTTAACAGGCTATGGGGCGCTCCCATTCTGTTTCTGTCTCAGCTGTTCCATACAGAAGAAATAGGTCGACAAAGGCCCTAGGGCGGGTAGAGAGTTTCTTGTGCTCCATAGCTCTGAACTCATGCGGGCTGATATTTAGGTGTGTTGCTAATCTGGGGAGCTGAGCTCTGAAATCATTGGACTAAACAAGGATGAATTGGAGAGTCTCTCCCTTCTTGTTGTCAGTGGAGAGGGATTTCATGAAGTAGCATCCTTTGTCCATTCAGTGCCCTGCTCCCTAGGAGGAAGAGCTTTCACAATGGGGAGGAGAGGGTGTTCACCTCAGCCTCTCCTGAGGCTTCTTAGTCTGAAGCAAGACCACCCTGAGTACCTGCTGCCTGCTGAAGGTTGGCCCCCCAGGCCGTGGCACCAGCAGAGAGCAGAGACCTCCACAGTTCCCTAAAGGACCATGTAGATTCGTGTCAGAAGCCAGGGCTTGGTTTTCCAGGACCATGAAATGGCATCGTGGGGCTAATGCCCACAGGTGGCAATCGCCTACCATTGTTTTCATATTCTTTTCAATCTTAAAGGCTGCTGCTCACCACACCACATGTCCTGGGTTCTAACTTGGATCCAGGCCACCCTCAATTTAGATCCTGACCACCTGCTTGGTCTTTACTTTCAGCCATGCCTGAATATATCCACTGGGAGCATTGCGGAAGGCCATGGCAGGGCAGGAGAGCACACAGCATCCCATCTGGGCTCTGGAAGCTTCTGCTTTAAAGTGACACCTTCGTTCTGCCTTTCCTGCAGAGAAATGATGTTTGGCCAAACTTCAGTGCTATGGGGTGATGATTTAGCTATCTCCCTGCAGGGAGGGCCACTTTGAGGGCCACCTTTTATACACCATTGTGAACTGCTTTACCCTTTCTTGCTTCAACCATTCTAGCTCATTCTAGCTTTAACCAGCTGGAGGAGGCCCCAGCTAACACAACACTGCATCCCTCTTGCTTATCCAGTGGCTGGGCTGGGAGACATTGAAAGGATGGACCCTGTTGGCCCTCGCTCATGGGTATTGGCAAAATGGGGGGAATGAGCACTTCTGGGGTGCCCCTAATCACAAATGGCTGAATGATTCCCCATCTTCCCCAGGGCAGGAAGTTCTGGGATGCCTCCACTAAGCGGCCCCTGACACCCTTTAAATGGTCATCGCAGTTGCCCTTTCTTGTGGATTTCCCTCCTTCCTCTCTCTGCTCCCCAGTCTTGTACCCATTCCAAGAGTCATTTGTCCTCTAAGCAACTTGTCTAAGGGCCCGAGATTGGGGGACAGTATTCCAGGATGGTCCCTGAAGGTCATATGGAAACAATCTCTCATCTTTGCCCATATTGAAAACATAGGCGATGTATTAAAAATCCCAATTTTAGATTCTGGACAAGTCTCTGGATCCAAAGTGGACAGTTCTCTTGAGAGGCCACCCAAGCTCTGTGCTGTGCTTGCCGAGGATGTAAAGGCAAGTGTCGCCAGGTGTGCAGGCTGCCTCTGGCTCTAGGGAGCACTAAGGGGGAGCAGTGGGGGTTGAGGGGGCTGGTTTCTGTTATAGGAATCATCAGGTACACTGGACACTTACAAGTTATTGGAAATATTTTTCATTATGCATAGAATGTTACACAAATTGAGAGCATCTTCTTCTGTTTCCTTTTCTTGCTGGTATCATGAAAGGATCGATTTTAAGAAAACTTTGTACTGGCAGGACCAGGAGGGCAGGGGCAGTGCATGTCTTGTCTCGGCTGCATTCCCAGCGCCTTACCTGAAGGGGTGTAGGATGTGCAGTGAATGATAAGGTGAGTGACTTGGCAGCCAGCCTCCAAGACGGCACCCAGTGAGCCCAAGCCCTGGTAGCCATGTCCTGTGGAGTTGAGTGCTGTCCAGACCATGGCCTGCCTTACTGTCTTTTTTTCCCTGTGTAAATAATGAAGAAATGATGGGATGCTACTTCTGTTATTAGGTCATCAAATGGCTTCCACCTGGGCATGTCTTGGTGCATTTTCTCTCTCTCTCTCTCTCTCTCTCTCTCTCTCTCTCTCCCCTCTTTTTTTTTACTACTAGCTGGTATATCATAAGCCTATGGATAAACTCATATAAAAACACTACAGCATCCATCTGGGTGAGCTAGGAAATGAATTTTCTAGTCCCAGCTGGATCTGTCAGTAACCCTAGTTCTTGCCTACATTTGGGTAGGACCTCATGAGAAACCCTGGGCCAGAGGAACCCAGATAAGTTGTATTTAGATTCCTGAAACTTATGACAATTGAAATAATGAATATTGGCTGTTTAAAGCCGAGAGTTGGCAAACTAAATAGAGCTCACGGGCTGCTCACCTTTGTTTTGTTTTGTTTGGGGGCCACATCTGGTGGTGTTCAGGACATACTCCTGGAACTCTGCTCAGGGATCATTCTTGAAGGTTTTTGGGGGACATCTGGGGTGCCATGGACTGAACCCAGGTTGGCCACATGTAAGATAAATTTCCTACTGGCTATAACTCTGGTCCAAGACCACTTAATTTTGTAAATAAAAGTTCTATTGGAACCCAGGAGTGTCCATTCATGTACAGACCATCTATAGCTTGTTCCTACAACACTAGTAGCTACTGAATCACAGCAATGGATGCCATATGTCTCAAATCTTTACCCTCTGGTCCTTTAAGGGTTCTTTGAAAAAATTTGCTTAACACTGATTTAAATCATTCTAACTCAGAAAAATTATTTTATAGCAATAGGTAACTGATATAATGACTTTTCAGATCTAGAGTAATGAACCTAACTGTTATGTCTTGGAACCTAACCAAACTTGTGGGCCTTGGGCTTCTGATTTCACTGGAGCTCAGTTTAGTAGGGATTATCTGAGCACCTACAGTATGGCAAGCCTGGTTTCAGTCCTATTCTTCAATCCCACATTCATTCCTTTATCCAAGATGCCTACAGGCACTTCCTTCATCTTTAAGATTGTAAGCATGTCAATGTTTGTGGACTGAGATTATATTTTTAGAGGTTAGAACTCTATGGAAACACATTAGAACATGACAGAGAACTCTATGATCAGAAATATTCAATGTGGGTACACATACAGAGCACAGAGGTGGGTCAAATATGCAAACATTCCTATTCTCCTTACTCTAAACTTTGCAAGAACTACTATTGTCCCAGATTTCTTCCTTCCTCCCTAGTGCAATGATCCAGCAACTAAAAGGCATAAATCAAGACTCAGGAGGGACCCTCCCATCTAAGCTTCTAGAGCCTATTTTGATTGGATAGCTCCCATGTCCACCTAGTAATGAAATATTTTAATGTCATTTCTAGGACAAAGCCCCTGTCACTGTCACCTGCCAATCACCCCTCCACCTCAGTCTAAGAGCGTGGCAGGGGACAGCACAACCAGTGCTGCCAAGGGCCTGACTTCCTGCCCAGATGAAATGATCATGGTCTGCGTGGTTTGCAGGACAGAATCTGAGGTGTCTACTGAAAGTTTCCTCCTTTGGGAGCAGAAAAGAGATAATGAAAAAGAAGACAAGAGCCCTGCCTCCAAGGACATGGTAATCTTGTTTTGGTAAGAGGGTCTATCTATAGCCAAACCTTCTGGGGTAAAATTTGACCCCACGCCTCATCTCAGGCTAGGTTCTCCGTGCATGACTCCTATCTGAGGTCAGCCTAGGTTCCACCTCCTGCCATTTTAATCAGAATATGTTCACACAGATCAAATGCTAACAGTGCCTTGTACCTAGTAAACTCTGAGGAAGTGTTAGAAATGCTAACTGGAATCAAAGAATAAGCTCAGAGGAGACCATGGTCACAGTCACTTGTTCATTCAGTACAGTTGATTGACATGGCCCCCTCTGCTCCAGACCAGGCTAGGTTCTTGGGCAGCGACAGGGCACAGTGGCCCATGCTTAGCAGGACCCTGTCCTGGTGTTATGCTCTGCTGTTGCCATCTTGAAATTCTTCCCATTTGAACAAGCTTTCATATTTGCATCGAGCCCCAAAGGTTATGTAACTGTCTTGCACACAGAATAAGACAAAGTCCTTGTCTCCGGAAGCCTATGAACCTGACGGCAAGGGTGTGTGACAGAGTAACATGCTCTCTGGTGTGCGTGGGGCCATGGTCTATTCTTCCCGTGCATCTTGGCAGTGGAAGCAACTACAAAAACTACTTGAAGCTGCAGAGGAAATCCCAGCCCAGGCCCTGGCTGTCCTGCACCAGGAGGGGAAACCCAGAGAGGATGCCTTGCAGCAAAGTAGTCCCTTGTTGCATCTGCTTAGGGAAGACCACTCACGTTATTTTATGCAGGAGGAATAAGGTCTTGAATTCTGAAATATTTTTGAAACCTTTGGAAAATCCCCCTTTAATCACTGATGACAGTTTGACATTTTTCCAGCTGTTTAGAAGCAGTCAACAAGTCAAGTCGCACGGCAGGGCACAGGCTGGCATGCTGGGATATGTGAGTTCTCCCTCCCCACCACCCCCACCTCATTCCCAGCTTCTCTCAGCTTATAGGGAAAAAGGAGGTGAAAAATAAACCACCCCATGCTTTTGCCATGTTGGTGCCATTCAATGCTTCTTGCACATGGGCAAAAGTGAACCAGCTATCAAAGAACTCTCTAGAAACATGGCCTTGGTTTCTTTGTGCCGCACACAGCTCCAGAAGTATGGTCTTTTTTTTTTTTTTTCTTTTTTGGGTCACACCCGCGATGCTCAGGGGTTATTCCTGGCTCTGCACTCAGGAATTACTCCTGGTGGTGCTCGGGGAGGACCATATGGGATGCCGGGGGATCAAACCCGGGCGGCACCCAGCCGGCCGCGTGCAAAGCAAACGCCCTACCCGAGGGCTATCGCTCCGGCCCCAGAAGTGTGATCTTATCCTCATACTCAGCAGGATTGTGTGTTTGATAGACTCCTTGAATGCCAGGGACAACCCTTGGTTTCTGTAACATGTCTTCCACTGGCAAGACAGACTGGGGTGTAGACAGTAATCCAGCTTCGGTCGAGCCTGGCCTCTTCAGTCAAGTAGGGAATCCCATCCTGGCTTTGCATCTTGCTTCCTGGGGGTCTTGGGAAAGTTACTTGTCCTCTCTGTGCCTTGCTTTCCCATCTGCAAGATGCCGTGAGGGAACGAAATGACTTAATGCATGTACAGTGCTTTGAACCTATAATTAAGTACTTAGGTGCATAATTATATATTTAACATTTAAAGGAGGTCCTTTCTGATGATGATTATTATTAAAAATTTTATTGAAGTACCATGGTTTGCAAGTCCACCTGGCTTTCGGGCGCATGAGAGGAAAGTTGGACATCTGTGTGACACATTCTGATTTCCACTAAAAGTCTAGTGTGTATCCACGCCCCTTTATATGTGGATGTTATAAATGTATGACCAAAGTTATGATCTGATCCATGAGTGAACACAGGGCGGTCACTCACCAGTGTGGTTTTCAGCACATTCCATTTATTCATTTATGTATTACTTCATTCAGACTTCAAAATGCAGTGGCTGTCCTTTTCCCATTTTATAAAGAAAATAGAGGCAGAAAGAGCTGATCTAACCTGCCTAGGGTCACACTGACACAGAGTGGTACAAGGTCAAGTCAAGATTCACACTCAAGCCTTTGAATCCAGAGGCCTCAAATGCCCCTCTTCGTCAAGACGGTCTGCTTGTATCTTTTTGGGCAACCTTTTCCTATCAAAATGTTGAATTTCAGGGCTCCAGTGATGGAGCACCTGCTTTTCATGTATGAGATCTTGGTTTTCATCTCTGGTAAAGAAAATAAAGTAACTTCTTATCTAAGAATAAAAATACAGCCATGAAATGCATGTGTGGAAACTGCAGAACCCGTTCATTCACACAGAACCATAACAGCATATAAATAGCACTTCCAGAAACAGAACATGACCCTTCCAGAGCTCCTGGGGTCTCCTGGTTGCTCCTGCAAAGGTTTCTATTAGCCCCACTTCCAAGAGCAAAGATTCGCTTTGTTTTGTGTGATGAAAATGGCATGATGTAGTGCATAAATTTGTTCAGAGCATCTTTTGCTTCTGTATAATGTGCATAAGATACATCCATCGCATGGCTTGTGCTTGTAGTTGCATTGCTGCAGACACCCACACCCCAAGTTGCGATAGTTCTCTCTAGCTTCATGGAGATGGACCTTTGGGATGTTCTCATGCATGGCACAGCTGGAATATTCTGTTGCATGCTCTTTGGTACATGGGGGTATGTATTTCTGTTGTCTCCCTTGGAGTGGAACACATCCGAGGTACATACTGAGTTCCAAGAGCTACTGGAGGAAAGTTTCAGGACATGGTAGGGTTGTGTTGGGGATGAAGTTGGGGTTTGGGCCCTTGTAAGTCGCTTCCCTTCCTGATGCTTGCCTGGAAGTCAAACATGGCATTTGGGTCTGGTCACACTGAAGAGTCATCCGTGTATGCCGGTGGCTTATTGGTGACGTTTGGTTAGACATCCCAGCTCTCTCTCACTCCTACAGAATATCCTCTTCCTGTCGAAGGGGGCTGAAAGGGCAAACCAGGCAGGTTTCTCCAGGTCACGGGGCGATTAAGGCTGAGTGAGGAGGAAGAGAGTGGGTAGGAGTGCTGCCTCTGAGGACAGGGGTGAAGCTGGAGCTCTTTTCACCTTAAAATCATCTATGCTCTTTGCTCTGCTCCAAACACTGATGGGACCCCCTGCTTGTGTGGGCTGCTGCATGCTAGCTCCCTAGTGAATATCCAAGGCTGGTCAACCCATGCCGTCTGGTCTTCTGGAGGCTCAGATACACAGTTGCATGCTGGCACAACATTTCTGGAGTGCGGTAAGACATAGAAAGTCTTCAAGAGGGAGAGAGAAAGGCAGGCCAGGAATCAGGGAGGGGTGTGGCCTTAGGGACAGTGCTGGGAGAGCTCGTGTGCAGACACAGGATTCTGTGCTGGCTTGGAGATGTTGGCACCCCAGATTGGCTAATATGTGCTCTGCTTTGATGATGCATGGATATTGCAGGCCTAAAAGGCTTCTCCATGTGTTCCATTTACAGAGAACATCTATGATGAGCAGAAATATTGTAATATTGTAACAGAATCCATCTGCAATATATAATATATGGTGCCATAATCCAATTGAAATATATATGATGCTAAAAAATGTCTTCTCCACGTTTGAATCTGGAAGTCCTCATTTTTTAGTCTGCCCTAGGCCTGTGCCCCAGAGTTAGTGATCACCATTTCTCCTGGGCTGAGGAATAGAGAAACTGCCCATAAAATACCCCCAGTGGTTAAGCCCAGAGGCTGTCCTCAGTTTCTCCCCTTTACCCCAATTTCCTTGTCTCTTACAAGCTCCAAACTGGTTCTGGGCTTCCTGAGAGCAAGCCAGAATGGAACCAGAGCGGGTATGTTTGATGTGGGTGCTGTCTGTGGCTCTGAAATTCTGCAGTTCCTTTCCCTGGCAGCCTGTGGGTGATTCATGATAACGGGACTTTCTCCATTGTGCAAGCCAGAAGGAAGGAAGGAAGGAAGAATGGATCTTTTGCTCACCAAAGACCTCTGGGGCAGCAAGTTTAACCCTGGATGGAGCAGTCCTGGGAGCTGATGGCTTGTGACCTGGGCCCGGGTGCTCAGACTGTGACCTTGGGTCATTTCTGTTGTTCTTTGATGATCTAAAGGGTTCTATAAAAAGGCAATTTGGAACTCCTTGAAAAATTCCAATCCTGTATGAGTCGCCCAGAACATGGCCAGCACCTTAGAAAATCACAATTCCTCACCACACTAGTGGGGTCAGGTCCACTGGGTGGGATCCCACTTGGATACTTAAGGAGCACCTTAATCCTTTCACAGAGGACCCAGTTAAGGTTCTAAATCAGCCTGGTCACTTACATTTTTTATGTACTTAGTATATGGTTCGAGTCAGAATTGCTGGGGACCTAAGAACCATGCCTAGAGGTGTTCCAAGGGGCCACTTGGTGCTAGGAATTGAACTTCCGGTTTTAAGTGTACCAGACAGCTAGTTTCCTTGGTTGAGCATGGTTCATTTCACACACTTATACCATCAAGTGAAAGCATTTAACACACATGGCGGATTGTGAGATGGGATTTTTGTATTTCCATTCTTGTGGCCAATTCACAGTGGGTGGGAGTCTGGAGTGGCGCCGCAGTTTCCCCATCCCTCTATGGCATGATTCTCAGGTGGGTTTCCCTGGTTCCTTCAAGAACCCCAGGGGGCTGCCCCCCAGTAGCAAGCTGCTCTTCATGCCCCCTCTCTTCCATGCCTCCATTAATGGTCCAGGCGTTAATCCCCTAATCTACTCCCTGTACCATGAGTCTCAGACTCTGCTTTTAGACATTTGAAGGAAACCATCATGCAATTGGACCCTGATCAGTCTCTGTGCCAGTTGGCCACCCACTGGAGTGGGAACAGGGTCCCAGTTTGCAATCCTAAATTAATATGTAAGGTATGGGCAGCTTGCTTGGAGAGCCCTGGATATTCACTCCTGGATATTCACTTTTGGGGGACCCAGAGTTGTCAGCCACCATGCAAGCGTTACTTCATGAATAGTGAATGCACTACCCTCTCACCTCTTTTTTTTAAACATGGGTATGAACGTCACATGTGAGAGTAACCTAAGGAACGATGAACTGGATGGGTGGAGCTGGGGAGACTGATTCCTGTGCAGGAAATTTCCTTGTTTTTGCTGTCTGCACATCCCCTCCTTGAGGAAGTACATCTTCATCACACTTGAGTCTTGTTTGGGGTGGCCCATATCCTGCCCAGCTCTAGGGATACAGGTGTGACTCCAACCTTCCTAATGAATAATTGTGTGTGTTGCCACAGAGCACAGAAACAGTTTAGATTGAGCTTGGCACCCCAGTGAGTTTCCTGATAGTAAATTCTGTGGCTGTGACTATTTACTCTGAAACTAGTGAGTAAAAGCACTTAGAGCTACATGGACATGGTGCTCCATCCGTCATTGCTTCGAGGCAGCCTGTGTTTCTGATGCTGTTAGGACCATTTGCTGATGAGCAGAAGTGGTCAACATGCCAAACAGCTGTCTCTGGAGTGACTTCCTATATTCCTACAAGGGAGGAAGTAAAATCTCATAGTGAGCTGTCCTGTGTTTCCCACTGCTTTTCCTGAAAGGACGTTCCCCCACCCCCCAAAAAGGGACCAGGCTGATGGAAGGAGACTGTGGTGCAGTCTTAGACATGAGGCCTGGGAGAGGATTAGCGAAGGCCAGCATTACCTGGCTCTGGTGACTGTCACTAGAGTGGGCATTTGTTCTCATGTGCAAAGGGCCTGTGCTCAGTTGCTGCCCTGAAGGACAGCATGGCCAGATGTCTTATACTGGCTCTCTCCATGCCTGAATACTAGTGGGGGGAAAGTTGGAGTGGAAGGCGAAGAGGACAGGAAGTGAAGAAGGTCAACTCAAGAGTTTCACAATCAGACAGACCGTCCTTTGCATTGATCCACCCTTTACGTGCTGGCTGATGTTTGAGCGATCACTCAGCCTTTCTGTGCCTTAGAGTTAGCTTCTGCTCGTTGCTGGCTCATCCCACCAAGATGGCAGCTAACAACAATGGCCCTTGGACAGAGTAGTTTGAAAGATATTGATTTTTTCTTCTGGTCCTGTTTTCCAAGGTTTTGTACACTGTAAACATGAAAATGTTTAGAATTTGGGGGGGGGGGATATAATGTGCTTTTAGAACATGAAATGGAAATTTCTGAACCATTGGCAAACAGGGGCTGAGAGGAGAGATGATGAAGGGCATGGAATTCTGTAGCACCCTACTGATGTTTGTGTCCAAAAGTTCTGAGAGAGAGAGAGAGAGAGAGAGAGAGAGAGAGAGAGAGAGAGAGAGAGAGGACAAGTGCCTGCCAGAGACGCAGACTGGGGGGTGGGGGAATCAGGGGACACTGATGGTGGGAAATGGGCACTGGTGGAGGGATGGGTGCTGGAACACTGCATGACTGAAACCCAAATATGAATATCTTTGTAATTGTATATCTCATAATGGTATAATAAAAAAATTAAGTCTGGTATAAAATTCTTTTGGGGACAATGTGGGGAGTTCTAAGGTCTTGAGAGAGCCTTAGAGACCTGGTGTGTGTGTGTGTGTGTGTGTGTATGTGTTTTTGTGTTTGTGTGTCTGGGGGTGCAGGGTTTCTTCTTCTCATCCTGATTGAGGAGTGAGTAGTGCAGCCCCCATCAGAATGAGCAGGACCATGAGAACATAGTTGTGGGAGGAGGCATAAAGGTGGGCCAGGACTGAACCGTGAAGATGGAGGAACACAGAGGAGAGAGCCCCGGACACATGCTCACATGAAGGCAGGAGTCAGATTTGCTCGGAAAGTCCCTGGCTAGGTTTGGAAAGCCAGAAAGAGAGAAACGATAATACTCCCAACACCTCAAGGATGTCTGGGCTGCTCTGTCATCTAATTTAAACCAGCTCCTGCTATGGGCTTCTTGGCTGTGAAGAGGGAGCCCCGAGTGCAGGCACATTTCTGTCAGTTATGGCTCTAAACCCCAGTGTCTGGAAAACAGAGTATCCCCCACCCCCTCTCCTCCAAATATCACTATTCAATGAGCAGGGCCCCAAAAGGACCCCATGTGGCCCAATCTTACTTCAAGGTTGGATTCAAAAAAAGTCTCCAAAATGAAAATATGCATAATGTTCAACGGATCCTAATCTCTACTTGTGACTCTCAAAACACTTTCACATGGATCCCATTTATCATGTAGAGTGACACTTCCTAAAATCCCCTCTTCTCTCTTCTCAATTCTCCCACATCCTGCAGCTGCCAGGGGGTGCTCACTCTCCAAATGCCCCTAAATCTGTTCATCATCTCCGACCCTCATGACATTTCCTCTTCCTCCTTTCCACATGTCACACTTTACTGCCTCGCACGCTGCCAGATGTCCCTGGAATTTCAGCTCTGGCCAAAGAACTGGCTGGATGGGTTGGACACCCATGTGAGCTCTCTGCCTCCCAGTCCTTCCTCGTTCCTTGCAGAAGGATTCGTGCCGAGAACAATGTTCTGATGAACAGAGGAGGAAGGAGGGCTTGGCTAGACAGACAAAGGAACTGCCTTTGCATCCCGGATGAGCTTCTCGCTCAGCACGTGGCTTTGCACAATTTTAAAATGGTCCGGAAACTCACTTTTCTTGTGAGCAAAACAGGGCAATTATAGCCTTACTTCAGAGAGTGGTTGGGCAATTCCTTTAGATGTGATAAGGGTGCCTAACAGGGAGTGAGCACCCACGAGTGTTTGCTAGATCATTCTCAGCCCCATCCTGAGTGGTGATGGTGAGGTGTTACTGTCTAAAGTCCTTTTTCTCTAACGTGAAAAAAAAATGTTGGTTTACTTCCCCAGCAAAGAACTTACTGAACAAAGTCAAAGTCCCCCACCTCGCATCCCCCACTGCCTCCAGTCTTTCCCTCCTCTTCCTCCTCCTCCTCCTCCTCCTCTTTCTCCTCCTCCTCCTCTTCCTCCTCCTCCTCCTCCTCCTTCTCCTATTCCTCACTTTCATTATATGGGTCTGGAATTGGTCTACCTGAATTCAAACCTCAAATCTGCCTTGTATTGGAACCCAAGGTAACTGCTTAACTTCTGTGCATCTTCAGCTGCTGCAAAAGGTTAATAATAGTATATACCTTTTGGAATTGCTCTGAGAAATGTAATAAACTAATATTATATGTATAAGAACTTTAGAAGAATGCTTCCAGACGGCCTACACCCAACCAGTGTTAACTATTTCATTAGATATAGAGTCACGGGGAGAAATAGGACTTGAAACCATTTCTATCTAACATTAAAATCTCTATAATGATGGGCTTGTCTCTGGCTCACAAGTTTTACAATTGGCTGTGAAGTCACTTGTAGTGGTTTCTCCTCAACCCTGAAAGAACTGGAAATAAAAACCTCAAATAAGAATCTGTGCCCTGGTCCTCATGTTCTGAGCAGCAAGAGCGAAAAGGTGCAAACAGCCCACATGTTCACGGGCAGATGAATCCATGAACAAATGTAAGTAGTTTGTACATATGATGGGCCATTATTCAGCCTGAAAAAGAAGGAGATTCTGATTCACACTACAACATGGATGAGCCTTGAGGGCATTGCGCTCAGGAAATAAGCCAGGCACAGAGAGGTAGCTGTTGCAAGTTTCCACTTAACAGAGATACTTGGAATATCAAATTCTTAGAAATAGAGTAGAAGGTGGAGGTGTCTGGGTGGAGGAAGGCAAAATGGGCGTCAGTGTTTCACAAGAACAGAAGCTTATTTTTCCAAGATGGAAAGAATTCTGAGGACGACTGTGATGGCTTCACTAGCCTAGAAAGTCTGTTCTAAATGGCCCTCAATAAACAGCCTAGAGGCCAAGTTCAGGGTTTTGTTGTTGTTGTTCTAGCTTACTTTTTTGTTTTGGGGACCATACCCACGGGTGCTAAGGGCTTACTCCTGGATCTACACTCAAGGATTGGATTATTCCTGGTGGGATTCTGGCAACCATATGGAACATGAGGGACCAAATCAAATCCAATTGCATGCAAGGCAAGCGTCCTACCCACTGTACTATTGCTCCAGCCCAGTTTAAGTTCATGCTTTATGTTTCTCACAACAATAAGTATACCAAGAAGCAGAAGTCGCTTCCCTGATGTCCCAGGAAGGCGTTTCCTGGGAATCCCTTTGCTGAGGATCTGGGAATTGGGGTTTGCCCAGCCCACACCCATCTTCTGCTTTTGTCCTGACCTGACTGTAAGGAGAAATTTAATGGCTGTGTGCCATTCTCGAGTCCCGGCTCTGCTGTGTGTGTGTGTGTGTGTGTGTGTGTGTGCATATGTGTGCGTGTGCACACGTGCATGTGTGAGAGGTGTCAAGCATCCACCTGGGCTCATCTGTCCTAGAGAGGAGGAATCTGGAGTGTGAGGGCAGGGCAGAGTCTTTAACAAGAAGGTTCATTGCAGCCTGGGGCTTCCATGGCACACGGAGACAGTGAAAGAGAACACACGCTCCTGTGGGCATGGATTCTTTTTTTTTTTCCACTTGATCTGCTGGGGTTCGTTCCGCAAAGTTCTGCTCGCAAGTCAGAGGTGGGGATGTGTGTGCGGCCACAGTTTCGCTGGAGGAGCCGTGATTGGAGTTCTGAGAAAGCTGAGCCAATCTGGAATTTCAGGGCAGCAGGCAGGGGGCTGGCTGCAGCCGGAGTCTCCTCAGCCAGCCCTGCTCTCCTTTGCTTCATTTTTCTCCCTGTCTGTCTAGGGTTCCTGGTGTCATTTCTCTCTGCCAAACTCTTTCTACTTCTACTTAAAAACTCAGCTCAAACTTTCAGTCTTTCCAGGGCTCTGATTATTTCTGATGAAAACTGTCTTTGCCTGGGCTCTCCCTGGAGCTGACTGCAAACAAAGCTGATGTGCAGAAAATTTGTCTGGGAGAAGCCCAGGAGCAGGGTGTGTGTGTGTGTGTGTGTGTGTGTGTGTGTATACGTGTTTATTTCTCACCTGGAGAGCCCGAACAGGTGTGTGTGTATGTGTATATGTGTATGTTTATTTCTCACTCTGGGAGATGCCCAGGAGCAGGTGTGTGTGTGTGTGTGTGTGTGTGTGTGTGTGTGTTTGTGTTTATTTCTCACTCTGGGAGAAGCCCAGGAACAGGGGTGTGTGTTGGTGTGTTTATTTCTCACTCTGGGAGAAGCCCAGGAGCAGGTGTGTGTATGTGTGTGTGTGTGTGTGTGTGTGTGTTTGTGTTTATTTCTCACTCTGGGAGAAGCCCAGGAACAGGGGTGTGTGTTTGTGTTTATTTCCTCACTCTGTGTGTGTGTGTGTGTGTGTGTGTTTGTGTTTATTTCTCACTCTGGGAGAAGCCCAGGAGCAGGGGTGCGTTGTGTGTGTGTGTGTGTGTGTGTGTGTGTGTGTGTTTATTTCTCACTCTGGGGGGAGAGCCAAGGAGTGTGTGTGTGTTGTATGTATGTGTGTATGTGTGTGTGTGTGTTTATTTCTCATTCTGGGAGAAACCCAGGAGCAGGAATGTGTGTGTTTGTGTGTGTGTGTGCTTATTCCTCACTTATAATGTCCTGAATGGGGATTTTCAGAGAGATTGCTCTTCCTCAAGCAGCAGGTCCAGCTCTTCCCCTGAGGGGAGCATGGATGAGGGGCACGCCCACTTTTTCCATGCTTCTGGATCTCTTCACATTCATGTTTACCTGCAATGCTCCAAACTCCTGAGTAACCTTGGTTAAGGTCTTTCTCCAGGTCTGTTCTCCGCCAAGGGGAGATTCTGACTGCAAGACTTTTCCTTGGCTTCGTATAAACTTTCTTGGGAGTGGGATGCAGTCTGAGATTTTTTCTTTCTGGGTCTCTCTTTTCCACCGTAGTCCCACTGGGATTAGTCTAACAAGTGGCCGGAAGCCTATTGCTGCCTTTTCCTTGCTCCCTCCCCTCCTCCAATCCAACCCTTGCATATCTAATCCCATCTCCATCTCTACTCTTCAGTAAACCCCTACACGCTTGCCTACACTTCACTGCAAGGGAATCTGGGAGATGTAGTTTTGTGTGTCTCCAGGAGAAAACGGAAGTGAGTTTGGTGAACAGTGCACCGGTTTCTGGCACCACATTCGTGAGGATCAAAGAACTAAGAAAAAGAGCTCTGAGTCTGACACTGGGCAGGCAACGGAAGTCAGAGGCTATCCCTGTCTCTATGGCTCCTTGTTCCAAGGTATTGAGTCTGCAAGCATCGCATGTCCTCACCAGGGCCTGTGGCTTGACTCGGGGAGTCTGAGTCCTCGGTGAGGTTTCTCAGTGTCAGAGCAGACAGTCCAAGACAAGTCTCCCCTCAGATGGGGCGTTACTCAGAGAACAGCCTCCTCCCTCCTGGCCACACCTCCTAGGCAGCAGCTCCAATCACCATGCAGCTCACTTCACGCCCCGCCCCTCAGAGCATAGCAGGGAACCTTACTGAGATGCGTCCAGCTTCATGCACTGGTACCCCTGGGGGGACAGCCACACGCCCCTCTAGGAGCACCACATCTCCCAGGCCCAGCATCCCTGCCACCTTCCTTCCAAAGGCCACCTCGGCTTTAAGAGTTCCATAAATGCTGATAATTGCTGCATTAAACTTCAGTTTATTATTTTCTCTGGGTGCAGGTACGCTGATGATAGGGAGGCCTCTCTGCATTTACATACAAATTGAAGATTTTTTATTAATCAGTCCAGTACCGAGAATCCAACGGTAACAGTCCATCAGGCCCTTAAATACATTTGGTGACATTTTTACCATGCATTAGCATGATAGGGCAAGGCGAATATAATGTACCAATGATTGCTTTTCCATTGAAAGCACAAACGGTTTCATTTTTCCTGTCATCTCAAATAAGTGTTAAAGAGGGTTTGGAGGCTGTTGTGTCCGCGCCGTATGCTCGGGACTTACAAACACCGACGAGCGCATTAAATAACCATTAGCGTCTGGGCCCGGACCACAGCACCGTCCCTCCTTTTCAGAATTTAGTTTTTGATTTAAAGTGAAGGCAATCTGTGGTTGCTTTCATAAAGTCCTGCGGCCCCTCCATTCTCCCTCCAACAAAATGCATTACAACAGTAATTTTATGACTGTTAAAATATCTGTCGTTAACAAGCACTTAATTAAAATGTACAATAAATAGCCGACTGCAGCCTTATCTGCTCTCCGGAGCGCGCCGCGGCCCGAGACTGCAATACTCAGGCCTGCTGTTGCCCAGCTTGTTTGCAGATTAATTGCTTTCCCGGAGCTGGCAGGAGCTGCCTCTTCAGCAGCCAGATCGTAAATGACCAGATAGGGACTTGATCAATCAGGAAAGAGCGCCTGAGACGGTAGCGGGGTGGGGTGGGGTGGGGTGGGGTGGTGGGGGGGTGGTTGTTGAAGAGGAAGGAAGGGAACTGGGTAGGGAGCAAGGTGGCCTTATCAATAAGGGAGGTAGAGCAGACATCTATGGGGGCTGGTAGAGTCTGGGGGTTGGAGGGTCCCAGTGGATTGATCTGCTCCAACTCTTCTTCCTACAGCTGTGGCAAAATAAGTGTTTTGGCAATAAAGCGGAGAGCTTGTGTTTACCATGCGATAGGTACTTCCTTAGCATAGACGTAATTTCGTTCCCACGCCACCTCTAGAAGGCTGTTTCCATCAAGATGACTGTTTCTAGATGAGGAAACAGAGACATGAGGCGGTTGATTGACCCATCTTGGGGCTCTCAGTTCGGAGTGGCCCCTCTGGAAATCAGACCCAGGCAGGGTGATTCCTGGGCAGGGTGCTGGGCCATGGAGCTGAACTGGCCACGGGTAGTTGTGAATTTGCTGTGGGTCTGCCAAGAAGCGCAATGGTAAGCCCTAGGGAGGCATCTTGTCCTTATCCAGTCCACAGACCAGCAGATAAGTCTGGTGAGCACCTTAGGGGAGGTCCAACAGAGCACCTTAAAAAGAAGGGGGCTATGGAGTGGAAGGAAATGAATCTCTGAGGATTGGTGGGGACGTTGGAACGTTGCCTGCATGAAGCCCTATCTGGAGCAATATTGGAAATCACCATGCCCCAACTTTTTTTTAATTCCTCCTTAATTTTTATTATACCACCGTGAGATATACAATTACAAGGATGTTCATAATTGAGTCTCTATCATACAGTGTTCCAGCACCCATCCCTCCACTGGTGCCCCATTCCCACCACCAGTGTCCAAACACTCCCTCCCACCCAATCCCAGCTTGCCCCTATAGCAGACACCTTTTCTTTCTCTTTCTATGTCTGTCTCTGTATTTCTCTCTCTCTCTCTCTTACACTTTGTGGCCTACCCTGGAGATATTAATGGTTTATGATGTCTCTATGTGTGTATTCAATAGTGAGTTCTAGTGTGACATCATAATTCCCCATTCCCCATTAACCTCCCCAGTTTGTTGCAACTAGAATGATCATTACAGTGTATAAATGTGAAAGATCCTGGGAAGGACCTCGTCCTAACTTCCATTATTGTCTAAGACTGTCGAGCAGACACACGCCTGTGGATCTGGAATGTCTCTTTTCTGGTATTGTTGGCTGTGGTGGCTGGGAGCTTGCAGCCATACCCGCCGACATGGAGGTGGAGGAACCCAAATCCCGCTCCAAGTCCAGCCAGCATGGCCCCCCCACATGTGTGAGAGAACCCTAGGAGCTATGTTGGACTCAGCCAGGGGCTGGCCAAACCATTTACCGCCCTCCAGAACCCCATGGGCTGCTTCACGTTGACCATGGCCCAACTTTTAAAAAGCGGTGGTGGAGGTGGAGCACATGCTTCTCATGTAGGAGGTTCTATCCCGACCTCCACATGGTCTCCCCCAAGCACTAAAGGAACCACTCTGAGCAAACAGCTGGGAGGATCACCCCAGGGGTGTGGCCCTGCCCAGCCACCCCCACTCTGTATGTTGTATGTGTCCAAGGAAGGCTTCCAGGAAGAAGTGATTTAAGCTAAGGATGAGATGAAGCAAGGTCCAGCCAGGTGAAGACAGGAGGAATGAGTTTCTTGCTTAGGAAATAGCATTCCTGAATGAAGAGGGATCTGCCATGTGTCTGAGCAACTGAAAGAGACTCGTGGTGTGTGGGCACTGGGGTGGGAGTGAGAGTCAGGATGAGAGGCAGAAAGTGGACAGTGAACGAAGCCAGGAAAGCTGGTCGCACAAGCCTTGTCTACAGAAGTTCTTGTCCACAAAGGAGTAAGGCGGATGTCCTGGTGTCAAGGATGATTTCTTTTCTTTTCTTTTCTTTTTTTTGAAGGAAGATTATCAAATCACTTTATGTGAAGCACTGGTTGGAATGAATGAATGTAGGTTCCCATTTTTATAACCAAAGAGAGAGTATGTGGCTTGGGAAGGGTGAGAGTCTGCCTGAGGTCACTGAAGCAAGGCTCAGTGGAATTTTCCCAACCTCTGCGCTGCTAGCACTGTAAGTGGTTCATGGCACAGGCCAGGCTGAGCTTCCCTTTTGAGTTTGGAAGCTGATATCTTGGAACCTCTGAAACTGCTGATTCATGAACATATTCTTTTAAAAAAATGTTGATTATCTTCTCTTGGAAGTCTGACTAGCTGTGTATCTTTTAGCATCCTTAGGCAAGGAAGGAAACATGGGTTGCAAGGCTTTCAACCACAAAAAAATGCCACTGAAGTCCTAGGGCAGGCTGAAGCAACACGACTAATTATGTTCTTCAGAAGAGCCTGGAAAGGGCAATTTTCAGTTTGGGGGAGAAGCTCAAAGATGCCATGGAGGACACCGGCTCTTTTTACATGTCCATCTGTATCATGAGGACCTCTTTATAGAATAGGCTACCAGTGGTGCCTAGGATCAAAGAAGGGCTTTCTGGAAGCAAAGCCCCAGTTCTGGAGTGGCCCCTCTGGAAATCAGACCCAGGCAGGGTGATTCCTGGCCATGGAGCTGAACTGGCCACAGGTAGTTGTGAATTTGCTGTGGGTCTGCCAAGAAGCGCAATGGTGAGCCCTAGGGAGGCATCTTGTCCTTATCCAGTCCACAGACCAGCAGATAAGTCGGGTGAGCACCTTAGGGGAGGTCCAGCAGAGCACCTTAAAAAGAACGGGACTATGGAGTGGAAGGAAATGAATCTCTGAGGATTGGTGGGGCGTTGGAACGTTGACACATGTGGGCGGCCATGCTGGCTGGACTTGGAGCGGGGATTTGGGTTCCTCCACCTCCATGTCGGCGGGTATGGCTGCGAGCTCCCAGCCACCACAGCCAACACCAGAAAAGAGACACTCCAGAACCACAGGTGTGCGGCTGCTCGACAGTCTTAGACAATAATGGAAGTTAGGACCAGGTTCTTCCCAGGATCTTTCACATTTATACACTGTAATGATCATTCTAGTTGCAACAAACTGGGGAGGTTAATGGGGAATGGGGAATTATGATTCCTTGGTCAACTCTGTGTCACGAGACCTCCTCCCCTTGCTGTAGGGCATGATGGGAAAGGCACACCTTCACCATCGGCCTGTGAGAGCAGATTGGTGGGAGCAGATCTCAGTCCCCCCACACCCACATTCTCCCTAAATCATGGGGGTCTTCCAATAAGCAGAAAGACCACTGGGCGGATGTTTTTAGGATGTGAGAGTGTCTGATTTCAGAGGCCCAGATTCAGCTTCAGGCTATACTTATGCATGGCAGTCAGAGGTAAGGCTTCTGAGCAGAGAGTAAGAAAGTGCTCCAATACTTCTCTGAGGTGTTTTGTGTGCTGGGGGGGTCTGAGGCCAGTGGCTGAACTCCTTTGGGGACAGAAGACCTAAGGCCGAAGGTCTGGTGGGTGGCCTGCCTTCCCGACAGACATGGGCTCCCACGGGCATGCTAGCTTTCAACAAAGGGGAACCATCCTGGCCCACAACTGAGCTGAAGGCCCCTGCAAGCCCAGAAACTTCAGGGGAGACTGGAAGAATCCACGCCTCTGTCTTGGCATCTCTAGAGCCATTTAACTGAAGCTCTACCTGACTGTTATTTAAACAAACACAGAATATGATGGCAAGCAACGCAGGGAGGGTGCTGGCATCCCTCTGCAAATCGGTGGGGGCTCTGCTGGGAGGCTCATGCTGTGTGTGTGTGTGTGTGTGTGTGTGTGTGTGTGTGAGTGGGGCGCCCGCTCTGAAGGCCTTTGCGTGTGTGTGTCAAAGGCCTTTGCGTCAGAACTCCTGCAGCTGCGGAAACATCCCTTTGTGGACCCGGTGTGTGCCTGGCTCTGGGCTGGTGTGAAGGCCTGGTGGGGAGCAGGGCTATGAGAGAAGGTAGTTCTCCAGTGGCCGGCATCTCTGGCCTGCTTTCAGCATAGGACCACTGTGCTGGCCCCACAACCAGAGTGTGACTTGCTGCTTATGCACCGCTAGAGTGCATAAGAGTGTGGCTCAGTCCTGGCATGAGCTGTGGGATGGGTGTGGAGGAACTTGTCAGAAGCGCAGTCTGGAGTGCGGACTCATGACAGTGTTCTCATTTGCTCAGGTTCCTGTCGCTCATTCCTCATGTTCTTTGGCTTCTGAAGCATGACGGGGGTGGGGGAGGGGAGGGAGAAGGGGAGTTCAGGGTATTATGATGAGAGCCATGATTGACATGGGTGGTTTGCAGAGCTGTGGCTTCCCCTTCAGGAAAATGGGAACAATCTCTCAGCTTTGTTTGGAGCCTTCCATGAAATCACCAACCCACTGCCAGTCCTCTCTTATTTGCTCCCCTGTGTGGGAGGCTGAGTGTGGGTGTGTTCACTGGAAGACTGTTGGTGGAGAGAAGTCGGGGGCTCTGTTAGGCTTTGGTGACAGCAGCGTGGGGTGAGCAGAAGGGCTGAGAGAGGCTGGAGAATATTGGGGAATTCCATGAGTGAGCCCTGCTGCTTCTCAACCCTCCGGCAAAAAAGAGATCCTCAGTTTGGTGCTAAAAGGACCTTAACACTTCCCAGCTCTTCCCCTCCCCCACCCTTTTTTCTGTTGGTTTTGGTACCACACCTTGGGATGCTCAGGGCTTACTTGAGCTCTGCACTCAGGAATCACTCCTGGTGGTGGTACTTGGGGACCATACTGGATGCCAGAGATAGAACCTGGGTCAGCCACTTGGAAGGCAAGCAAGTGTCCACCTGCTGTACTATTGTACTCCTCCCCCCACCCCTGGCCACCTCCCCTGGCTCTTCTTAAGCTCCCTGTAAAGCAAGGCAAAGTATTGAGGCAGGAAATAGCTTGGCGGTGGCCAGGGCCTAGGAGCAGGGGACAGAGTGTTGGTATTATGGCCATGGGGATGCAGTTGGGGGAGATGTGAGATGGTCTGGAGGTAGCTGGTGTCACCTGACACTACTTAGTGCTATTAAAACCAAAATTGGTTACAATGTTGCATTTCAACCCAATAAAATCACAAGCAAGCACAGAGGTGTTATAGATATTGATGGGTAATGGTGCTTATTTATTACGTTTTTTAAATGAAGGAACATTGAATGATAAGTTTCTGGTTATAGTCAAGGAGTTTGTATTTGGTTTATTTGGAGCAGAAGCAGGAGCTGGAGAACAGGGTGGGCACTTCCTGGGGCAGCTGTCAGCCAAGTGATTGTCCAGGGAGATGGATGTATATGACTGTCTTCCTTGCAGGGTCAGCGAGGGGCTAGAGTGAAATCCAGAGAGAGCTTAGTAGGATTTCAGTGTAGGGCTGAGCTGATTATTGGAGCTGTTCTCAGTGAGCCCAGGCACCAGGAGTAGCCTAGGGGCCTCAATTCTTTTTCTTTTCAGCCTGGTGACACGGTCTGCGGTCCTGTGGGCAGAGCGGGGTTACCAAGATGGATGGACTTATGTTACGCAGCTCAGCCTGTTGTCTAGTGAGAGAGTCTAAGGGCCCCTAATGTGCATCCACCATGATTTGTGCCTTCTGTGGAAAGAACATGGCAGCTGGCAAAAAGAACCAGTGTGGCCTGGGATGGAGCCCCTATATTGGAGGGCTTCATCATATATATGCATATATATGTATATATACATATACATGTATATTGTATGTGTGTGTGTGTGTGTGTGTGTGTGTGTGTAGCAGCACCCAGTAAGGGCTGGCTGGGAAGAGGGATTGTGGTGGCCGCTGCCCTGGCGCTGTGTGGTGGTGGCCCAGATACCCTCCTTGTCCTCCTGCCCCCTATAGAGCCCCCCAGTCCTCCTTTCTCTGATATCAGTGAGCCACAGCTCCGGTTGACCCAGGTCACTGTTACTTCATAACCCGAATTCATTTCCACTGGACTGGAATTCCCTTTAAACTGTGTTCTTGGGCTGGAGAGAGTCAAGTGGACTGGAGCACAAGCTGGAGGCCTGGGTTTGATCTCAAGCACAACATGGTCCCCCAAATACCACCAGGGGTAACTTCTGCCCCAGTACTAAGCCAGGACTAGTCCCTAAGTATGCTTGGGTGTGATCCAGAAACAAAAATAGAAATTGTGGTCTTGAGGTGAGATCTAATTCTGCAGAACAGCGTGTAGCGACACGCCCTGGGCTGCTAGTTTATTATCAGTGTGGGGACCCCAAGGGAGCTAGGAGAGTCCCTGGAGAAGGGAACTCTGGGAATTCCTCCCTCCCTCCTGTCTTGGGCACACCTGCCTGTCATCTGGAATGTGTGAGTTTAAGGATTGTTTTTGGACTTTCTGAACAGATGAGTAAGTATGAAAACATGAAAAACGAGTCAACATAGCAGCAAAGCTTCTGCCAGAAGATCCTGAATAGAAGCAAGGAGCTGTGGACACCCTGAAAGCAGAGTGGTGGCGTCGCCAGGGAGGCCGGAGCAGGGGGCTAGCAAGGGTCTGAGGGCTACAGAAAGCTGATGAGGGTTCCCCCACCAGAGACGGGACTGTGGTGTGCAATGCACTCCTGTGTAACGGGGGCATGAGTTCGGGTACCTGCATCAAACTCAGGCAGATGAGGTGGCCCCTTGGGAAGCTCTTGGGATGATGCTTCCGGGACTCTAGTGCTCTCCGGGAAATGGTTCCAGGATGTGGGACGTTTCCTCATCCTAAGGAAAATATCTATGTCATGGAAGAAAATTCATAGACATTTGTAAAATGCTCCATGCCTCTGGGCAGATTCTCTGTGACTCGCTTTCCTTCCTTTCACCAGGCAGAGTCTTTACAGCCAGCAAGTTAAAATAGCAGGGTGGTTTCTTTAAGAAGAAAAAAAGAAGGCATTATTGAAGCATTACAAAACTTTCAGAAACACATGCAATGACCCAGATCAGGGGAAAGACCATTTCTGACACCCCGGAAGTTCTGCTGTGTTCCTTCCCAGGAACGCCCCTCCCCAGAGGTGAGCACTGTTCTGATTTCCAGAAGTCCCGTGTGTTATCCATTGCTCAGAAGAGCTACCTTATCCCAATTTCTTTTGGTTCTGTGCATGGGGATCACTTCCTGGCAGCGCTTAGAGACCGTATGTGGTGCTGGGATCAAGCCCGGCTTGAATGTAAGGAAAGCAAGAGCCCTACTCACTGCACTAATCCTTCAGCTCCATCCAGTTTCTGAAGGAAGGGGTTGTGTGCCTCTTGGATTTCATCTGAAGTGACATAGAATAATACTTCTCTGGGTCTGGATTTTTCAGTGCAACGCACCGTCTGTCCATCTGCACATACCCACTGATCATCACCTAGAGCCTGCCTCACTTTAAATTATTTATGAATAAACCTGTCCTAAACGTTCCCATCTTTTGTCTTTTCTCAGAAGCATGAGCTTAGTTTTGGGGGGTGAATACACAGAAGGGAAATTTCCAGGCAGAGGCATATTGAGCTTTAGGAGACTTTGCCAAATGAGTTTCCAAAGTGGATATTCACAGGTTTTATTTTTGAATTAAAAAAATGAAAAAGAATGGAGTAATTAAGCCTAGAAGAGATTTAAGGTTGAATTAATTTTCCTGCATTTTATTGAATTCTAAATTTCTCTTTATTACATAGCACTATGACTGTCAATTTCTGACTTGCAACAAAGCTGTGACTGTGACTAACCTCATGGCTGCTATATTATCTTTATAAATATACTATCAAATATTCTCTTTTTGTAATGGAAGAAAAAATAAAGTAAATATCTACCTATAGGTGAATGGTCCATGAATAATAATATACACATGTTAAGCAGCTACAAAATACATGACAGGTTTCTAGTCTGTAAAGAAGAGCAAGTTGGGACCAGAGTGATAGCACAATGGATATGGTGTTTGATCCCTGGCATCCCATATGGTTTTCTGAGCACCACCAGGAATAACTTCTGTGTGCAGAGCTAGGAGTAACCTCTGAGAAGTGTGCTCCCCCTGATAAAAGGAAGTGCAGGTTGGAGAAAGAGAGCAAGAATCATGTTATAGAATATTGTAACGCTATAGACTATGTAGATTTATTTTCCATCAGGAAATGTTATGTTTTATGGCATGCTATTTTGAAAATATCTTTAGATTTCCTCTCCTCTCTGTCTCTCTTTCTCTTTCTGCGCTCTCTCTTTCCTGCTACTGAAATGAGCAGATAAATAAATAAAGGCATATATAGGTAATTCCCAGAGATAACTTTGGAAGGTCTAGGGAACATATAAAAGTGAGTATTCTCATTAATAATCATGAAAATTCAGTAAAATGAATTGAAATATCACTGCTTAGAGCAGACCATTTGAATATTGACAATCCCTATGTTGGTACCACAGAACTTTTAAATACATTGATGGTTAGTGTCACACTGCTCCTTAAAGTGTCGGCATTCATTTATATTCAGTAGTAGAATACAATTTCGTCCCGCACTAGTGGAGTGCAGTGGGCAGTGTTGCTTGAAGTGGGAGATTTTCTTGGATCCTGACCCAGACAGTTTACCTCCAACACCCCTGCATGCACACACACACACACACACACACACACACACAGAGTTGGGCATCCAAATGCTCTGTAGCACTGTCTGTAAAGTGTCAACTTGGAAACAGTCCTAGTTGTTCTAACAGGAGATTGAGAAATCACTTTTCTATTATACATATGATCAAATGCTAGTGTTGGAAGGAATGGAATTAGGTTACTTGTAGCTACCCAGAGATGCTGGAAAGGGGTAGAGAGGAAGGGGACTTGCACCAGTGCCACTGCCCAGCTACTATGTCTATAAGGAGTGACACCCGAATCAAGTGTCGCTGTCCCTTATAGGACTTCACACTCTAGGGAGCAGATGGCTGAAGAGTCACTGCTTGTTTCTTTCTTTTTCAAATTTTTATTATACCACCATGCGATATACAATTACAAAGATGGCCATGATTGGGTTTTAGTCATACATTGTTCCAACACCCGTCCCTCCACCTTCTGAACAAATGTTGCCTTAGTGGGAGGGAGAGAGAGAGAACGATGCAAGGAAGATGCAGAGCTTTCAATTTTGTCTATGATATTTTATTTCTTAAGATGAATGGTAGGTACTTGGATATTCATTACATTAATCTCCTAAATACTCAATGCCAAAAGTAAGATTTATCTCTGTATCCATCTTGAAGGCCTTTGAGGGCGAGATCGGGAATGGTGTATTTCATTTTCAACCATATATTTCTGTTGACATTTTAATGAGTACCTATGATAAAAAGAAAACTGGGAAGACAGAAGGACAGTTGGGGACCCAAGGGTACAAGATGCATCCTTGAAAGGGGGTAGGTTATATGTAGAGAGGGGGCCCTTCCCTGAGCCCTATCTCCCTGTATCCCCTTCCCTCACCCCTTCCTCCTTCCCTCCTTCTCCCTCTTTCCTTCCCTCCCTCTCTCCTTTCCTCTCCCCTTCCTCTAGTCTCCCTTCCTTCCCTCATCTCTCTCCTTCCTTTCCCTGTCTGATGGGGAAGACAGATGTCCACTGCCCTCTGTACAGGGGCGCAGAGTGCCAGTGTGTTTATCCACTCTTCCCCACACTAGCGCCAACAGAGAGGCCAGAGAAGGCCTCTCTTTGTTGGGGCAACTGAGGCACTCAGAGAAGTTAATTGTCATGCTCAGGGGCTCATTATGAGACACTGACAAGAGCTGAGGGGGAGAAAATGTCTGTGTATCTCATGGCGAAACTGAGAACAGCACATGGCATAGTGACAGGCTCTTGGGTGCTCCGAGAAGAGCAAGTGTGACGCAGAGGAACAAGGGGACACCACAGGCTTCTGCCCTTCATCAGGAGGCAGAGAACCACTCACTGCTCCTCCCAGGAAGGGATACTGGGCACCTGTGGGGCTCCAGGAGCTGTAGCCAGTGAACTCAGGCTGGGTGTGGCCCTTCTTGTGAAGGGGTGAAGGAGGCGACACTCAGTTCTCTGAACGAGACACCCGGACTAGGCATCAGGCCAGGTGGGGGAGAGATAGAGACATGCCGGCCCTGTGTTCCACTAGAGCCAGACTCAGGGAAGAACTTTGTTCCCCAAGGGACCATGGCATGGGGAGCACAAAGCCCCATGCTTGGATTGAGCTCTGGTTGAGAAGTTAAAGGAGAGTGAGGGGGGCAAGAGGAGGTTGATAACCGGTGAAGTCGCCGAGCAGCGTGGGGAGTGAGGGTTTGTTTCCACATCAGCACGGGAGTGAAGGGAAGACTTTGGGAAGGCCATGATGGGATCGGCTCTGGCTTTTATAAGGCCCCTCTGGCTGCCGTGTGGATAGCAGAAATGGGAGATTTCAAGTGTGCCAACGTGCCTGCAGGAAGAGACGCAGGCTACGGGCGGGGCTCGTGGCATGCAGTGTCTGGGGGGTCAGGACGTGCAGAGCATCTGGAGGCTGGTGGCGGAAGCTGTTGAAGGGCGATCTGACAGGCTGAGTTGCTGCAGTGGGGGCCACGGCCACTGAGTGTCCCTCTCTGCTCTGGCCTGCTGTGTCTTTGGGGATTGGCTGCTTTTCCCTTACCCTGTGGTCCAGATGCTGCCCCTTGTAACCACAGCAGACAGTAGGGAGGAGGAGGTGCCTTTTACAAAGGCAAAGGTGATGCCACAGGCAGGGCTTACATAGGGGGACGGAACCTGCTTCACTAGAGGTTCAGCCTTGAGGCTGCGTCTCTGACCTGGGTTTGGGGACAAAATGACTATCAAACAGGGCTTCCTGAAGTCCATACCAGCACTCGCTGGGCTGCTCAGAGAGTCCCGTCCCAGAAGCAGACCCAAAGCCCTTTCCTATAAGCCTCAAACTGGGGTGCAGGCCCTCCCCCAACCCAGCTTTTACTTTGTCATAGTTTTGCTGTGGGCCCCCTCTTTTTTATTCCCCACAGAGGTCCGCACAGGGGGTTGAACGTGGGGTGCCCAGTATTCATTTGGTTTCCAAATATTTGGGTGCTTCTCTCCCCTGCTTTTCCAACTGCCCCCCCACCCCTGTCAGGTCTCAGATGTGGGGTATGTGTGAACCCGACTTCTCTTTGTTTTCCCCTTCTGGGTGGCAGGATCAGTTAGAGGGGGACCCACCTCAGCCCCACCTGCTGAGCTCACACAGCCTGCACCTTTCATTCATCCCCTTCTCCCTTAAAGTGTCAACTCCCCCACCCCAACTTTATTAGTTTAAAAAAAAGTGGGATTTTGTTGTTGCTATAACAATGACAGTACTTACTAGGAAGTGGGCAAGAAAAGCAACAGCAGATAGAAGGAGAGAGAGAGAGAGAGAGAGAGAGAGAGAGAGAGAGAGAGAGAGAGAGAGCTTGTAATTTTACCTTTCAGAGTCAACCATTATCATTTAATACCAGTATCATTTAATACTAAATACTTTATACATATAATTTTGTTTAATCTTTGCAACAACCATGTTAAGCAGGTAATTTTGGGGCTTTTTACAGGTAAGCTAAAGCAGAAAGAGAGAAAGAAAGAGATCATATGATTTGTCCAAGGTCACACATTTTATAACATTTTCGAACCCTAAACCCAGCTGACTGAAGACCACATGAAGTAAATCTTCAAGCAAAATATTTTAGTGGCATTTACGTGTAGCCGTTGTACTGAGTCTGCTTTGGCACATTCATTTAACAGCAGCTAATTAATATTTCCCAACGCCTCTTTAAATGGCGGCTCAGTATCTCACTATAAGCATGTTCCAAGGTTTGTTGAACTAATTCCCCCATTGTTGTGCAGGTCGGCTGTTTCTAAAGTTTTTGTTATTATAAACAACACAGCAAAGAACAGGCTTGTGATCTCTCTCTCTCTCACACACTTTTTTTTCTTTGCCCACGTTCTCTGTAATTTCCCTCCGGGTGAATTCCCAGAAGGAGAGGCTGGGAGGGAGGAGGCCAGAGCTTTTGTTTGTCAAATGTCTGTAACATCTTTGGATCAATTACATATAATTTGTGAATACAAGTTGTGCCATTAACCTAGGGAAGGTTGACACCTTTCCTAACTTGTTGGGTTTTGCACAACCTAGAATTATATGACTTGTAAACAAGCCTTCTAATAGCCCTGGATTATCTGTGGCGATTGTCAGGTCATGTAGAGGTGGTAATTTATTAAACAGATTTTCCAAATGGGTCCAAGTACACCTGGGCGGAATAGAGAATGGGAGGGGTTCTTGGAAGCCGAGAAGGGGCGTGTCATGGGGGAGCTGGTGGCAATTTATTTTGGGACTGACTCAGAGCACCCCCTCCACTGTTTCATTCCCCACCCCTGATCTGATCTAAAGCTAGGGAGCTCCCCAGGAACGAGCTGGCCCTGGGGCTGCTGTGGGGAGAGATGGGGCAGCGGAGGTGGACCCGGGCAGGCAGGCAGAGGTAACAAGTCATGCCCTGTTCCTACAAGGAGGTAGGTGCCATTTCAACACGGTTATTATCTTGCTTCAGCTGCCAAGAAACACCAGCTGGAGATGGTGAAATGCCCCAGAAGAATTTCTTCAGTGAAGTTATTCACCAGTGAAACAGTTTCTCATTCCAGGAGTGAGGAGAGAAAGGGAGGTTTCTGTGTGCTGCTGTGTGTGAGAAGGAGAGACAGAGACAGAGGCGGGTACACGTAAGTCCCTGCCAGGCCCCCTCCACACGCCTCCCCAGAAGTGCCCCTAACTGACTGGGTCATATTTTGAGGACATCACTGCTTCGATGGCAGTCCACAGCTTCCCGGACACCTGCCCTAGAGCAGCTGGCAGAGGGGTGGGGCCCACTAATGACTTTCTGCACCAATTTAGCTGGGGCAGAACCAGTTGGGACACAGATCCAGTTGTAGGATGGGCTGGTGGCCCAGTTTCCTATATGGGCAGGATGCATGCCATTCAGCAGAATGTCACACCCTCTAGCATGGACCCCCTTTGAAGATGGGCCCCTCACACCCTGGCCTGGCAGATCTCAGGGTGCCTGGAAAGACACAGTCTACTTCTGTGAAAGGGACAAGTCATCAGGGAAGGTCTCTTCAGCAATCACAACCTCCGGGGCACTGAGCTTCTGGGTCTTTCCTGCCTGCCCGCCTTTCCCCTTACTCAGCCATCTTCCCCAAGCCCTCATAGGCTCAACTGGGCATATTTTCCATTTTCCACCTGCTGAGCATCCCCTGACCCCAGCACCACCTGCAACGCCTCCACCCACTACAATGGTGATTCTCCAGCTGCCCTGAGCATTCGATCCAGCTCCTCGCCATGATACAGAACCTGACAGGCACTGGGAGAAACACAGATTTGTGAGTGAAAGTTCACAGACCCCAGATGTCCATCTCCTGCCAGCACCAGGTTCTTGCTTCTTCCTTTCCCCTCACTCCTGCCTTCCAGCACATGGTCATCAAGAAACCTGGACATCATTCAAGAATATTCCCTGCTGCAGAATAGAGAAAGGAGGCGTCTGTGTGTGCCTGTGTGTGAGAAAGAGAGACAGAGACCTCTTAGGCCTGTCAAGAGCAGGATGGTCTGTGCTCAGAGCCACAGCCCTGCTTCTGGCTCAGGGTCCAGTATTCAGTAGGTGCTTAATAGGTGCTCTGGGGAAGAATGAGTCTCAAAATTGTGTCTGTCAGCTGTTTGCCAGGCTCCCTGTCAGCCCTGTTTCTGGAACATGCCAGGAGGGACATAAGTTGACACAGTGGCTACTGTGTGCTCCTTTTACTCCTTCCTGGATGAGAAGTCAGGCAGGGACCGGTAGGGCCAGGCATTTGTAAGGAGGGTTCATCTAGGGTGCTGGTCCACCGTGTGCAAGGCAAGTGCTCTACTCACTGTACTACCTCTCCAATCCCTGTTTTAGTATTTCTAAAAGATGGCATTTACTTATCATCCATTGTGAGTCACATTATTCAGGGATTGGGGTGGGGGGGAGGAGCTTGAGCTATACCAGGGTGGTGGGGGCTTCTCCTGCCTGGATTTGGGGGACCATGCAGTGCTGGGATCAAACCCAGGCCCTCCCGCACGCAGAACATACACTCAGCCCATTAAGTCGGCTCTCCAACTCCAGATTTCTAACAGACATGGGGCAGAGCTGCTACTGGTTCTCCCTGTGCCCAGCCACTCACGAGACCCCGGGAGGGAAGGTGGGTTCTAGCCCTGGCCCGCCACCCCAGCAGAGCCTTGCAACAAGCCAGATGACCCCCCACTCCATGAGGGCCTCCATTTTCCACATCTGGACTTCCCTCTCATCAGAACTCCACCCAGCAGACCAGCCTATCACAGCCCGGCTTGCGCCACCGCTTGCGGCCGCGCAGTTCATCAATAAATGCTGGATTTAGAGATGATTATGCTACCCGCACGGCAGAGCCTGGCAAGCTACCCGTGTTGTATTTGATATGTCAAATACCAGTAACAATTTTAGACCTCATTCCCATGACCTGATGGAATGGTTTGAGGCTCTTTATGTTCCTGGAGCAAGTAGGTGCCCTTGGGCTCTACTTGCATGAGACAGAACATATGGAGATGTTACTGGTGCCCGCCGAGCAAATTGATGATTAACGGGAAGACAGTGATACAGTGAAGAGTTGATTATAAGGAGCAGCACTATCTAACTAATTCCATTAATCCCCAAATTTATATCAGCCTCTTCCCGCCCATCACCAATCCCTTTTACTTCCTTCCTCTCCTCAGCTTCCATCAACCATGAGTCTGCTACAGAGTGAACTTTTGTTATTCTTCTGGATGTCCCATGAGAACAGAATCTGCCACCATGTGCTGTTTGTGGTGGGTTTCTGAAGATCACACCTGCTCTCTCATGGGTCAGCACCTCTTGCATTTCTAAGGCTGAATGACATCCTTAAGGGGTGTGAACTACTTTTTTATGGAATCGCTCATGATGATGGACCTACAGAGTGCTTCTCTTCCTTGGACTTCTCCAATAATGGTATTAGCATGTATGTAAAAGTTATCGTGTAAAAGTTCCTCACTCATTTTTTTTTTGGCTTTTTGGGTCACACCCAGCAGTGTTCAGGGGGTTACTCCTGGCTTTGCACTCAAGAATTACTCCTGGCAGTGCTCAGGGGATCATATGAGATGTCGGGGATTGAACCCAGGTCAGCAACAACAAAGCAAACACCCTACCCACTGGACTATTGCTCGAGCTCCAAAATTCCTCACTCTTAACCATACACCTAGAAGTGAAACTTCTGGGCCCTAGAGCAGTTCTGTTTAATCTCTGAGACATTTATGAAGTAACTGCACTTATTTCACATTTGCTCCAGCAAAGATGAGCCTCCTAAGGTCTCCATATCCTTTGTCAAGTCTTATTACTGTCAATCTTGGACCTAGCAGTGCTGTGAGCCATATGGAGCTGGGGGTTGAGCCCAGGATTTCCCCATGTGTGTTCTGCCATTTGAGTCACACCTTGGTCTCTCTCTTTTATAGTCACCCTAATGGCTGTGAAAGGGAGAGTTGGGGGACATGCATCCAAGGCAATGAAATGAGATGACAGGAGCAAGGGATTGAAGGGTGTTGGGGACTGGGATGTCAGGAGTGTCCCAGGTAGCCAACTTTTCCAGGAGATTTGGAGATGTCCCATATAAAGTTTGGGGGATGCAGCTTTCAGCCTCAGAAACCTAGAATGAAATGGATTTATAAAAGCATGTGGAACTATTTGTTGAATTAATAAATGGAAATACCAGTGACTTGGGACTTGGGATGCATGGGAAGAGCAGGAGATGGGCATAACCTTGTGTACTCTGGGAAACAATGAGTTCCCTTCGTGTAATTTTCTGGGGGCAGGGATGGGCTGGTGAGAAGAGAGAGGAGGTAAGGAACAGGAACTTGAATGTTAGAAGCTGTGATTCATGTTTCAAATCCACCCCAGACACAAGTTCCAGAAGCTCTGCAGCTCTTCTCCCTCTTGTCCCTGACTCCCTAGAATGGCCTTTGAGGGGAGCATACAACCTCCTTTCGTCTTTGTTGTCTTCTTCAGATTTCTCTCTGTAGAGACTAATGTCATCTCTTAAAGTCTGGTATTGAGGAAGGGAAGGGTGCAAAAAGGAGGGAAACGCTCTGTGTGATCGAATAAATTTAGTCTAATAATGGTGCTTTTCAAACCACAATGAACAACAGGAGAGAGAGAGAGAGAGGAAAGAGAGAGAAGAAAAGTGCCTGCCAAGAGGCAGGTGGTAGAGGTGGGTGGGAGGGAAACTGGGAGACATTGGGAGGGTTAAGAAATGTGCAGTGGTGGTGGGATGGAAAAAATATAAATAATTATCAAAATAAAAGTTGTATCTTAGAGGGTTCAGACAAACAAACAAATAGAAAGCCAATACTTTTTTTTCCTTACAGAGGATTTCACTCCTCCCTGATTCTGCCCAGAGCATTTGGTATTATCTTTTTACTCCTGTTGGTCTCTCAATGGAGTTCCCTTTGGTTTTGTTATTAGAGGAAACAGGATAAAGCAGGGTTGGCAAAGCTAGTCATTTCCTTTACTTACATGCTTGTCTTCTCGACTCCCTTGCAGCTAGGGAGGGTCATGTGATCTGTTTATGGCCAATGAGATGAAGGGGTGGTATACCAGGCAACTAGGGGGAATCATGTGATCTAGATGTGCCCAATGCAGGGGAGAAATGAAGTAGGCATGCTCCCCCTCTGAAGCAATGAGGGGTGGGACTGGCCCTATTCCTAAGGGCCCTGGCTTAGAATGGCCCACAACCATCTTTGAGCAAATGCTAAAACTGTTCACGCCTGATTTCTTGCATTCCAGGAAAATGTTCCCCTTTCTGTTTAAATTCCCAGTAAGTGGGATTTTTTCTGTTCCCTGCAGCCACAAATAATAATAAAAATATTTTATCTGACTGTGTCATAGAATCACCCAAAGGGGTTGTGTATTTATTTTCCCTTGACAATTGACATGAGAATTGATATTCAGAGAGAATGGGACACTTGCAGTTGAACAAATGGGAATATCAGGAAATTCTAGGCTAGGCCTGAAAAAACTTTGACCTTTTTGGGGTTTATCCACTCTGGTCCCTGAGCAGGAAAAATGTGAGCAATGGTTCAACAGAGATTGGGATAGAAAGGGGAATCTTTGCTCATCTTCCTCACCCAGAACGTGCTCGGGTTCTGAGGCCTCAGAACTTTCAGTTCCTTCTCCAAAGCAGGTTGACAGGGATAGATAGCTTAAGCTTAGAGTCTAGTTTCTTCAACTGAATGGGGCGCAGGCAACTTGGCAACTACAAAAGATTCTTGAATCAGGAGGTTCTTGTCAAAGGTGGAAATTATCACAAACGTGTGGGAGTCAGGAGGCTAGGTAAGACAGAAAATGGAACAGTGTGCTAACAATTGTCGAGGGTACTAATACCAACCTAGAACTGAGCATTAAATAGAGGCAAAAGATACACATGACAACCCTTTAATGTATGTTCTGTAATCCATAGTCTGGTGGGGAAGGAAAAGAGAAAGAGAGAGAAATGGAAAGAAAATAAAGAACCTGCCATGGAGCAGGGCTGGGGAAGGGGAGGGAACCGGGGACGTTGGTGGTGGGAGATGGGCACTGGTGGCGGGATGGGTGCTAGAACACTGTATGACCAAAACCCAAATATGAGCTTTTTAATTGTATATCTTTGTAATTATAAAAATAAAAAATTAAAAAAAAAGAAATAAAGAACCTGCCATGGAGGCGGGCTGGGGGAGGGGGAGGGAACAGGGTAGTTGGTGGTGGGAGATGGGCACTGGTGGAGGGATGGGTGCTGGAACACTGTATGACCAAAACCCAAATATGAATGTTTTAATTGTATATCTTTGTAATTGTATATCTCACAGTGGTATAATAAAATACTTAAAAAAAAGATTCTTGAATGGCACTGACCAAAAGAGAATTTCAAATCAACCAGGCCATGAATTCAGGACATTTATGGCAGCACTCATCCAGGATGCATTTCTCTGGGAAAGGGTCCAGAATGGAAAATGTTTTACTTTGGGATAAAGAGGCGTGACCCCTGCTGGGACCCTTGCTGTTATGTCCTTGAGAAGTCCTCCTTTGTCACTGGGACAGAATAGCCAGGAATGTTCTCTCTCTCTCTCTCTCTCTCTCTCTCTCTCTCTCCCTCTCTCTCTATATATATAAAATGATAAATTCCCTTGTTTATCATATATATATAGAGAGAGAAAAAGAGAGAGAGATCTATATCTCTTTTTGGGTCACACCCAGTGATGCTCAGTGGTGGTTACACCTGGCTCTGCACTCATGAATTTCTCCTGGCAGTGCTCAGGGGACCATACAGATGCCAGGGACTGAACCTGGATTGACCGCATACAGGGCAAATGCTGTACTATCACTCTGGCCCCAGGACATGCTCTCTTGAACCAACAAGGGAATTTATCATTTTCAACTTGGGGAAATGTCAAGGGGGGAGGTCTAACTTCGATTTGTGAGGCAGGGCTGTTGGTAGAAAGAGAGAAAAGCTCTCTCCTTTCTCAAGTCTTGGGCTCACTTGCTTTCAGCTCCCTGGGGGTCCTGGGCTCCCCTTGTCATGGGCACTATGCTCAGATCCCACATACTGGCCCCCTGAACTTACTGGTTCCTGGGGTCACGAACCATAGTAGCTCCCAAGAAGTATCAACGTCTCTGATCTCTGAGTTCACAGGATCTCAGCAGATGCTCAGGTAGAGTTAGAACTTCCAGAACCTTCCTCTGAATGATCAGACAATTTGGCTCCCAATGGAAAGAGGGAGGAGAATAGACTGGGTGGATAAATCACCACATATGGTCCCTCTATCCTTTTGGTACAGGGTCAAACGCCCACTGCACCAGATCCTTCTGCCAGGTATCAGCCCAATTCTGACCCCTGGAGACCTTGAGCAGAAGCTGGCTGGCCCCCAACCTGGGACTTGGCCTTGTCCTCACCGAGGCCCATGGCCCGCCCCTCCATGTCAGGGGGCACACCGGGAAGAGGCCCATCTCCAATGCACAGCCCCTATCATCACGCAGCCTTTGTCCTTACACCCAACACGACAATTACTGTGCTTGAGATGAAGCTCTAATCCTATTACCCATTCATCAACCAGCGATGAGAACAGCGCTGGATCGAACACTGCTCAGGAAGCTGGGAGAAGCCTTCTCCACCACTGTGAAACTAGGCTTAGCCCAAGCACAATAGGTGTGTAATTTAAGGTTTTGTTGAGCCGAAATCCAATCACATACTTGACTGGTGGATCACAGAGACTCACAGGCTAAAAGAATGAGATAATTCCACCTCACACAAACACTGGGATTTGGCTTTTGACTTAATGACAAATGTGTGGCCAACCTTACACCATTTCATTCCTCTCTCTCCCTTTCTCTTTCTCTCTTTCTCTTAATGTGTTTCCACCTTCTCCCCCTCCCCTTCGCTTCCATGTCATCCCAAGATAGGGCTGGGATTCAGTAAAGCCCTAGAGGCAGGAAACAGGGGTAGCAGGAGGAGCTATTTGGAAGACTGATGGTTGAGTGGGAGGTGCTCACATTTATTACTTTCATTTACTTGAATGGTAAGCATGGATATGAGTAATGGCTTTTGGGGATGGAGTTATTCTTATTCTTCGTGGTCTAAGTTTTTCTGTCCAGGAGTGGCTTAGAATGAGGAGGGGCAGGAAGCAAAAAGAAACGTGACCACATCCAGATTCTGTTCCATTGATTGAGTCAAATTTTATTATTTTTTCCCTGATGAGTATTACTTGTAGTGGGGTGGGAAAGGATGGTAAGAAGAAATAATACTCATCCCTGTTAAATGGTGTTATTGTGAAGACAATTAGAGATAACAGTAAAAAATGAGTCCGCTCAACATTTAGAGTTTTCCCAATATAAATTTATTCACTGCCTGTACATTTATTAATAGTTACCACAAGTATGTACTCTAATAGCATTGGGTGATGCTCAAAGGCATTAAGCAAATAGGCAACACAAAGAATGTGATTAGAGATAATGAACAATGTTATTCGGGAAGCTGAAAGGGTACAGCGGTAGAGAGTAAATGAGAGGTGGTTAGTTGGTGGGGGAACTATTTGCTGAGAACGGGATACTTGAGCTGAGACCTGAAAGATGAGTAGATTTATTTCTTTAAAAAATCTGGGAGAGAGCTTGAGAGTTCCATGGCCAGGTTCTGGAAGGAAGAAAGTCAAATGATCCGGGAGGCTGCCGTTTGTAGCTGCAATATCCTAGGGCAGGACATTCGTCCTGGTTTCCGATGCTTAACCAGCAAAGCTTGAGTTCACCTGCTCTCTGCAAGGCCCCACTGAAAAGACATAAGTAAGTTGGGGTTGCAAACAAGATGGTGATATTCATGTTTCTTCATCTGATGGGGATATTGGGAGTGGGTATAGAGGGAGTGTTGGCCTCAGAAATGGAAGTGGCCCTGGGCTTCCATCTGTGGAACTGGCTTCTCTTACATGTTCTTTCTTATATATCTTTCCTATGTCTGCGCTGAGTTGGCATTTTCCAGATAGATGTTTTCTATTGGTGGACAGTTAATCTTTATGATCAAGATCCTGGGGCCAGAGAGATTGTATAGAGGGTAGGGTGCTTGGCTGCCATATAGTACCTCTAGCCTGCCAGGAGTGATTCCTGATTGCAGAGCCAGGAGTAAGTGCTAAGCACCACTGAATTGATGCCCAAAAACAGTAAATAAAAAGACATCAAGATCCTGGTAGTAATTACTCAAGTAATTTTAGGTTAACTTGAGCCTCATTACCCCTTACAATAGGTTACTGATTTTATGACCACCATTATTGGTCACCATTATTTTCACATGAACCAGTGTCAGCTGCTGTGCTCAATTCTTTACCTATGTTCTATCATCCATCTCTACTCAAATCCTATTTTTAAGATAAGGACACTCTTTTTTTTTCATAAACATAGTTTTCTTTTATTATTTTTTTAAGTATTTTATTATACCACCGTGAGATATACAAATAAAAAGATATACAATTAAAAAGTTCATGTTTGGGTTTTTGGTCATACAGTGTTTCAGCACCCGTCCCTCCACCAGTGCCCATCTCCATACAAATAAAAGATATACAATTAAAAAGTTCATGTTTGGGTTTTGGTCATACAGTGTTTCAGCACCCGTCCCTCCACCAGTGCCCATCTCCCACCAACAACATCCCCGGTTCCCTCCCCTTCCCCAGCCCTGCTCCATGGCAGGTTCTTTTATTTCTTTCCCTTTCTCTCTCTTTCTCTTTTCCTTCCCTTCCAGACTATGGATTACAGAACATACATTAAAAGGTTGTCATGTGAATCCTTTTGCCTCTATTTAATGCTCAGTTCTAGGTTGGCATTAGTACCCTCGACTATTATTAGCACCCTGTTCCATTTTCTGTCTTACCTAACCTCTGACTCCCACACGTTTGTGATAATTTCCACCTTTGACAAGACCTCCTGATATATGTTTCACTTGACCTTGGATATTGGTATCATAATATGTACATATATATTTATGAGATAAGGACACTCTTAAAAGACACATGATTTACTCTAGGTTAATCATTTTTATTATAAGACCATGAGATAGGCATTTCCAAAACAGTTCATGATTAGACTCAGTCATACAATATTGCAGCACCCATACACCTCCACCACCAGTGACCCCAGATGCCTTTCCCCACTCTCAGCCTGCTTCTATAGCAGGCACTTTTCTTTCTTTCTCTTTCTCTCTCCCTTTATTTGCATATTGTGGCTTGCCATACACACATTTAAGGGTTATCACGTATATATCACTTTGCCTACATTCAATGCTCAGTTCTAGTCTCGGAATTACCATTTCCAAGAATTAGTAGAACACTGGACAGACATGGGGCAGAGCTGCTACTTTACTCTCCCTGTGCCCAGACGCTCATGAGGTGCCCAGGAAGGATGGCAGGTTCTATCCCTGGCCCGCCACCCCAGAAGAGCCTCACAACAAGCCAGACGACCCCCACTCCATGAGGGCCTCCATTTTCCACACCGGACTTCCCCTCATCAGAACTCCACCCAGTAGACCAGCCTATCACAGCCTGGCTTGGCCGCACGGGTTCATCAATAAATGCTGGATTTTGAGATGACTACAAGAGTATACTACCCGCACGGCAGAGCCTGGCAAGCTACCCGTGTCGTGTTTGATATGCCAGATACCAGTAACAATTATAGACCTCATTCACATGACCTGATGGAATGATTGAGGCTCTTTATGTTCCTGGAGCAAGCAGGTGCCCTTGGGCTCTACTTGCATGAGACAGGTCATATGGAGATGTTACTGGTGCCCGCCCGAGCAAATCGACGATGAACAGGAAGACAGTGATACAGTGATACAGTAGAACACTAGTATATATTTATATCCCACAAATGAAGACAGTCATTCCATATTTGTCCTTTTCCTTCTGACTAATTTCACTAAGCATAATTATCTCCACATCCGTCCATTTGTAGGCAGATTTCATCATTTCATTTTTCCTAACAGCTGGATAGTATTCCATTGTGTAGATGTACCACGGTTTCTTTATCCAGTCTTCTATTCTTGGGCACTCAGGTTGTTTCCAGATTCTAGCTATTGTGAACAGTGCTGAGATAAAAATGAAAGCGCAGATGGTGTTTCTGTTGTGTGTTTTTTGGGTCCCCAGGGTATATTCCCAGGAGTGGTATTGCTGGGGAGCTCAATATTCAGTTTTTGGTGGAATGTCCATATTGTTTTCCAAAAAAAGCTGGACCAGTCGACATTCCCACCAACAACGGATGAGAGTCTCTAGGTTAATAATTAAGACAGTTGTAAAACTGTGATTTAAATACTCTGGAGCATTACTCTAACAAGCTCTGATGTAGATCCTGCTGCTATATGATGAAATGATCATATATGACATTATTCTGTTGTTACTGGAAATCAGTGATGATTCTAGATACTATTCCTTGGTAGGTATTTTTTTCAATTTCAAGATGCTGAAAGATTTCCTTTTTGTCTTGGTGTTGTGTTACAAAAATAATTAAGACAGATTTATTTATATTTTTCTGTCTGAGTTTCTTGAATCTGAGGTGCGACCAATATTTTGTGTCTTTCCAAATTCATATGATGAAACTTTTATTCCCAGGAGGGTATTTGGAAATGGAGGCTGTAACTGGTTTGTCATGAAGGTGGTCTGTCCAGGGTGGGCTTCGGTTTTCTTGAAAACAGACTATTCCTCCTGTCATATCAGAACACAGGGAGATGACCGCTGTTTATGAACCATGAAGTGGGCACAGATACCCATTCTTCTGGCACCCTGATCAAGACCTCCCCATCTCCAGAACAGAGAAATTAAGTGTTGGTTATTTATAAGACACCTGAATCGATAACATTTTTGCTATAGCTGTTCAAATAGACAAAGGATAAGGACTGATAAAGTACAGCAATTCTAGAAAATTTACAACCATTTTCATTTGAATTACCTCACCTCTAATCTTGTCCCTCTTTCTTGAACACAGATGTATGTGCATCCTTCACTCTCCCTCTGTGTTTGATTTGTAAAATCTCTCCTCCAAAATTTCTGTTTCCCACCATGCTCGGTCTGAGTAATCCCTGTAGATCTGCCATCCAGTGCACTAATTTCTCCTCAGCAGTGCTCTAATTTATTTCAGGCATCCACTTTTTTTACCATAAAAATACAACTAGTATTTAGAGAATCACAGGAGCCATAGATCTGTAGCCTATTTGCTTTTCACAGAGTGAATGTACAAACATAACTACAACCTGGGTCCTTTTGTTTGTCTAATTGTACTCCAGGGTACATTTTTCAGGATTAGAGAGGCAGCAAAGGAGCTAAGGTATTTACCTTGCTTGTGGCAGAGTCTAGTTCCATCCTGGATGCTGAATGTGGTCATCCGAGCACTGCCAGAAGTCACTTTTGATCACAGAGCCAGGAGCAGTCCCAGAGAACTATGGGTGTGGCCCAGCGCCCCACAAAAGGGCAGATTTTTTAAGTCTCATCAATGCAATTGTGTGGATGGGTTGTCTACGTGCCTGGTTTTATGTTCTATTGTATGTTGTAATATTTGTAGGCTTTGAAGGTCTTATTCTTATGGTTGTTTATGTCCTTGTGGTTTTGTGATCCTCGTGAAGCCATGATCCTCTCTCTGTAGCAGTGTTTGGAGTTTGCAGGGTGGTCGTCTAAAGACTATGTGCACTTGCTTCATTACAACACAAGACTACTATCAAGGGAACCATGGGGATAAGATTTCATGTGCCATTTGTAGAGAAGGTGGGGAATGGTAGGGGTTCTGACTTTCTGTCCAATTCACCCAGAAGACTGTCAGCAGTACCCAAACCCCCATCTCTTCCCAATAGCACCAGCATAGCTGATCTATGGAATACTGCTTCTTTTTGTCACTTACTTAAGGAGAGGGACAGCTCACAGGGTGTTTACAGGGTCCCCAGTCTGAACACCTCTCAGCTGAGGTCCTTTCTCCACTCCACACATCAGACACCTTTTTAAGAAATAGCATAAGCCCTTGATGTTAGCAGCTGCTCCTCAGCAAACCCTTGTGGGTTCTCATTTCCTCTCTGCTTCAGACCTTCCTGTGTTCTAGCCTCCCAACATTCCACTTTCCCTAGCTAATTATATGTTTTTAATATCACTTGTATCACTTGTCTTCCTGTTGTTCATCAATTTGCTCGACCGGGCGCCAGTAACGTCTCCATTCGTTGGGAATGAGGTCCATTATTGTTACTGTTTTTGGCATATCGAATACACCATGGGTAGCTTGCCAGGCTCTGCCACGGCTCTGGGTTCTTCCCAGGAGGCCCAGTCTTTTACTATGTCAGACCATAAACCATCCAGGGCCCATGGGACAGAGTCCTCAGTGTAGACATGCCTGTCTCCTGTCTGCCACCTGCCAACGCAGCCAGGGCACTGCAGCCACACCTGTAACATCTCGAGGAGCAGCATGTTTTTAATAAAGCATTGTAAAAATATGTTATCCAACAATTTTTGTTTGCTCTGTGTGTATGTGTATGTGTGTCTTTATAACCTAGCTTCTTAAATTCGGGTCATTGAACCCCCATGTAGAATAATATCACTTCTTGGAAAATTTGTTTTAAAATAAATTTATGATTTTTATGTAAATGTTTGATTTCAATACCAATTTTATATACCTCTATGACCAGATCACACAGACATTTCTCGGACAATAAGGGATTACAAGAGGCGAAAGTTGAAGAAACTCTGATGGAGTGGACAAGTTTCTCCAAATTCTAATTCTGCTCTAACTTTGGACCAGGTAAGTTGGCTTTTATAGAACGGCTTCGTTTCATTCTGGAACCACCCCCACATCTTTTCATTGTGGAGATGTGGAAACTGAGACTCAGAAAGAATAGTCAACAATTGGCTGCTGCCCAGTCAGCATCTGGAGGGGCAGGTTTGGAGAATTGCACTTGTTGAAGCCAGTGAGCAGGTTGACTTCCAGTCCCTGAGCTGCAGAGCAATCACACCAAGAGGGGAACTGGGAAATGTCTGCAGTACTTAGTGCCTGACGAGCATTGATCCAGTGTCCAGGTTGGATGCAGAAATAGCCAGTCCTGCTACTGAATTGGAAGGTGGGGTTACTCCCCCTCCCCACCCACACACACAAACCCAGCATTTGCTGAGCTGAGCATCTTCAGATATTCTAAATGTGCCAGTGCAGACTTGAACATTACCTCAGAGGAAGGAAACTTGGCCGATGGAATGATTCAAGCCATTAGGCTATTACACAGGGAGGTTCTTTGAGGGGAGCTAGGTGCCCTGAGTCACCCAGGGAACATTCCAGAGTGAGCCTCCCTTTCTCACAGTGTTCTACATTCATCTTCTTTCCTCTCCTACTTCTGTTCCCCTGGGATGAACCCAGAGCCACAGCAGAGCCTGGCAAACTACCTTGATATGCCAAAAACAGTAACGATAATGGGCCTCATTCCCAATGAATGGAGATGTTACTGGTGCCTGCTCGAAGCAAATCGATGAACAATGGGAAGACATAAAGTGACTCCTGTTCCCTAGGCTAGCCTGACCTTGCGGACCCAAGTCTGCAGCTAGCTTGAGAGGTGGTTCCCTGGGTTTCCTCCCTAGGCAGGTGGGGTACACCAGAATCTGTCCTTGGTGCTGGAAAGGGCTGGCCAAGGCTGGGAGTGACAGAAGCTCCCCAAGAGAGGTGGTTTGCATTTGAGTGAGGAAAGTAGCTAAAAGACTTGGAAGCAAAGATAAGACTCTTGTGGAACATTTGCTGAGCCCAAAAGTGATCAAAGGTGTTTTATTCTGACACACACTATCTGGTTTTGACTGCCCGAGTGAGGATTCTCCCATCCTCAACTGCACTGTGTTTGGAGACCCTCAGGGGCTGGCAGAGAGGTCTGGTGGGTCAGAGATGGGCCAAACACTGGCTTTAACTCCCCCTCTCAATCTGAGTAACTTTGAGCCTGTTTTTCCACCTATAAAATGAGACTAAGAGCTGCTCTCTCTCTCAAACTGCTGGTTGACACAGAAGACCCTCAGGGGGTGCTCTCCTCAGCCCCCAGAATCCTTAGTGGCTTTTTGTTTGCATGTTATCATTGCTGGTGAGGGTGACCAGTCCCCAGAAAGGAGTTCAGAAATGCCCCAAACCATGACACTGTGCCCCTTGGAGGCTATTTTCTGGTGACTGTGACATGATCTCAGGGTTCCCTGGGAAACATAGTGGAGTTCACGCTGCCCATGGGGACTGTCTGACAGCTGTGCTCCTGCAGGAGACTTTCCCCCCTTTCCCTTGCTCACCCGCCCCCACAGAGTCCCTCACTTCCCTCAAGAATCAACACATGCCCTCCCCACCCCCTGCCACTCTTTAGCACTGTCATGGTCTGCTGATCAGGATCCATGACACATAGCTGGGAGGCCACTGGTACTGCCCCAAGGGCTAATTTTGTGACTGGGATTCCAAGACGTATTGGGAGACTCACAGACATGGGGCAGACCTGCTACTGGCTCTCCCTGTGCCCAGCTGCTCACGAGGCACCCAGGAGGGATGGTGGGTTCTAGCCCTGGCCTGCCACCCTAGCAGAGCCTTGCAACAAGCCAGATGACCCCCACTCCATGAGGGCCTCCATTTTCCATATCGGACTTCCCTCTCATCAGAACTCCACCCAGCAGACCAGCCTATCACAGCCCAGCTCATGCGGCCGCTTGCGGCTGCGGTTCATCATAAATGCTGGATTTAGAGATGACTACAAGAGTATGCTACCCGCATGGCAGAGCCTGGCAAGCTACCCGTGTCGTATTTGATATGCCAAATACCAGTAACAATTTTAGACCTCATTCCCATGACCTGATGGAATGGTTTGAGGCTCTTTATGTTCCTGGAGCAAGCAGGTGCCCTTGGGCTCTACTAGCATGAGACAGGACATATGGAGATGTTACTGGTGCCAGCTCGAGCCAATCGATGATGAACGGGAAGACAGTGATACAGTGATACAGTGATTGGGAGACAAGAGGTTTGGGCGGGAGGGGAGAGCTAAAGGGGAGAGCTATTTTTTTTAAATAGCAGACTCCTTGGGTGATGTCATACTAGTGCCACAAGGAATCTGTCAGTGGTGAGCAGTGCTTTCTTCCTCCTTGGCTCTTGCTCTGTAACGTGAGAAACATTTTTAGTGCTTGTTTCACCACTAAAGTGGTCAGCCAGTTGCCAGTGTGCTGGTGCCCACACGCCCACCTGGAACACTCTTTGATAGGTGTATATGGGCTGGAGGAATTCTTTGTTTCCCCTGACTCAGGAGTCTCAACTGGCCTGTGGCTCTTTGGCCAGAACTGGCAGTGGATAGGGGTGACCTGAACTCGGGGTAGTGAGGTCTGGTGGTGGCCAGTCTGTGGCTGGGCAGGGGGAGTCTGTTTTTGTGCTGTGGGATCTGGGCATATGATGAGCTTGTGCGTACATGGTGACTTGTTGGATACTCAGGGGTCTCATAGCATATGTACATGTGGGCTTGTAGCTCATACATGTGAGCTCATAGTGAACATACATGTGGGTTTGTAGCATACATACATGAAGACCTGTACTATTCATATGTGAGGTTGTAATGTACATGCATGTGAGTTTGTAGTGTACATGCATGGGAGTTTGAAGTATACACACATGTGGGCTTCTTGTGGACACAGTGGGTTTATTTTCTCTGTTTGCCTCCAGAGCTTCCCATCTCTGCAACGGGCAGAGAAGCGGGTGCTCTTTCCCAGTCCACTCTAAGGGAGAGGAAACAGGCTCCTTCCCTGGAGAGGTCCACTAGGAGTCAGCAGGTGGAGCTCACCTGGAGTAGGTGAGTGCAGTTGGGCTTCCCGTGGAAAGGCCTCTTTGGCCAGTCCCTTGGAGAAGATTTCTGGACAGCAGCTGGATGGGCTTCCAGGGAACGAGGCTGGAAACTCATATGGGGTGCTGCACCCTCTCTCCATGAGAATTTCCTTTAGAGCTGGGAGAGGCAGGAACTCCCCCTCCTCCCCCGTGGGGATTCCCAGCTGTGGGAGTCACTGACAGGAGCTGCAGAGAGGTGTTGAGGGGGGAGGGCCAGAGCTCTCAAGATGAAGGGCACTGCCCCCGCCCCACTGTGGACAGAGTCCCCTCAGGATGGATGGATGCAGAATTGCCTTCTGAGGGCAGGCCTTGCCAATAGCTGCCTCAGAAGGACTGGATGGTGTGAAACTTCCTCAGAGGGAAATGTCTGGACCCGGGAGAGCATATTACTGAGTCTATCAGCATTGTGGCTGGTTGGTTTAAACATTTTAAAGCAATTTTAAAGGTCTATTTCTTCTTCTCTTTTTTCTCATTTTTATTTCATTTTTATTGAGGCACTGTGATTTCCGACTTTATTCATGACTAAGTTTTAGTCATAGGATGTTCCAGCACCCAACCTTTCACCAGTGTCCACTTCCCTTACCGACGTTCCTAGTTTCCCTCCTATCCCCAGCCTACCACTATGGTAGGCACTGTCCACCCCTTTTAGGCTCTGTGGGTTCACGATAAATACTATTACTGATAGGATTTCACTCATATCACTGAAAAATATTTTATTGCGTTACTGTGCCATACAGTTAGAAGACTGTTCATGACAGGGTTTCAGCCACACAATGCCCCAGCACCCGTCCTGCCACCAGTGCAATGTCCCGTCACCAATGCCCTGCACCTTACCCTCCTGCCCCCCACCCCTCACATCCCAGCCTGTTTCTATGGCTGGCTCTTTCCTTTCCTCTCTCTTTCTCTCTCTCTCACACTCTCTCTCCTCCCTACTCCCTTCCAACCTCCCTCTCCCAGTGGGCATTATGGTCTGCAGTACAGACACTGAGAGGTCACCATGTTTGTTTCCTTACCTATTCTGCACGCAGTCTTTATACAGTGGCCATTTACCACTATCTTTGTCATAGAGGCCCCTTCCCTATCCCAACTGCCTTTTCCCCAAGAGGCTCTAGCAGGCTTCCATAGAGCAAACCTCCAGGACTTACTTCTACTCTTCTTGGATATTGGTTTCATAATATATATTTTTACACCCCACAAAACACTCATGTCACTTTACCACTGTCCAGCACCCCGTTCTTCTAGAGAATGGCCACTTCCTTCAACCTGTGTTCCCCTGGGTAACAAGCTTCCTGCTGAAGTTTCTCCTTACATTTGGGCATTTGATAGGGGAATAACAAATGTCCAAAGGCAAGAGAACCACAGCAGCTTTCTTCAGCCCTCTCTCAACCCTGCCCTGCACCTATCATTTTAAATGCAAACCTGAGTCTTAACTCAAACATCTCATTGGAAGCTACAACACTGCATGTAGGAGAAGGAGTAGGTAGCCCCTGAAGCAGCCGAGGTGAGGGGAGGGGTGCCTTTTTGGGGGTGTTAAGGGAGGACTCTTTGTGAGGTGTGGCCGCTGTGAGTGGAGAGAGCTGTGTCTCACTGGCCCCTGGGGTTAGGTCCCCCAGAGCGACCTGCAGACTGCTCTGGCCATGAGTCTCATGATCCCCCTTTACAGTAGAAAAGGAGCTGCAGGAGGCACCTCCCCAGGCTGCAGGGTCTGACATGCACAGCCGCCATTGGAAGCCACAGGATCCACTCAGCTGCCACACTTCATTCATTTTGGGGTGTCGGTGCTGATGGTGGGTTGCTTGGAACCTTGCAACTGCCAGTCTTGCATTAGAAGATGGTTTGTGACAGATTCAAAGTCATCAGTGGGAGAAACAGCTCTGGAAACAAGCAGATCTGAGTGACTCCCTGACTTGGCTGCATTCGGTGGATGTTTTCTGTGTTGACTTCCCCAGCTACCAGCTTAACGGTATAAATCCAGTTGACGTGTCTTTATTCAGATTAAACTCTAATACTGCAAGCGTAGCAAATTAGATGCAAATGCCCCCCCCCCTTTTTTTCATTTTAAGTATACTTAAAGCTGCCTTTCCAATGCAAATTTGAGAGGAAATCTCACCCAGCCAACGACTGGCATCTTAGCTGTCAGCAGGCAAGAGCTTTCATTCTGGTCTCAGGCTCTAGAGCTGCTGCTTTTTTCCCTTTTGCCCCTGCAGACTGAGATAATTAAAACTACAGAGAAATAGTTTTAAATATACATGATACACACAGTTCCTTAAATCATGGGATAATGCATAAATTCACCCATTACCATATTTGATAGTGGTCTTACTGACCAAGGGAGGTGGAGAATGGCAGGTGAGGGGGGGTGTCTGGGAGCTTTCTTGGCCCCAACTCATTTCCTCTTGCAATAACCTCCCAGCTTCAAACTCTTCACTGGAGGCCAGAAGAGTCCAGACAGCTTCACATGTGGCTGGTCGTGAGCACTCACTAAAAAAGGCACCATTATGCTGTGTGTGTATGTACGTGTGTGTATGTGTGTGTGTGCATGTGTGCATGTGTGTGTATATGTGTGTTAAAACACACAAAATAAAAATGTTAATGGTAACTTTTTGTTCTTTCCCCCCAGCAGTTCTCTGTCTCTTTGGAATACATATCCATTTCGGCTTTGATTTGTTGAGCTCCCTGAATGAGTTTATCCAAACAATGTGAATTTACTCAGATCTCCCTCAAATCCCACATCTCTTGTGGTTGATAAAGCTGACTTTAGCTAAGAAGAGCTGGATCAGTGTGATTTGAAATTCACATGGAAAATGATAAGGGCTTTGCTGGAAGTAATCAAGCGCAGTCAAACGTTGTCAGGAGGAAGCGGGGGAACTGGCAGGGAGAAATTTGGTCAGGCCATGCCCCCGCGTGCCCTGCTGTGCCCTCCCCTGCTCTCTCTCCCAACCAATGGAAGTGGAGAAAGTGGGGAGGGGGGAAGGCAAATGATGGGGGTTGGTTTATATGCACACTTAAGGTCTGCAGACTATGGGGATGATTACTCCAAAGAGCTTTGTCTTTATGATCAGAAAATGGTCGGCAGCCTTTGATGGGGGCCAGACACCCAAGAGCTTTGATTGGTGGGGGGTGGTGGTGGTGCCTGCTAACCACCAGCTGGAATCTGGCTGTCGGCCTCCTCTGCTTCTTCTTGAGCATCTACTTGTATTCTGGGTATACTGGGTTCAACAGCTTCTCATAGCCCAGGAGACTGAACAATGATTATGTATAGAATGTTCCTGGGGAGTCACAGGGCACCCCCAGAGAAGGGAGGCACATAGGACCTGTGTGCCCGGACAAAGCTGCAGCCCTTTACCCTCTAGCTGCCAGGCTCAAACCACTCACGGAGGATACAAGGTTCTGAGGGAATGTGACCGGAGGTAGGGGTGGACCCAACATCCAAGGAACATGTTTTTCTGCAATTTGTCAACCAGTGAAACTGAAGGGGAGGCAGGGAGGGGTTGGGGTGTGAAGGTGAAGGTTCACGTCTCACCACTGTGCCTCGCTGGGGTGGGAAGGTGAAGGTTCAAGTCTCACCACTGTGCCTGCTGGGGTGGGAGGTGGAGGCACGCCTCACCCACTGTGCCTCGCTGGGGTGGGAAGGTGAAGGCACGTCTCACCACGTGCCTCGCTGGGGTGGGAAGGTGAGGTTCACGTCTCACCACTGTGCCTTGCTAGGGGGTGAAGGTGGAGGTTCAAGTCTCACCACTGTGCCTCGCTGGGGTGGGAAGGTGGAGGTTCACGTCTCACCACTGTGCCTTGCTAGGGGGTGAAGGTGGAGGTTGGCGTCTCATCACTGTGCCTCACTGTCCTCTCTCCAGGTCCCTCAGTCGTGTATCTCCCTTGGTGCACCATGACAGTTGGATGGGTGTGTTTGTGTGTGTGTGTGTGTGGGGGGAGGGTGCCTATATGTATGTCTATAAGTGTGCATATACATGTGTGCCTGTATATTTGTGCACAAACCCAGCAGTGTGCATGCATGTTTCTCCATGTGTGCGTGCATATCTGTACATGCACAAGTGCATCTGTGTATGTGTGCTCATATGTTTATTCATATGCCTGTGTGCTCTGCGTATGTGCACATGCTCACATGTGAATGCTCATTGTGTGTACATATGTCTGTGTTCACATGTAATGCGCTTACATGTCAGCATATGCTATTCACACACTATGTCTTTTGTGTGCATCTATGTGGGGGCATGAGTGCATTGGGGTGCACAGCCAGGCTGGGAGCAAATTCCTTCTTCCAAGAGCTGGTCCCCAGGCCAGCGCCCCCACCCCATTCTGCTTTCCCCTGCAGAAGCTTCTGACCCCCAGTTGACCTCTCCCCACCCTCTTGTCCCAGGTCCCTGCTTCCACAAGGCCTGGAAAACCCTTCCTGACCCCATGGCACAGCATTTCCTAACCAAGGCCACTAATAGCCACTGATCACCTAAGGGCAGTTGAAACTCTACTTAGCTTATTTTTTTTTTTTTGTTTAAGAAGAAGAAAAGGAAGGAAGGAGTGAAAAACCAAACTTCCGCACTATTTCCTGCAAGCCTAGCGGAAGCCAAGTCCAGCCATTCTCAGCAGAAGCCGATCGATATTTCAGCACCATCCCTTGGCTGGGTTTCAAGGAACTTTTATTATTATTGCAGTTAAGCTGTTCTCAAGTGGAGCATCATTTATAAAACAAACGGATCCCTTCCAAATAGGTTATTTTCCTGCTTAATGACCGATCGTCTGCCCTGGGGTCTGTCTGTGTGGAGATTCCAGATGGGGAACAGGCACTACCAGCCCAATTATCTTTATTAAGTGTTTTTCCTCCCCCTTTCTGAAAAATGAAATGGCAGCCAGCTCACACGTCTCCTTCCCGCCTTCACCCCTGCCCGCTTCCTGCGGCCCTCATTATGGACAAGACTGTCCTTTAAGACACGCAGACTAATGAGGCGGTTTTATGAGACTAATACATTTTAAATGTGAACACTGGTGCTTGCATCTTTTTATCGTACAATTAGACATTCCTTTGGCACACCCTCTGGCGCTCTCTTTTGCTTCAGAAAAGAAGAAACCACAGGTGACTAAATGTGTGTGGACAAGCAGAATTGTCTTTGGTCTTCATGGGGTATTTGACATGGGGTGAGACCAAACATCACTTTTCTGGACAGATTTCTGAAGCAAAATTAGTTACCGTTTCAGAGAACATGTTGAGATTTTGTTTTGCCTAATGTTGCTTTGAGAGGGAAAGGGCTGGAGAGGATGAAATTGCACCCTCAAAGCAAACTCCCTCATTCCTTATTTCTACACTGAGGAGAGAGAGCTTAGAGCATTTTGAAAATGAGAAAATTTGACGTTCAGGAGTCACACACATACACACACACACAGTAGCACACACGCATCCTGTCTAACAAAAGCCCTCCACATTCTCCACCTGACAGGACTTTATCGGGTAGTAATAAATAAGGCTGAATTATTGATGATGAAAACTGCTAATATTATTATGACCTCAATTAAGTGCTTTTTTCAGACACATTAGTAACAAAGGGTCTTCCCTCTCTTGGTTGCCTTTTCTCCCCCCCAGGCCCCACTTTACATTAAAATCTAATTGATCAAACCTATTTGCCATTCGCACCCAAGCGATCACCATAATGGTCCATCTATCAGCATGGTTCCTCATCAGGCTGTTAACACCTTTTGTTGCTGGCAGCCCGGCCCAGCTGAGAGTCTCCAAAGGCCGAGCTGTGATCTGATCCCACAGCGTCCTGTGTGGGGTCCCCCCTCTAATTGCCCTCTTTAGCACCTCGCAAAAACACCCTGGATAGTCCTGGCTTCTGAGGAAGTCCAGTTAGGCAGTGGGGGGGTAATAATGCAGGGCCCTCCCTCTGTAGAGCAGGAAGGTGTGTGAATGTAGGAGTGATGGGGCGGCTCCTCTTTCCTGCACCCACTTCTCTCCCCTTCTCTTCCCACTCTTCTCTTCCCACTCCAGTCGCTGATTCTCTCTCCCTTCTATGGGCACATGGAGCCTACTGCAAGGCCATGGGTCCTATGCCAATCCAGCCCTGAGGAGGCGGGGACTGAATGGTGCATACTAGCGTGTGAAGATTATGCTGGCCAATGTCCTTCACTGGGGAGCTTCCCAAGGCTGCTTGGCGCGGCACCTCTAAAGATTCCTGGATGTCCCAGCAGTCCCTGAAGTGGGTGCAAAATGGGGAAATGTGGTATGTGTTTTTCTGAAGAGGTTGCCCCTTCCATCAGATTCCCCAATTTGTCACTCCAAAGTGGGTGAGAAAAGCCTTCTAGGGAGCTTTCTAGATTGGGAGTGGCCTGTCTTCTATGGGCTGACCCTCACTCAGGAGCTGGGGCTTTGCCTAAGGTGAAGCATTCAGATGAGCTTTGTTCCTCTTATAATCCCTGCCTTTCTTCTTCCCTGCCCTCTCTCTCTCTCTCTCTCTCTCTCTCTCTCTCTCTCTCTCTCTCTCTCTCTCTCTCTCTCTCTCTCTCTCTCTCTCTTCTCTCTCTCTCTCATCATGCCCCCTCTCTCTGGGCCTCTGTCTTCTTTATTTCATCAAGAGAAAAACATCCATTAACTTCCTGCTTTCCAAGCAGCCACCGAGAAGGGATTTTCCAGATCCGTCTGCATAGCGCCCCCACTGGGAACTTGAAGGAAGGAGGGGACAGGCAGCCTCTTACTGCTGCAGTCTGGGCTGGAACCCCCCGATCTGAGATCAGTCTGGAGCAAGACTGTTTCTTTGACACTAGGCTGTTTCTTTGACAACTTCACCAACCCATTGTGAAGGCAGTAGCATCCAAAATGAGGACACGCAGACGTCAGATAGAAGAGAACCAAAGTCTTCACATTCTGGCCCATCTCCATTCCTATTTTATATTGCACCAATAGCAGCAGAAAGGTTTCCAGGGACTGGAGAGTGAGTTCAATCTGCCGTCTGTATGTTTTGCATGTGGGAGACCTGGGTTAGATTCCCAGCACTGCATAGGGACCACTGAGAACTGCCAAGAACAACCCTTGAGCATAGAGCTGGGGTGGCCCCAAGCAAAAACAACAAGAAAGAAAGATTTCCAAAAAAGACTTAAACATCCCTGAATGTTATTATTATATAGTTGATTTATTAATTTACTCAACAACATGGTGTAAACCTCTGTCTGCATATAAACATGGTCCAGCATCAGCGTTTTCAGTGACGGATTAGATTGAATTGAACAGATTTACCCTAAGCTCCAGGCCAACCCTCCAAAAAGTTCACAGTATTCTTTAAAGGTCCTCTCAAGTTCTCTGAAAGTTTTTTCTGATGGTGTTCTTAAATTTGTGAAAGTGAAATTTCTGAGTTAAAGGTTTTGTGTTTATTTTTCTGCTTTAAACTAATAACACAGATTGAGGTGTGGAATGTCATGTGGATGCAACTTTGACCTTCACCTCACCTGCTGCTGTGGGAAGGTTGCCCACATCTGGAGCTTTGCATTGAGCAGTGCTGTTACTTAAGATATTTTTTTTCGATGGGGCCAGAGCAATAGCCCAGCGGGTAGGGCGTTTGCCTTGCATGTGGCTGGCCTGTGCTGGCCCGGGTTCGATCCCGGCATCCCATATGGTCTCCTGAGCACCGCCAGGAGTAATTCCTGAGTGCAGAGCCAGGAGTAACCCCTGAGCATCGCCGGGTGTGACCCAAAAAAGAAAAAAAAAAGATAGTGTTTTTGCGGGGCCGCAGTGATGGAGAGCGAGTAGGGCATTTTCCTTGCACCTGGTTAGCTTGGTTCACTCCCGGCATCCCAGAAGTAATTCCTGAGTGCACAGCCAGGAGTCACACCTGAGCATTACTGGGTGTAACCTAAAAAGCCAAAAAAAAAAAAAACCCAAAAAACTGTGTTTCTGCTTTGCAGGTGTGGGAATTTGTTTTCCTATCTGGAGGGATGAAGACATGGACCTGTTGTCAAAGCGCTTTTTAGTAATCGAGCCACCTACTGCAACAAAAAGGCTGTGGGGCTGGCCATGGGCAATGAGGAGCTTGGACAGTTCTCATCTCTGACCTCTGATCTGACTTGACTGGCGCACATGCCAGGCAGGGCTCCTGAGAGCTCTGAAAAAGGGAGGGAGGAGGCAGCCTCACATTGCATAGTGCCTGCTCAGCCAGATTGTCTTGATTCAAGTTGCCAATCATAGACTGTGGGAAACTAAAATCAATAAGTGTTGGAAATGGGCTCCAGGGGAGGAGGGAGGAGAACAACATTTGGTCCTTCCATGGGCTACATTTTCTCTTGTAGAATGGCTGGACCTGGGGTCTGGGTTTAGAGGCAGGTGGTGAGGAGAATGGTGGATGTCTCCCTTTGAAATGGTATTTGATGACTCCGTGGAGAATGGAGAAGATGATGATGGCATTGGGATGGGCTTATACTTTGCTCCATGATGAAAAGTCAACCACCAACCACCTCTGTTGATGGCTGTTACTTCCTGCCACATGACACAGGTCTCTGTTCCTCTGAGTTTTCTCAAACTGCAAAGAGATTTTGACAAAGAGGGGCAGAGAGCAGCGTTGTTAGTTGTTACTTAAGATAGTGAAAATTGAAGAGGTTGGAGGAGGTCTCTGGATCTTCAGTGCTGAAAATAGATCTAGGTTCATGCAAACAATTTTATTTGAAGATAGAAATCCATAGTAGAGAATGTTTTGGATATCTTGGAAGGAGTGATTTCCCAAGTTTCCTTCCACCTCTGTCTTTAAACATCCATTCCACAACCCCAAGTTGTCATTGATAGCCCAGCTGGTACAAACTCCCCCTCCTTCCTTCTTGTGACCAGGGCAGAGTTGGCCAGAGAATAGCTTGGTCAGTCGGGAGAGGCCTGGTTCCAGTCAGGCCTGGAAACAGCAGATTCCCTCTTCTCTCAGTCCTGGCACTTGGCATCTTTGTGCTGCTGTGTGATGGTCATGGAGCGAGCAATGGACCATACCTGTGGCACAGGCGGTGTTTCAGATCAAGAGACACAACTGACTTCCACTTGTTGTTGTAGAAATACAAATCTGCAATCTAGAGCACAGTGGGTGGTCATTCTTCCTGGCAACTCTTGAATAAAACTGGCCTTCTGTGAATAGACTCCCATTGGAACTAGAGATTCCACTTCTTGGCATTGGTCCCCGAACACAAAACTATTAATTTGGAAGGATATATGGCACACCTATGTTGATTGTAATGCTTATTACAATGGCCAAGATATGGAAACAACCTAAATGCCCAACTACGGATGAATGGACCAAGAAACTGTGGTATACATACAATGGAATACTATGCACACATACAATGGAATACTACACAGCTCTAAGAAAGAACAAAGTCATGCAGTTTTTTTGACATGAATGGAACTATAGGATGTCAGGTTGAATGAAGTCAGTCAAAAGGAAAGGGATAGATACAGGATGATCTCTCTCATATGTGGGACTTCAAGATACATAGTGAAGTAGCAACAAAGGGTCAAAGGCAATACAACAGGGTAACTGATCCATATAACTGGATTGGAAGGGATCAAAGGGAGGGTCATTGGGGTTCTTGGGAGCTGGGTACCCTAGTGATGGATGTGGTGTTGGAATTATGTATATGGGAAATCACCATTAACAGTATTGCAAGAACCTCAATCACTTTAGAAAAGTACTCAAGGTCCTCTTGCCAGCAGAGAAATGGTCCAGTGTCATAACTCTAAGAGATATGATGCTGCTGAATCTTCCTAGGTAGGTTGGTCCTGACTGAGAAGTCTCAGATCTTCTTTCAATGGGTGTGGGCAGTTTCCATTCTGCCTGAAGGCCCAGCAGCCTGAAGCCATACCCTCCACCCTCTTACTTAGAAATAGCCCAGCTCTACAACTGAATCTCATCAAATTGCCAAGCCACCACATTGTCCCAGATCTATGAGACTGCGCGGACACGTGTGACTTTCACAGCATCATCAGCTCAGTAGGATCACAGCAAATCTGTTGGGAAAGTTGCCTAGAAGCCACCAAGTTCAGAGAGCCTAAACAATAACACAGGAAGCTCAACTAGCACTACCCAGAGCAGTACACCAGACAATGATTCCAGTTACATCGTGGATAGAACAATGATCAGAAACGGACTCTTGATCTAAGAGTTGATGATTCCATTTTTCTTTGTGTTGGAACAAACAATATGTATCACTGTCTTCCCGTTCATCATCGATTTGCTCAGTGGGCACCAGTAACATCTCAATATGACCTGTCTCATGCAACTAGAGCCCAAGGGCACCTGCTTGATCCAGGAACATAAAGAGCCTCAAACCATTCCATCAGGTCGTGGGAATGAGGTCTATAATTGTTACTGGTATTTGGCTTATCAAATACAACACGGGTAGCTTGCCAGACTCTGCCGTGTGGGTAGCATACTCTTGTAGTCATCTCAAAATCCAGCATTTATTGATGAATCGTGTGGCCGTGTAGGGCCACGTGAGCCGGATGACAGTCTGGTCTGCAGGGGTGGAGTTCTGACGAGAGGGAAGTCGGATGCAGAAAATGGAGGCCCTCATGGAGTCGGGGGTCATCTGGCTTGTTGTGAGGCTCTGGGCCGGATTAAAAATGATTGCTGCAGGGTGGATCTTGATGAGCTGGACTGTGATAGGCTGGTCTGCTGGGTGGAATGCTGACAAGGGGGAAGTCCGGATGTGGAAAATGGAGGCCCCGTGGAGTGGCGGTTCATCAAACAATATGAAGTAAATTTGATTGTGCCTGGGGTGACTGAGTGGTGGGTAGGAAGCTGGGGACATTAGTGGAAGGGAAGGGCACACCGGTGGTGGGGTTGGTGGTGGAGCATAGGATGCCTGGAACACCTGTACTATCAACAACTTGTTAAAGTCGGGGTTATTATATATACATATATTTTAATGAGGGAGAATAACAAATACTCTGAAGAAGAGAAAGAATGAAAGCAAATTCCTGCTGACTCATAACTGTCAGGAGACTCTGGCCCTCATTGCTGATTCCTCGTCCTCATGGAGAAGGGAGCTTCCACCCTCAGCCCAGACATTGTTCTGCCCAAAGCTGCATCAGATAAAGCAGAGGGCCAGCCCTTGCCCAGAGGTCCCCTCAAGCCCTCTCTCAGCAAATCTGTGACTTTTGAGCCCTGAGTCTAGAAACTCTGGGATTTCCAAGTGATGTTTCCATCTGTCCTGCCTTAACCTAGAAACAACAAGGGCTTATATAAACCACTGGCTAGAGGAGTGTCCCGGATAGAAACACGGGGATTCCCCACACTCTGTCGTTAGACAGGAAGGACTTGAGCAAACAGGATATGAAATCTGGCCGAGATTTTTTACTTCCGAGAACCTGGGAACCTGGCTTGAAGCTTGGGAACAGGACTTGATTTGAGGTCAATTTGTGGGGCCAAGATTCGCACACACTGGTTGTGGAGGAAAAATTGATGGTCTGCAGGCCCAATGATCCTGCAGCCTGATGGGTCTGTAAAAAGGGGGCCTGTGAACCCCATCCATGTAGTTCCTCAGACCCATTGAGCACTCACTCTGCCCTTGACCTTCACCACAGGTCACCCTTTCAGCGACTGGCCTCAGGCTCTGAGATGGGGAAGTAGCTGAGCTGGGAGGTGAGGCTGAGCTGGAGATGTCATGTGGTAGGGTGACAGTTTTCCTCTCAGACACCACAGAAAGGAAGAGAGTCAGACCTACAAGAACGTGGCTGGGATCGTCCCTTTGGGATATCCACCCTGGCCACTAGCGAAGCTGCTCTGCTCACAGGAGTCAGTCTCAGTTGACCTGAGAGAGGGACTGTGGAAGGCCCTGGATGGTATGGCGTGGAGGCACCATGCTGGGCCCCTGGTGACCCAGGAGAGGGGACAGAATCTAGTAGGGTCTAGCAGAGTCTAGCAGTGTCGCCACACAGTTGGGGACACTGAAAGGTGGGGGAAGACAGGACAGAGGCCGGTATTCCTCAACTCCTGCCCCGAGATAACCTGCAACCTGACCCGTTTGTGGCTGGAGAGCCCATGGAGGCCGGAGGTAATGAACTGGGCCTCATTGTCCTGGGGCCGTGGAGACTCTGGGCCATGTTGCCTACCTGCCTCACCAAACCCACAGTTACAGAGATAAGGAGCCATGGAGGCCCCTGGGTGTGGACCAACAGAGGGTTCCCAGCAAGGTCGGAATCTTTAGCTATAGGGAATTTCATTTGCTTTCCTTAGTTAACTGGAGTTGCCCTAGAGGGGTTTAACATTCAAATTAGGGCTGGACCCCAGAGCCTGGGTAGAGATAGGGGAGATTTCCACAAATTCAGAGGAAAACTTGGTCTCGGAGGAGTTTTGTCCCCATGAATAAACCCTGGGCCACCACACCTCTTGGACAGTGCCCGTGGACATGACAAATGGGCTTGGAGCTTCCATGAGGACGGCTGGAGGACGATTAACAAATGCCCCGCCAAGTGGCCGATCTGTGCTGCAGGGAGCCCTCCGGGGTCCCTGCGGCTGTGTTTACTGCTCCTGCAGGCCGCATTGTTTACTCACAATTAAACCCTTTGCTGTTAATTTAACTTTCAGATGCCCAGATTGGTCACACAGCCGCTGAGTGTCGGGGTGCAGACAGATGTGTTCGCTCCACTTGTTTAAACACTGTGCTCGTTAGGCGCTGAGGCATGGGGACACGTCAGGACCACACAAAGCAGGGGCTCCAGGGTGGGGCCAGGCAGGCTGTCAGCTGCCACTGGCTGTCCCATGGCCTCCTGGACCTGAAGGGTAGACTGCAGCCGGAAGTACTCAGCTTCCTGGGTTTGGCACCCCAGATAACAAAGGAGCAGTAGCAAGGCTAGGCAGGACTGGAGGAAGAGGAACAAATTGCTGAGCCCTGGTGAGGGACATGCCTACATGTCCATGGGGGGCTTCTGTCCCCAGGCAGGGCCACCCTGAGGTGAGGCGACCAATGAGACTCGCAGCCCCCTCCTGCACTCAACAGTGGCCCAGGGGGCTGGAGTCTTTCTCCCTTGGAGCTCCGAGTTCACAGGTTTCTGGGCCCCAAGTGGCATGGGAGAGGATTTTCCTTCTAGAAGGGTGCAAGGGTTGGACCCCAGGTCTATCTTCAGATCTGCTCTTCCTAGGCTGGGTGATGGACAAGAGGCTCCAGGAGCCTCAATTTCCTCTCTGAACCATCCATCCGGCCAGCTCCTGTTGCAGGAGGCAGTGAGCCCCTTGCTTGCATAGGTGGGGCTGCTCGAAGACTGAGTCAGCCGGAGTCAGAAGAGTCATGTGCACAGCTTTCATGGTTTATCAATAAAGCTTCTCAGCAGAACCATCACAAGCAAGAACCAGAGGTCAGCCCTAGAGGAGGGACCCTCGCTATTGTGGGGGCTTCCCCTCTGGGTGGTGAGGGTGCAGTCTAGCACGTGCCTGGGGAGGAGCTGTTGTTTCACCCATTTTCTGCTCTTCCTTCTCCTCCTCCTTCTCCTCCTTTGTCTGCTCTTCCTCCTGCTCTTCCTCCTGACTCTTCTCTTCCCTCTCCCTCCTCCCTCCCTCCCTCCCTCCCTCCTACTGTCAGTCCTTCCTTCCTTGCTTCCTTCTGTTTCCCCCCTCCCCTCCTCCTCCTCCTTTGCCTGCTTCTCCTCCTCCTGCTCTTCCTCCTGACTCTCCTTTTCCTCCTCCTCTTCCCTCCTTCTCTTCCTTGCTCCTTCCTTCCTTCCTTCCTTCCTTCCCTTCCTTCCTTCCTTCCTTCCTTCCTTCCTTCCTTCCTTCCTCCTCCTCCTCCTCCCCCCTTTCCTACCCCTTCTTCCTCTTCCTTCCAAGCACCCCTCCTCTGACTGACTCTGCGGTGCAGCTGGAAACCCACCCTATAAACTGTAGCAGTTTATAGGCACTTCTCCTCCATTCCCTAGCCTGGCACCACCACCTCTGTTCAGACCTGATGCTTATAAACAGAATGGGACACCTGGAAACGGTCAGCTGTGTTTCTCACAATGGCAAAAATGCAAAGTTTACAAAAGTCAATGATTTCAAGACAAGAGTTACTTGAGGGTGTCTTGGAAGTTGTAGGACTCTAGAAGGCAAATTTTCTTAATTTCAGAATTCCTAACATGTCTCTTAAAAGAGATAGCAGGTGGCTGTGATGATGTTCCCGGATACTCTCATCCTCATGCAAGTCTTCATGGCCTTCCTCTTCCTGTCATGGGCAGTGCCTCTCTACCCATCTCTGTCAACTCTCCCAGCATCCTCCCCATCGCTTGGCCTTGCTGACCCCCAAACTAGGGCTGGAGCTGTACCTCCACCCTGTGGTCTCGCTCAGTGTCCCCAAACTGAGGCACCACTGGCAAGTAAGGGCAGGACACTGATCTCGTCCTCTCTGACCTCTGCATCGAGGATAGTGCTCGCAGCTTCTCCAAAGACATTGGTTCCATGAGACCACTGTTTCCTGGAGTGGGCAATACCTTGGGGCAGGGGGTAGTGCTGAACCAAACTGGAGGGTACAGACAGCATCGTGTACCATTGGGGGCCCTTCTCGCTTTGTGCTTCTGAAAAGGGTCAAGAAAATTTGAGCATTTTTGCAGGAGCAGGAGGAAGCAGAGTGGAACAGATCCATTTCCTTGGGGACCCAGATTCAGGAAAGTCCTGATTATCCCTTGGGGTGGCTTAGTCTTTCCTGGATAGCTTTTTGGGGCGCCCAAGTCTATGTCTTCATCTCCATTCATGAGTGGGGTAGGAGGAGCTAAGAGGACTTGTATCTACTCAGTGCCCTTGGGGCTCCTTGCAACAGCCATGAGTCACTGCTCTCACCTTCCATTTGCAGACCATGCCTGGTATGAAGAATCAGCTGTGACCTGTCTTGGAGCAATGGAGGATGTGGCTTGGCCTATGGATGCCTTGCAGGAGGCGGGACTTCCTCTCTCCATCACCACAGCTGCTTCCTCCAGGCTCTGTATTGTCCCTGGACCACCAGCAGTGTGACTGAGGGATACTGAAGGATCACATCTGTGCAGACATGTCCCTAACCATACACTTGGCACATCAATCCCTGCAAACCCTGCAAACCCTGCCTCCAGCTCATCCCAATCCAAGTATGCTCTACTAGATCTTTGGGATCAAAATTCCTGACCCAGATGCACAAAGCAGAAAACACCTTTTGGAATAAATAGGACAATGCCCTTTCCTGGGGTTTCGTTCTTCCTGGCTGAACGTTGATGCTTCTCAACCCAGGACAGAGCTGACACTGTCTGACAGTGAGCAGCCACCCTGGTTTGTCCCTCAAGGGCGGTCTGTGACCCTGGCTGGCTATGCCAGAGTGGGAATGAGGATGAAGGTTGATCAGGAATAGAAGTGTGTGAGAGAGTCTCCTGCAAGATGATACTTCTAAGGGACAAGTGCTTTTGTTGACTGTTTTCATTGAGGGGGGGAGAGCTTTGGTTACACATTAATAACCTAGAGCAGTAGCTCATAATTAGATATTACCTTCCAGCTGTTTCAAAGAAATCTTCAATATTTTAAGCTGCTTGGAGATCTCTCGACACTTGATTAAAATGGGTGGGCTGTAAAGTGGGAGTTGGTGGCGCGGGTTTTCTCTGGATTCTCTGGCTGTTCTAAGAGCCTGGAGTCCAGGGTACCTCTGAAAGGACCCCAAGCATTTATTGTGGGCTCCCTGTTTGGGAACAATCGGGGCAGCCACCCATTCAAGGGGTGGTGGGGGAATGTGCAGTGCTTCTGGCCCCTGTCAGTCGGCCTGAGGGACGTATTGATTTCTTTGAATCACTTGAGTGTATCTCTCAGAAGTTCCCCTTCTCAGAATCCTACACAATCGCCTGTTCTCTCTTTATTAGGCACTTTGAGGGACAGCCCTGGCTACACCTGCCTTTGATGAGGCCCCCCACCCCGGCTTTAATGACCTCCATCCGTCAAAGGGAGAGTTCAGAGTTCATTCTTTTGTCCAAGTCCCAGCAACCGAGGGGAGAGGGTACTGGCTAGTCGGCCTCTTTAAATCACCCGCCCGAAAACTTTCCCTGTGACCCCGCTCATGTCAAAACAGCGAGCTGGCCGCTCTGGCCATTGTCACCGGAATAAGGGCTAAGTGACGCTGCTTGGTCATTACGTGTGCCCTGATTGGCAATCAGGGGACAATAGGGGGTCATTAAAGGCCATAAAACTGCCAAAGCTCTGAAAAGGGGTTTTGAATGGAGCCAGAGGACTCTGGGAGCCTCTGCCCACTTGGCCAGTGGGGTGGGGTTTGAACTGCCCCCCCAAAGGCGGACAAGCCCATGATTTCTAGATTAAGAAATTTCTTCCCCTTGACACCAGGAAAAACCTATTGTGTGATGTCATCTGCCCAGACTGCTTGTTCCTCTGAAAGGCGATACACGGAGGCCACAGACCAAATTTGGCTCAGGACGGTCAACCTGGAAGCTGACTTTATAGCGGGAAGGTGAAGTGTTGCCTGCATTAGCAGCATTTGTCAGTGTTGGGGGTTCGTGATGGTGCAGGCACAGGGCATTGTGATGAGGCTGGAGGCTGGAGCAGTGATCACCTGGATGCCAACACCGCAGGCCTGAGCGAAGCTCCCTGCCTTCCCTCAGAGTAAGGGACCTTTGACCTACCTAAAAAAGACATTCTCTAGAACCTTCCCTAAGCTTTGTCTCTCGTGGAAAAGAACCTGGAATGCAGAAAGGGAATTGTTTCTTGAATCTAGATGATGACCACATTAGCTAACGTGTTATGGAGTCTCTCCGAGAAGCCAGGCATTTGCAAACTCTTCCTGACTGATTGTGTCCAAGTCAGGCACTGATATTGGTATCACACTTTTTTTTTCTGGTTTTTTTTTTTTTTAGATTTAACAGAACAAAAAGTGAAGTGCAAAGAGGTGATGACATGTGGGCAGTCCGCCACCTAGAGCGGTGCCAAGTCTCAGTTCCTGGTGACAGACTTTGCAGCAAAGTCGCAGAGTCCTCACCCGAGGTGCCCTCTTGAGCCTGTCCGTCAGGTGCGAGAGGAATCCTGGGTTTGGCTTCAGCTGAAGTGGGTCCTCGATTCAGTCCTGCTGTGTAAACTAGGTAAGTTGCCTCACCTCTCTGGGCTGTCATCTTCACGGAAACACCGCAGAGGTGAGGTGAGACCTTCTCACACTATGTCCTTCTCTGCTTGGGAAAGAAGTCTAGGACACAAAGGGAGCACAAATAGTCTTGACTTTTGAGATTATTCTGTTGCATTTCAAGGTAAGTAGTTAAAGCCTTTATACCTATTTTTTCAGACACAGATTCTGCAGCAGAATGTAACCTCCACCGTCCCCCAACGCCCAGGAACTTTTCAGATAACAAGGAGCTTCTGACGAGTATCAGAGCTGGCAGTTCCCTTTCCTAAACCCCAAGATCTCCTAGGCTACCTGCTTCTTCGATTCTGCCAATAAGGAGGCTTTGGGAAAAGAGCAGGAGCCACTAGATCCACTAATGGGGCACCTTGAAACACTTAATTTTTTTAAGTAAAATGGTTTTGGGGTCAGAGCTGGGAGGGTACTTGCTTTGCATGCAGAGGACCCATGTTTGATCCATGGCACTTTACACAGTTCCTCAAGCCCATCAGGTGTAATTTCTGAGCACAGAGCCAGGAATAAGTCCCGAATATTGCCAGGTGTGGCCCCCAAACAAAAAAAAAAAATGGACAAAAGTTTTGGACCAGGAGATCTTACAGCAGGTAAGCATTTTCCTTGCACATGGCAGATTTGGGTTTGATCCCAGTATCGTATGGAGTCCCTGAATCCCTCCAGGAGTGATCCCTGAGCACCTCCACACGTGTCCCTAAAAAGAAACCAAAATAGAAAAATATAGGGAGGGAGGGAGGGAGGGAGAGGAGAGGGAGAGAGAGAGGGTGGGAGAGAGAGAGGAGGGGAGAGAGAGAGAGAGAGAGGAGGGAGAGGCCCAAGGCTGTTGGTTCCAGCAGATGGCAGGCAGAGAGGCCCCGGGCGCAGCAGCTCCCAACTCCACCCAGGACACCTCTCAAACCTTGAAGGATGTCAAACTTCTGTGGACCTTCGTGTCCTCACCTGTGAGAGGGAAAGAACGCACTCCTGGTGTGCAGGGCCTGGACGATCTGCACACCAGTGAGAGGTGTGCAGGAACAGGAACCTAGAACAGAGTTTCTGTGGCAAAGGTGCTGGGACTATCTGGAGCCCCTTAGTAGCACCGTTGTTGTGCTCTATTTCTGTGAGGAAGAGCAATGCTGTGAAGCAGTAAACTTGCCAGTGGTCCTGATGAAGTCTGGTCTCTGACAAAGAAAGGAGGGTGAGTGACAGGCAGACATAGAGACACAGAAAGAGACAGAGATAGAGCAATGTGTGTGCGTATTCATGTTCTCCATTCCCTTTTCGAGGTTCTCTGAGAATGGATGTTTTCCTTTCTTTTACTTTATTTTGGATGAGGCCCACCAGGCTGTGCTCAGGCCTTAATTCTGGCTCTGTGTACAGGGATCACTCCAGGCAGGCTTGAGGGACCATACAGTGGGTGCCAGGGTGACAGCATAGTCTGTATGACAATTCCAGCTGTCAGGTCCTCTCCTGTCCTCTTTATGAAATGCCCATGTGGGGCCTGAGTTATACCACAGCTGGGAGGGCACTTGTCTTGCATGTGGCTGATGTGGGTTGGATCTCTGGCACTGTATATAGTCCGCTAAGGACCTCTAGGAGTGATCCCTGAGTACAGTGTGGAGCACTGCAAGATGCATCACTGTATCACTGTATCACTGTCTTCCCATTGTTCATCGATTTGCTCGAGTAGGCACTAGTAAAATCTCCATTAGTCCTGTCACAAGCAAGTGTAACCCAAGGACAACTGCTTACTCCAGGGAAAGGAGGAGCCCAAAACCATTCTTCAGGTCATGGAAATGAGGTCCATAATTGTTACTAGTTTTTGGCATAACAAGTAAATAAAATATGGGTAGCTTGCCAGGCTTTGCCATGTAGGTGGTATAGTCTCAGTAGAAAGCTCTCATCTCAAGCATTTACTGATGAAACTTACTTATTTTTATGCAAGATGCATAAAAATAAGTGTATAGAGAGATAGATAGATAGAGAGAGAGAGAGAGAGAGAGAGAGAGAGAGAGAGAGATGCTTATTTCTCTACCCAGACTTGCCTCCAGGAAACTTCTGGAATGTGAAGGAACAACTTGGTTCCCCCTTTATCTTGTCTGATTTAGGCCAAACTTGCCTAAATCTGTGTGGATGGGGCTTCCCTGTGCTGCCCTCCTTCCCTCTGAAAATTTTCCAAAGCACATTTGTCTCCCTCTGGGGGATGAGCCGGACTTCCTGCCCACATTCCCGGTCATGAATGCCCAGAATAACACCCCCTGTTTAAAGTCTCATCAGCCTGTATCCCTATCCCAGGATAGGACATGGGGATCTGCAGAAGTCTGCACAATCCCACCATGCCTTAGGGAAAAGGGGTCCCGTTCGCTTCTTTCTCAGCCTGCCAGAAGTGGGCTGGAGGGGGCCAGTTAGCTCCAAGTTCTTGTGAAGTTCTTTTCCTTCTCTGGTTTCTAGCCTGACCTGGCCACTCTCTTGCCCTGTGATCGGGACATCCCCTTCCTCAGCAAAGCCTTCATTATTTTCTGTTGCTGTTGTTGTTGGTGAAACAAGGACATGGCACTTGATCTGTAAGACCTCATCTGGCGCTAGCATTCAATCATCTATTTGCTTCATATTTACGCAACAACCTGCCAAATGTCAGGCACCCCAGGAACCACCCAATTCAGCGGGGAAGAAAAATGCCCCATGGAGTTCAGAATATCCGGAGGACTGGGGACAGAATTGAGGGAAAGAGAAGGAGAATCTTGCCAGGAGAGGTGAGGGCCAAGCCCTGCCAGAAATGGGCTTGCCCAGAGCCCAGAGCCGCACTCGGCCCCTCCACCCCTGTAAGATGTCAGAGTGAAGCCCACCAGATGTGCAAGGGGGTGTCTTGTGGAGGGAACCCGTGGGAGCTGTGAAGGGCTGGAGAGACAGTACAAGCATTAAGGTGCTTTCCTTGCATGCATCTGACCGGGGCAGCTCCCCAGAACGCCCTGTGGTTGTCCAACCCCTTAAGAGTGATCCTTGACTGCAGAGCCAGGTGTAAGCACTGAGCACTGCCAGGTGTGGCCCCCAAACAAAACAAAACAAAGAACCAGCAGAGCAGGGCTTGGAAGGGACTGTTTTAGGCACCAGGAGAAGCAGGAGCAAAGAGTTGGAAGGTGTAGCTCAAGCTCACAGCTCTGGGGGCCGTAGCAGTAGTTCAGCGGGTAGGGCGTTTGCCTTACACGGCCAATGTGGCCAACCTGGGTTTGATCCCGGCATCCCATATGGTCCCACTGAGCACCTCCAGGAGTAATTCCTGAGTGCAGAGCCAGGAGAAACCCCTGAACATGGCCGGGTGTGACCCAAAACAAAAACAAAACAAAACAAAAAAACAACCCCTAAAGTTCATAGCTCTGGCCCGAGAAGCTTGTCCATGCGGCTGAGTTCTGTGTATAGTGATAAAGAGCCACTGAGGAGTTTCAGACGTTGTTGTTGGCAACAAATTTATTGTTGTTGTTGGGCATGTATGTTGTACACTTAGTTCAGTCCTGCATGTCCCCTGCAATGTCAGACCCTGCTCTTGTTGGGTCACAAGAACCTTTGAAGCTAGGGGTGCCTAACCTCTAGTTAGGATGTCTAACCCTCTGAGTTAGGGTGTCTGAGGACATAGGTCCTCAGGGGATCTGGATGGATCTAAAATGCATGGATGCATTTTAGTCCTAAGAGCTGGTAAGACTTTGCCTGCAGCACATAGATTCAGCTTGGAACTGGGTGGAGTCTCGTGATCAAAGCTATGGCAATGCGCTGAGGCCAGGAGTTTCCTGGCCCAAGGACACCAAGCCAGAGTCTGATGGTGTCAGAGTAACCTTGACGAAGCCAAAGACATGTTGATGTTTAAGAGTAACTAGGTGTTGGTCCATGGTGCCTTTTAAGAGAATTGCTTGGCTATTCCTCACTTCCTCCCAATCCCTGACTAAGTATCAGTCTGATGAGGATAAAAAGAAGAGCCACGTGGCACATCAAAGCGCTCCTGGCTAACCAGAGGGGAGGCATTTCTCTCCTCTCTCCCGCTCTTATAAGCCCAACCTTATCTAGAGGGACCTCTGTCCCCAGAGCTGTAAAACAAGCTCTTTTTTCTAAGCTAACGGTGCACAATAGTGTCAAATTATGTATAATGATTTTGTAATGTGAACTAATGCCACCAGGGACCTCGTGGAAAGTCCCACTTTCATGAAACTTATCCAGCAACAGGGCCTGAATATGAATTTAGAGGCAGCCGTAAATTACAAGGTACATTCATCTTCTGTGTTTTTTGCCGGCTGCTCCTCTCAGCAAGGATTTGCCAGCAGGGATGTCTGCACCCAGGCGTTTCAGGCTCTTGAGGGTGGCAGGGGGAGATGGTGCGATTTCTTCCTGCCCTTGCCTTCACCCCTGGACCCTCTGACCTTGTGAGCTTCACCGCCTGCAGACAAGAGCTCTCAGGGCTCCCTGAATGTCTCTCAGCAGCTACAGCTCTGGGAGGAATCTCGCTCCCTCCCCATGGATCCAGGAGGACACCTTGGCATGGCCTCAGGATTAATGAGACCCCAATTACAGGCATTTGTTTCCAGGATCTGTAGCCATCAATGACTCCCCACCTGCCCTTCTCAGAGTTTCCCGCTCTTTAGCGTTCCTTTGGAAGAAGCAGCTAATTCTCAGAAACTCCTCCTTCCCCTCCAAGAAGGGCAGTTAGCAGGGACCCCAGAAGGTATAGGTATGAGCAAGGAAACGCCACTTCTCCCAACAAGACCCCCCTCCCTGACCCCGTATCAGTGACCCTTCTTGGTCAACCTTGCCTCCTCTGATATTTGATAGAGCTAAACCCTGCCTGTGTTCGGGCAGCACCATCCAGAGATGAGAGAGGAGACACAGTTAATCAGAACGAACCCTGCCATTTCTTCTGACTCTGCTAATCTTAATTGAATCAATCTTTCGGCCTCTCTTGACAGTGAAAGATGGCGTAAATCTGGGAGGCCAGGCTGGACATGACTCCTAGGAAAGAAAAAAAAAACGTTTCTTAATCATTAATTTGTCCATTCCCTCCCATTTGGCCCCATTCTTCACTGTCTGATGCCACCCCTCCACAGCCCCCTCTTGTAATCACTCCTAAGTGTTCTTTCCCCTTCGCTCTCAAGACCAGAAACCAATTTGCCAGAAGTGGCCACATCCTTAGCAGCCCCCAGCACTTCAGCTCTCTTTGGTGCACTTTTCTCTTCTTCTTGTCTATGAAGTCCAGTTGGGCTTTGATTAAGTCCTGCGAGGCCTCTTTAACTATTTGACACAGTGGTAAACAGGCCGAGAGCTGCCTCCCCTCCAGGAACTGCATCTATGGGGCCACCCATTGGTCTCAGCTCAGTCTCTGGGAATGAGCTTCTCGTATGAGGAGACAGCTTGACCCTGGTGGAGTTGTGTTCCCATGGAACCCTAATGGAAAAGGACTAACGTCCATAGGGATCACCCTCATGTATCCCTAATGGAAAAGGACTAACATGCTTGAACTCCAGAAACTGCTTCTCCACTCAAATGACCCAGGATGCTCAGATTCTGGGCTTCACTGTGATATCTCCCTGAAGGCTAGTAAGCAGTCACATAGACATGGAGCTCTAGCAAGATGGAAGCAGGATCAGGGGATTTGTCTCTGTTGCCATCACCTCTGGCTGGGACCAAGGTCAGAGCGTGCGATCTGGTCTCCTGACTTCTGGCTTTCTTCTCTGAACTCTGAGCTCCAGCAAGATGGATGCTGCCAAGACTTGGGTTATGTTTCTGCTCCAGCATTCTGGGGCTTGACTTCTCCCTCTGGGTTCAAGCTCCAGTCATGCCCCATCTTGTTCCCAGCCTCCCTCTCTGATCTCATCCTTACTGTTCTGTCACTCATCTCCCCACCCGCAGACATTTCGGGCATCCCTGTGATGCTCTCAGTATGTCAAACTCCATCGCACGCCCCACCTGCGCTGGGCTGGGTGATGGTCTCAGCTCTGCGCCTCTCGCTCTTGCCTTCGCTCTATGTGGGTGTCTCATGAAATGTTCACTTCTCCAGGGGACGGTCCCTTTCCCTAAAGCTTTTATCATCTTCCAGTTTTCCTCTGTACCAGTTATCATCTCGTCTATTGTTCATTTCTTGTCGGTCTTCCAACCTGGCAAGAAAGCGAATGAAGGGGCCAGCCTCTGCCTCGTGTGCATTCATGAGCTGTTGAAGAAGGGGCCAGTCTATGTAGAGGTAGAGTTGGATTGTGGTTGGGGATGTGGGGACAGCGAGGAGGACAGAGCTTGGGTGACTGTCTGGTGGGGACAGAGATTAAGGATCTAAAAAAGAATGATGAAAACAGTGGTGACAAGGGGATAGACTTAGCATGAGACTGGACACTTGACAATGGTTGACTTTGTGTTTCTCACAATGATTAAAAAAAATAAAGGAAGGCAAGTTTCTTGAGTGTAACTTGGAAACTGTGGGACTCTTGAAGGCAAACTTTTCCAACGTCAAACTTCCGAACATGTCCCTTAAAAATATTGCACCCTGGGGCCAGATAGACAGTACGGTGGGCCAGTGTGTGCCTTTTACATGGCTAATAAAGAGCAAATCCTAAGCACTGCTGTGTGTGTGCCCCAAAACAAACAAGTAAACAAACAAAGCCATATTTATTATCTTCAGTCTCCAAAAACTCAGTTAAAAAACCTGGGAAATGCCTACTGAGGATTCCTTAATCTTCCTCCTCAGTATTGTGAAAAGCTGGACCTGGCCTGTCTCATTTGTCCTCCATGGCCTCACTGTCACCCCTGCCCACGATTAAGAATCTGGCACCAGACAAGGTGTCTTTGTGGCAGTGTGTGTCCTTGTTCTTCACCCGAAGTGGGTTGCCAGTCCCAGGTGATTTCTCAGAGCCTGTGGATTGCTCTCTGGCCCGCACTGGCCAGCTCTCCCTGGACTCTGCTGCATGTAAATGCCAGGTGGTAAAACAAATCAAGCTCACGGTGCGCCTCCCTGCCTCGCCATAAATCGGCCCCAGCCTCACTCAGGGGGCTGCAGTCAAGACTGATTTATGCAGTTCCAGAGATTTATAGTGTAGTCCTTTAACATAAAAAATAAAACCTCTCCAACATGAGTTCCTACATATAAATTCTAGAGTTCGCCAATGTTTGGAAACTTCTGTTTTCCTTAGATGATGCTGAACCTACTTTCAATCTCAGGGATCATTGAAGGCAGACACCTCGGGACGGAAATGGCAATCGAGGGTGGCCGGCTTTGGGTCTAGGCACAGAAGGGGACCCGTTGTGCAAAAGTGGGATCATGGCTGAGGGTGGTAAATGGTGATGTCAACACACACCCCCTTCTCCCCCAAATCTTAGCCCTGCCTCCATGGTGGGGGTGCTGATTTCATGGATAAATGGTTGCGGTCAACATGGGTGCTGTGTCTTCATTGGCTGCCCAGGGGAACTTGGCAGACAGGGGTGGAGGGGATAGACTTAGCATGAGACTGGACACCTGATGATGGTCAGGTGTGTCTTCCCTCCTTGCCTTGCTGGTGAGGAAATGTCCGCTGGCAAGAGGGACCATCTGTGGGCCTCAGTTTCCTCCTTTGTAGTTAGTTCACAAGTAGATTTTCCATCCTGTACAGCACTGTTGCTAAAGTGGGGAGCTGGAAGGATCCAGAAGATACAATGGTACTATGGGATGCTAAGCAGAGGTGGGGGTGGGGTGTCTGTGGTGTGTGTGGGACTTTTCCTTCAAAAGTTTAAAGAAAGTAGATTTCCTGGGAGGTGGTGATAGGTTTTATTTATTTATTTATTTATTTGTTTATTTATTTATGTTTGCTTTTTTGGGTCACACCCGCAATGCTCAGGGGTTTCTCCTGGCTCTGCACTCAGGAATTACTGCTGGCGGTGCTCAGGGACCATATGGGTTGCTGGAGATCGAACACGGGCCGGCCTGGGCCAGCCGCATGCAAGGCAAACGCCCTACCCGCTGTACTATCACCCCAGCCCCTATTTTTATTTTTTGAAAAAGGAGATAGTCAGTCAAATGAATTTGCTCTAGAATTTTAATTGCTAGCTATTCCCTTTCTTCTATGATTTTCTGATGTGATGGTTGAGAAGAAAAGAGGATCCCCAATTCCTTGATATTTTCACAGGATTTGGTGCCAGGAGGGATGGGAACTGTTTGTGGAATCCAGCTTGATATTTTCCCTCTAGTGGATTGGGGGATGGGGAAGTAGGGGGGAGAGTAGGGCAGCAGACCCTCCTGCGAAATTTGGAAAGGGTTCCAACGGACCATGAAAATAGAAACAGTTCTTCGTTTGATTTAGTTTGTACATGCCATTTGAGAAATACCTGAGGATTTTAGTCTGAGGAATGTTTAGACTGAAAAATAAATCTAAGCAAGCCATTTTTTTTTGCCCCAAGATTTATTGTTTTTAGGTGATAGTTCCTTATTAAAAAATTGTATTTGCTTTTTTTTCAGGACTAATAATTGTCACTTTGAAAGCCCTTGGTGTTTTGTCCTCATTCAAAGAATGTAAATCTCATCAGCTGTGCACTTCTATAGAATATATGTGAATATATATGTATATATACATACATGCATATTTCTTGTTTAAATGACAGTTTTAGGATCCTTCTAAGCAGGGATAAAAAACTTGCAGTTATAATGTGTGATCATTTTTCCTTTCATTATAATGCAGACTTTCTCCATGCAAAAATCAGGCCAAGATAGAAGCCCCAAACCCAGGGGCAAAATTCATTCATTATGCATGGACATTATTCCCCCAAATATTGATAATACTTTTCATAATAATTATTTTACATATATTAGCCCTTGCTGCTATATTAGTATTAAAGATACCTTTATTAATCTTGAATACTTTGCTGAATAATAAATAGCATCTCAGAGGCTTGAGTTAAAAGCTGCTCTTAGCTAGAATGCTGTAAATCAGTTGTTTTATGAATAAAATTGGCCTCCCATATTTTTTTCCCCAGGATTGCTTATTTAAATAATTTCCCCATTTATTGAATGTGCTTTTCTTTTTTTCTCCTTTTTTTTTGTGCTGGAGACAAGTCCTGCTGCTGCTGCCCTCCTGGCTCTCTCCCCCATTGGAGAAAATGCAAAATCACATAAACCTTCTCCTGAACCTTCACAGTGAGAAAGGGCAAACAGCCTGCATTATTTAGCAGACTGTTAGGCAGTTGGGTCCCCGTGAAGCTCTCTCACAGCTTGCTTGCTTACTTGCCTGTTAACAGATAACAAAAAAAACAGTGTTAGTGATTAATAGGTCTCATTTTTTGAGCACTAACTATGTGCAAGGCCTGGAAAGGACTCACTCGCTCAATGCTCACCCTGTTGGTTGAATACTGTCATTATTCCATTTGATCTTGGAAGAACTATTCTACAAGAGGGGCTGAGGTTACACAGCAGGCAGGGGCTAGAGTCTAGACTAAAATCCAGGAGGAAGTAAGTTCAAAGCCTGCACAATGGTCACTCTAACAAGAGCAATTGGGGAAGGAGTTCCTGGAGGTATAGCTGGAGGGACCTGAGGTCCCAGTGGGTTCAGTGGGGCAGTTATATTTGTGAGGGAGGAGCCATGTGTTATCACTGGTGCATCCAGATGTTCACAGGAGCTAGTCAGATATTACAGTCCGTAAGATGCATGCCTCTCTGCAACTGTTCTGGGTTTGATCCCAGACATTGCCAGGAGTGACCCCTGAGCACTGCCAGGTATGGCCCCAAAATAAAAACACAAACACAAAAAAGATGTGCCCAAGAGAGAATCTGGCTGTTGGGAGGAAGAACATGGAAAAGACATCAGCTATTGCTCATCTGGGTCTTCCTTCACTAGGTAGTTTGTAGCTATCACCTCAGAGAATGTGTGGTTAGAACTTTCACTCTGTCAGTCTACAAGGCCAGAATACTGGTGCCATGGACTCTGAAGAGAAGGGTCTGCCTCATGTCCAACTGTTTTGTTTTGTTGCCATTCATACCTGGTGATGCTCAGAGGTTGATGTTGATTCTGCGCTCCAGAATTAATATTGGCAGTGGTAGGGCTACCATATGGGTACTGAGTACCAAACACTGATTGGCCACATGCAAGGCAAGGACCCTACCCTCTGTACTACTGCTCCACCTACCTGGGTCTGACCGTCAGGATCACAGTGAAGATGGGTTTCATGTGTACCATGGGCTCAGGTCTGGCAGATGGTGCAGTCGTTCGGTGGTTGTTCCAAGAATTCTTTGCAGGGGAACTGGGTGTTATGGGACTCACATTTCAAAACCAAAGGTAGCTTAAGAGAGGGAATGACTTTTTTATCAGGAATTTTTTTTACTGAGGCTACTACTCCTGTCAGTACTCTCTCTAGCCATGAGAACCTTTGATTCAGAGCTCAGCTCCCAGGCATTTGAAGTCCACTCTCATTTGGAAAAATGTGATTCTAGAAAACTTTGGTGCTGGAGAATACTAGGGCCACACGCTGACGTGCCAGGGAGACCATGTGGGCCTGAAGATCAAACCCAGGACCTCACCCAAACTCTGTAGCCCTTGGAGCTATCTGAATTTTTCCCAAATCAGAGAAAAAATTTTTCCAAAGTTTTCTAGAATCACATTTTTCCAAATGAGAGTGGACTTCAAATGCCTGGGAGCTATTTCTCAGTAAATTGGGACCTCATTGCTCTAAAAGAGTAAAGACCAAGTTGGTTCCATTTTCCTCAGAGCACTTCAGCCCAGGGACATGCTATGACTTGTTGTCTACCAGTCTTGCCTTTCCTTCTACTGGATGGAAGACTTCTGGGAAAACAAACATTGTAAAACCCTGATTTACCTATATTTTTTATATTTAAAAAAAAATGGACCCACTGGGATGAACCCAGAGCCACAACACAGCCTGGCAAGCTACCCGTGATGTATTCATTAGGCCAAAAAACAGTAATAATGGACCTCATTCCCAATGAATGGAGACGTTACTGGTGCCCACTTGAGCAAATCGATGAACAACGGGAAGACAAGTGACAAGTGACCACTTTATCCCAATGTCTGGGTGGGCTGATCTGGCATTGAGTAAAGCTCTGTTCAATGAATGGGTGAGCAAAGGTTTCTCCAGGATTCCACCAGACCTACAGCTCTCTTTCAAGAAATGCCCGCTGTGCCCACTTTAGGCTCCTCCCTCCCCAATTTCCTCATCTGGATTTGGCCACAGTCTGTGGGTCGGGATTTGCTTTCCTAATTCCTCTCGAATCTTCAGTGTTGCCATTTACTCATGACCCACGTGTGTTCCTTGGGAGCAGTCCAGGGCACGGAAACATATTCCAGAAGTAATTTGTATTCCTAAATATGGCCTCCTCTGTTCCCACAGCTAGGGGCAGCCTGGCTTAGTCAGGTTTTAGATATGCATATTATTATGTAAATGGACTTGAATTGAATATAATTTCCTTAAACATATTTTCCAATGGAAAATGGATCTCCTTGTAGGAGAAAGCTAGCCAGACAGTACCTGCAGAAAGCCCCATTGTTCGCATGAAGCAGGCATGAGACACACACACACAAACATAAGGGAGTTTCAACACGCTATTATTAGCGTTAATTATGACACTTCATAGACTTTATTGAATCCTTGCTAAGGGCCAAGCACAGAAAGGGAAACATTACAAATGCTTCCATATTTAAGTTTGCCCACCCCCACGCTCAGTCTTTGCAACTGCTGCCCCTGGGGTGATGAATAAATTGAGGTATGGAGTGACTGGACACTGCCTCCAAGGTCCTCAGTGCAGGAAGGATTAGATCCTAAAGGGTTCAGGTTCACTCACCTCTCTGCTCTCAGCATGGCTCCAGGTACAGGGTACACCAACTTTGAATCATTTTCAAGGCATCTCAGAGGAAATATTTTCATCAAACTAAGGATTAAGAAAACAACACACAATATCTAACTTGGGCTCTAAGGGATGACTAGAAGTGGCCAGATATTTCTGACTAACAAATGTGTGAAATAAATCCGAATATATCCCAGCTCCAGCCCAAACCCAGGATCAGACCTGCTTGGTGTTTGAACTGGGAATACTGGAAAAAAGGAACGACAAATTCTTTCTCTTCCGAGGGCCTCCAGAAGGGAGATAGATCCCACTTCATTCTTTGAGGGGACATTAGAAATCCCACTCACACATACCCCTACAGACTTTTTCTCCACATGACTAATCCCATTTCCTGTGACCTCTCTTTAGTGTGAGGGGATGCAGGCACAGAACCTGCAGCTTCCACCGACCCAAACATTTACTTACATTAATCACGGAGCGTTTTGGACTTTGAGCATCCAGAATGAAAGACACTTTCTTGGGGAGACATTGATCAAACAGACTACAGGTATCTGTACATCGAGGGACATTAATCATCTCTGCATTATCTCACTCACCAGTAGAATATGTAAATGTGATTCCTGTCAATGATAAGGGGAAGTGAAATTATTCTTAGAGACGGGTCCATCTGGAGCTGTTGATACAATCTTACCTAAGACAATAGGTTGTAAAGATAAATTTTTTAGCATTACTAATCCACCGTTGCCAATACCCATGGCGAATGGAGAAATTTAAAACCAAACTAAGGGGTGCACAGTGCAAAAAGGGAGGAAAACAATCTTTAGTTTTGCTTTAGTTCCTGCAATATTAGTTGGCAACTAGCAAGAAAACTGTTTCATGTATAATTAAGGGGGTGTTCTCTGGAAGGATCTTGCTAGGCTGTCGGAAATTGTATTCTCTGAGGCTTACGTTTAGTGGAAAGTTTAACTGTTAGCCCCAAGAAGACAAAGGCTTAAAAACTCAGAATGGGATTTCCATAGTTCTACACTGAAAATTCATATTGCGTTTTCCCATGAGGGCTGTTTCTAAATTCTTCTGACCTATCAAATTCCCTTTAGGAGATGGCAAAAAAACGTTCAGTGTGGAGCAGAATTGGAAATGGATAGAGTTTGTCACTGAGGAAGAGACCCACTGTTTTGATCCCAGCCATGCTTTTTTGTAACTTTACCATTTGGGGGAATTCCTTCATCTCCGGTTCATTTCTTACATATAAAAATATGGTATATGTAGAGGGGGAAGGGTGGGCAGAATGATAGTATAGGAATTCATGTACTCACTGTGCATGCAGCTAACTTTGGTTTGATCCCTGACGCTGCATATAGTTCCAAGAGCACTGCCAGGAGTGATCTCTGAGCACAGGGCCAGGAGTACAGGCCTTCCCATATTCTCTCCTCTTTGTCAGGCTTAAGGATGCAAGGAGTTTGGAATGTTCATATTCTTGGGAGTCTCTTGCTCTATGTGTTATGTGAACAAAACCAAAAAGACCTTTTGGGCTATTTGGCAATATGAGGCTTCCTGAGATGGTTGAGACTTCTGGATAGGACATAGAAGGTGGAATGAATATTGTCTTAAACTGAATTACTCAGAAACATTGAAAGCAATAGGTTTTTGGGATACCTTTGCTTTCTTTAGGTATCAATGAATGACTTTGCTAAAAAGTCCCAAGATTCCAGGGGCTGGAGTATAGCAGGTAAGGTGCTTTCCTTACAAGTGATTGACTTGGATTTGATCCCCAGCACCCCATATAGTCTCCTGAGTATCTTGAGGAGTAAGTCCTGAACACTGTTAAGTGTGTTCTCAAGACCAAAATTAAAAAAAAGAAGTTTCAAGTTCCAAGTTTTCCTGGGAGGATGATAGGAAACCCATGTATGGTAAGTTTCAGGATCTTTTCCACATTCCAGCTGTCTGCTCCCTTGAACACTGATAAGTAAAAGAGTAATTGAACATTGTTATTCTTCAGCTCTAGGCAGGGTTTCCGATAGGCATAAGGATGATCTCTCTGAGCAATTAGTGATGGGTCTATGAGTTGGTCTGAATGGCCGCAAAGGCTTCTCCTCTTGGAGACCTTTAAGAAAAGGACTAAGTGATGAACTGGCATACTCCAAGAAAGAACAAGGTAATTTCCTTCTATGATGTCAGCATCTAAAAGGTCAGAGATGTTTCCTTCCCCCAAATCCTTAACTCTTCTCAGATTATCCATGATGAATCTGACACCCACTAATTTGCCTAACAGTTACTTGAGTTTGATGGGTAATGAGTTTCTCAACTTCCTTATCCCCTCTGATGGTTAGACAATATCCCACAAGCTCTATAGACTGACTCGTGTTCCAGGACATATAGGAAGTCTTTTGGTTTTAACTTGATCTTGTTTCTTTTATCCACTATTGCAGAAATATTAGGTTTCATCTTTAAAAAGCCTATCGTCATATAAAAGGGTTTCTATTGCCTGTTAATAATTTTAATTACTGGGTTTGCTATGTTTATCATACTTCTTAGTAGAAGGATTTCTGGGTGTGAACACAAAACTTAGTAGAGCAATAGAATCATGCATTCTGGCCATACATAAGACCAGATTTTCAAACTTCTTTTGAAGAATCTGTTGATAGAGCATTTAATAATCCTTCAAGAAAGGATTTTGTTGGGAAATTTTAGATTAAAGGAGGAAAATAGTTCAAAGTGGAATGCAAGTCTTATTTCTGTTTTGGGAGGTGGGGTGGGGTGGAGACCATACCTGGCAGGGCTCAAGTGTTACTCTGGGCTCTGCACTCAGGTACTACTGGCAGTGATGATGATCAAGCCAGTGTAGGCTGCATGCAAGGCAAGCACTGTACTATTTATCCTCCTCTGAATACTGATCTTTTAATATGCGTGTGAGCTGTAGGGCTCTCAAAGAACGAGATGGCAGTACTTAGTACTGACTTACACTTGTTTGGTCACAAAATCCTCTTTTCTAAATATACCTTCTTCAATGAATTCCCACAGGGCACAGGTTAAAAAAAAGGTTAAGTGTAGATTGTTGACCTGGGATGTGTTAATGAAAGTTTATGCAATTGTGAGATAGAGACTAGATGACATTAATGCTGGATATTCGTTATGAGTTTAAGAATTCTTAGTGACTTGAGAAATTTATTTTACTAAGAAGATCCCTTGTAGAAGAGAATCTCTCATAGAAAGTTGGTTGGATTAGAAATTGGGATCACCTTTCTGGAAACTGATGTACTAATGCTGTCAAAAATTTCATGGGCCTGTAAGCTGAAAGTCCTTTTCTAGGAAGGTATTCTGGTAACTGGTCATCAACTTTCACCAATGACATCAGTTCTGATATCTACCCCTATATTGTTTAGAAGATATTGAAACTGTATAGTGACTATTTGTAGAATGCTGACTGACTAGATGTTTTGCTGAGCATCAGTGTAGCTGGTAGCAGGGATAAACACTGAATATCCTGATTTTTACAGGAAAGACAACAATTTAAAAAGATAGGGCTCAAGAGAAGACACAGCAGATAGGGTGCTAAGCTTTCCCGAAGCAGACTGGGGTTCAATCCCCAGCATCCACTATGGTCCCTGGATTCACCAGGAGTCATTATTCCTGAATACAGACCCAGTAGTAATACCTGAGCACTGCCAGGTAAGGCACAAACCCCAGAAAAAATGCATACTGAAAAATATTATAGTCATATAAATTGTGATGTATTCATATGATGGACAATTTTGCAACTAGGAAATGTAACATTAGAGACGACTTTGAAGTAACATAAATATTCTTAAAATATTATATGGGAAAGGCTATAACTATAAACAGATAGTTATTCAGTTTGAACATGAAACATACATGAAACTTATATAGCAAAAAGATTATTAATATATACAAATACCAATGTGGTATTTGTTAATATATACAAATATATTTATTTATTTTTTACACATGGGGCAGAACTGCTACTGGCTCTTCCTGTGCTCAGCTTATCGTGAGGTGCCCAGGAGGGAAAGCAAGTTCTAGCCCTGGCCTGCTATCACATTAGAACCTCGCAGGAAGCTAGAGGAACCCCCACACCATGAGGGCCACCATTTTTTTTGAGGGCCACCATTTTAAACATCCAGACTCCACAGCTCATCAGAGTTCCACCCAAGAGAAAAACCAATCACAAGCCCTGCTCATCAGAGTCCCACCCTACAGTGAAGCCTATTTCAAGCCAGATATGCCTGATTCAGAGACTCAGACACACATGGCAGAGCTGCTACTGGCTCTCCTTGTGCTCAGCTGATCATGAGGCACCTGGGAGGAAAAGCAAGTTCTAGCCCTAGCCTGCCATCCCAATAGAGCCTCACAAGAAGTCAGGAGGAACCCCCACACCATGAGGGGCCGCCATTTTCAGCATCTGGACTCTACAGCTTTTCAGAGCTCCACCCAAGAGAAAAGCCGATTCTGCTCATTCATCAGTAAATGCAAGAGATGAGAGCCCACTACTTAGAGTATACCACCTCTAAGTGGTGGTCTACTATGGCAGAGTCTGGCAAGCTACCTATGTTGTTTTTGATATGCCAAACACCAGTAACAATTATAGACCTCATTCTCATGACCTGAAGCAATGGTCTGAGGCTCTTCATGTTCCTGGAGCAAGCAGATGCCCTTGGGCTACACTAGCACATGATAGCATGTATGGAGATGTTACTGGTGCCCACTTGAGCAAATCGATGAACAACAGGAAGACAAGTGATACAAGTGATACCAATGTGGTTATCTTTGAGTACTAGAATTCCAGGAAACTTTTTTTTAAAATTTCTACTAGTTTGTATTCTTCATTAGATGACAGCAAGCTATTGCTTACAAGTCAATTTTGAATCATGCCTGTTTTTAAAAAATTGTATTGAAACACTGCCAAACACATTAATTTATATATCATCTATAACTACTTTTAGCCTACAATTGCACAGCCAAGGAGGTAGAGCTAAATCCATGAGGCCCACCAACACTATGGTATTTCCCAAGTGATAAGAAAATGTATCTATTTCTGAAAATTAATTCATGTAGAACAAAACAGAGTGTTTGGAATATTATGATAGCAAATGTATCTTAAAACTATTAATGAAGCAATGGAAGATAAAGTGGAGAAAAAATTCAGATTAAAATTAAAAAAATAGCATTAGGAGATCATATCTTAATAAATACTTAATAAGTATTATTTAAGGCGAGAGGTGGAGGTAAGCTGTTAGAGACAGAGCTAGAGAACATGGCAGACAGGAGCCTTTTGCAGGAAAGGAATCTCTGAGGAGGTGAGTATTTTTTGGCCCCTGCGGGCAAAGGGAGAGACCAAACTCTTTTGTTCTATTTTTGGAAAGCTTAGGGAAAATGCGTATAGAAAATGGACATGAGGAAATTATCAAAGAATAAAGTGTAAAAAAACTGTCCAGAAGTCTTTAGATTAAATGATCTATTAGTTTTTGAGTGCAATGAATGAACAAAAAAGATTGACCCTAAGGCCTGGGATGATGATATTGCAGAACAGCAAAGATAAAGAGATCTTAAAGCCTTTAGAGCAGAAAAACAATCACCCTTGAAGGATTGAACATAAAATAGCATGAGACTTCCCAGAGATAAGAGTGGAACTTAGAAGAGAATGGAGTATTACTTCAAACCCTGAGGAAAGACTCTCTTAATCCTAGAATTCTATACCAACAAATTTTTTTATCCAACTTTTTTTAGAGGTGAAAAGCAAAAAGCAACCACTACTACAGCAAAACCTTCAAGATAACTACTGAGTGATTTATTTTAGCAAAATGAGGGTCAACTCAGGCTGCTATACAAAATACCATAGGCAGGGTGACTTAAACGATAGAAACATATTTTTTATCAGAGTTCTGGAGGGAAAAGGTCTCAGACTATGGTCTGGCAGGACAGACCTAGAGTTCAGTGAGGATTTACCTCAGCTTAAAGACATTTGCCTTTACACTGTGTCAGTCATAGGGATGGGAGATGAAAAAGAGAGGGAGAGAAAGAAGGAATGAGAGAGAAGGAACAGGAGGTGAGTGGGGTTTGCATTTCTTTCCCTTCTTATAAAGGGCACCAGCCCTACCAGATTAGAATCCTACTCCTTATACTTCATTTAACTCATAGGCCTTATCTCCACATTGTCACATTGAGTGTTAGGGCTTCAGCTTACAAATATTGTGGGTCCATATTCAGTCTACATTAAATAGATGACCCAAGAAAGATAATGATAAGATCCAGGATGCCAGAGAGACAGGCCAAGGGAGCTCCTAGGAACAGAGCTTGTACACAGCTGGAGACAGCATCCAGCATGGTCTGAACCCAAAGGACAAAGGTTCCTTTTCGTGTTAAAGCCCAACATATGTTAGAAAGAAATCCTGTACAACTGGATTTTTTGCGTCAGGGGACATAGTGTAGGAACCAACCACAGTGCTCCGGGAGGGGCCCAGGGAGATCTCGTTGTGTTGTTTCTTCCACAGTATTTGTCCTCTGATCTCCCCAAAATGATTCTCCCTCTGCCCCCAGGAGTGAACTATACTCCTCAGACATCCCTTCCTTGTCCTCTGTCACTATCTCTGCTGTTTATCTTTAACTCTCACCTTGGTGAATAATTTTGAGGTATTTATAAAAGTCACGGCCTCCTTCCCACCTCACCTTCTTTCTTCATTTCAATGGCTTACTTGGAATACTGCAGGACTTCAGCCGGGGATCAGGAACTCCCTGAGCTCGGCCACAGCTCCACCTTTCTCTACGTCCAAGCTTCCCTTGGCCTGCCAGAAGGCAGTGGGGGCCTTCTGCTGCCTGGTTTGCTCTTCTTAGTCAGCGCCAGGCTTTGGGAATGGAACATTTTGGTTTTTCTCTGCAAATCCTCAGTCCTCTATACTCCAGGGAGGTGAGAAAGGTTTAGTTCTTTCTCAAGAACTAAAGGCAATGGAATCTAAGGACTGTGCTTTCATTTCACTGCGGTGCTTTCAGGTAAGCTAGACTTGCTCGGCTTCAATTGTTTTCTTGCTGCCAAAAGGGCATGAAAATCGAACCCATCAGGTTGTTTCCTACATTGAACAATAGCTATAAACCGTGGAATAGACATCTCAGCTGGTGGTTGTCATTAATAGTTGATTATAATGATTATGAATGTTATTACTAGTGAAAAACAAGCTGAAATTGACAACTGCCCCATTCTATTGATGAGGAAAATGAGCTCCTGGAAGACAATATCCCTTGAGCAACCAGGAGAAGGGTCTTGTTCTAGGTTCTGGGGATGGGGGTTCCCAAGATTTCCCATTCTGGTATTTCTTATACCCTTTGGGGCCTGGTTCACTTACCCTCTGAAGCCAAGCTGGGGAGTTCTCAGGCCAAGCCGAAAGCAGGAAGTTAGATCATCAGCCATCTTTTAAGGGATAATTAACTGACTATGAAAACAGTTTCTTTAACCACAGCAATTCACCCCACCAGGGAGAGAGGGGAAGTTGATGTTTTTATTATAAACGGAATCATGGAGGGGCTTAAGGCTTAGGAGTGTTTGGTTTGGTTTTGTTTTTAAAGGCCTGAGGTGGAACTTGGCATCTATGGCCCCAGCGCAGAAGAAAGGAAGTTTGTTTTCTGGGTCAGATTGAAAGTCTTTGGCTTTCTTGGGTTCTATTTTCACAGAAGAGGAGCCACTGGCTGCCTCTGCTGAATGTCGAGACCCTCGTCCCTCTTAGTCAGACCTGCTGCTGCTTTCCAGCCAAGCAATGGGGCATTACGCCAGGCCACCTCAGGAGCTGTTGTTATTGGTCATGCTCTCATCAGGCAGCTGCAGAGGATGGGTGAGGGGCTGCTGAGAAGCCAGTGGGCAGCATGAGGATGGGGGGACCCAGTGCGAACAGGGCAGGCCATGGGAAGCACTTTAGAGAGCACTTAGTGCTAGCATAACTTGAACAAATGACTGAACTCCTCGGGCTTTGCATTGCTTCTGTATAGTGGGTGGGAACTCCTGTTTATTTAGGCCACACGTCTTCCCAGCAAGAGGTCCTAGTTCAGGGCCTCAATCGCCTGGCTTTGAACCCTAGCCTGGTCCTTCCATGCTGTGTGGGCAAGTGAATCAAGCATTTCTTCTCTCCCCTGTGAATGGGGGAGATACAGTCTTCAGAATCAAATGGAGAAAGTGTTTGGCATCATCTGTGGCCCGAAATAAGTACTCAGGCATCTCCACCTTATGCTATTATCAAGAGCAGCCTGAGACTGTTGTTTTATAGGGGCAAGATGAATACAAAGTTGAGTGATAGGGCCATATTACGGAAAGACTTAAATGTCAAGTATACCAGTTTGGATTTAAGAATCAACTTTTGAATTAAATAGATCCCTAAGACCACTTTATTCAATTTGCTCAAGTAATAGGCAGAAAGCTCATAGCCTCGAGTTATGAGGAAGGGTATGTTGCTTATTCACGGTTCCCCCACCCCTGCCGTGCCCCTGCTCAACTGTAACCAGGAAAACACCTTTGGGAGTAAGCTAATTAACTATAGAGGGAAGGGATCCCTTCTAGAATTCTCCAGAATTGAGTCTCCATCCTTGGTGTCTAAAATTCTTCTCAGGGCAAGGTATCAAAGGTGGTCAGACTCTTGGCTTTAGATTATAGAAATGCAAAGACCAGCAAAGGAGAGAAATGGAGGGGTGAGTAAGAAGAGGTGGACTTCAGTGTGTAAGAGAAGGGGGAGGGAGAAAGATGGAGAAGAAAGAAAAAGGAGAAGGGGAAGGAGAATTATTGCCTACCATAGAGGCAGGCTGGGAAGTGGGGAGGGAAACTGGGGACTTTGATGTTGGGAAATGTGCACTGGTGGAGAAATGGGTGCTGGAACACTTATTAAAAGCTAATCATGAAAAGCTTTGTAATTGTATATCTCATGGTGGTATAATAAAATTTAAGAGGTGGATCAGAGACTCACAGACATGGGGCAGAGCTGCTACTGGCTCTCCCTGTGCCCAGCCGCTCATGAGGTACCCGGGAGGGATGGCAGGCTCTAGCCCTGGCCCGCCACCCCAGCAGAGCCTCACAACAAGCCAGATGGACCCCCCACTCCATGAGGGCCTCTATTTTCCACATCCGGACTTCCCCCTCATCAGAACTCCACCCAGCAGACCAGCCTATCACAGCCAGGCTCATCGAGATCCACCCTGCAGCAGTCTTTTTTTAATCTGGCCCAGGTATGCTGATCCAGAGACTCACAGACATGGGGCAGAGCTGCTACTGGCTCTCCCCCTGTGCCCAGCCACTCACGAGGCTCCCGGGAGGGATGGCAGGTTCTAGCCCTGGCCCGCCACCCCAGCAGAGCCTCACAACAAGCTAGATGACCCCACTCCATGAGGGCCTCTATTTTCCACATCTGGACTTCCCCCTCGTCAGAACTACACCCAGCAGACCAGCTTATCACAGCGCAGCCACACGGTTCATCAATAAATGCTGGATTTTGAGATGACTACAAGAGTATGCTACCCCACGGCAGAGCCTGGCAAGCTACCCGTGTCGTATTTGATATGCCAGATACCAGTAACAATTATAGACCTCATTCCCATGACCTGATGGAATGGTTTGAGGCTCTTTATGTTCCTGGAGCAAGCAGGTGCCCTTGGGCTCTACTTGCATGAGACAGGGCATATGGAGATGTTACTGGTGCCCGCTCAGAGCAAATCGATGATGAACAGGAAGACAGTGATACAGTGATACAGTGATCAGAGGTAACAGGGGCAGGGGTCTTTGGCACATTGGTGGTTTTGGGGTGTGGTATATATATATATATATATATATATATATATATATATATATATATGTGTGTGTGTGTGTGTGTGTGTGTGTGTGTGTGTGTGTGTGTGTGTGTGTCTAAACCACAGAACCAACAACACTGCAAGCAGGGAAGGGAACCTGAGTCTAGTGGTCAAAGGTAGACTGTGCCTGCCAAAGAGACTGTCTGGGGGTGGGAAAGAAACTGGGTATGCTGGTGGTGGGAATAGTGTTGGAACTCTGTTTGCCTGAAACCTGTTATAGACATCATGGTACCGCAATTAAAAAAGCGTCATTTATCAAAATATTTTATATTCACATGAATAAGATCAAATCCTTAAAAGACTGATTATATGACACTTTTTTTCTTCACTTTCAGCTCACGGAGGGTTAGTCACATTTTAGTAAGAATAATTTATCAGAAAACTTGTGAAGTGTGAGCTAGCTATTAGCTGAGTCCTGCTGGGCAGGTTAAGGGTCAGATAAGCTGACTCAGGCTCTTTATGTTCCTGGAGCAAGCAGATGCCCTTGGGCTCTACTAGCATGAGACAGGACATATGGAGATGTTACTGGGGCCCTTCGAGCAAATCGATGAACAACGGGAAGACAGTGTTACAGTGATACAGTGAAGCTGACTCAGAGTGGGGAAAGAGCCTGGACCCTCTTCCCTTTAAGTCTTCCCCATTGGCAGTGGGTAAAACCCACTAGAGACATTAAATCTGGTGGCAGAGTTGGAACCCCTCAGTTGGCGGCAGAGAATTCCTCATCCTTCCTGATCACTCAGAGCAGAAAAATGCTTCCCACCAACATTTGTCCGGTGGTGTGCTGACCCCAGGGTTTGTTGGTTTGACCATTTCCCAACCACAGGATCTCTGGGCCACGGATGACTGATTTGTTCAGATCTGACTCCAGCAGGAAAGGGGTGTGTCAAGTTGCTAAACCTCCCAAGATGGTCTCCCCACCACCCCACACCCAATCACACTGCCCCCTGATGGAGCAGAGGAAGGAAAAAGGGTGGGGTCCAGTGCTCCACTGGAACAAAGGCCCCCAACTTGGGCCATAAAGAGGTGCAGTCATGCTAATGGGGTCACCACACTACACTCACCCTGGGGCCTTTCTGGACCCTGGGCTGGAGTCCGCTTCCTCCACCCCAAACACCACATTGCTTTTACCCAGAAGGGAACAGTTGAAGCCCTGCTTGTTCCCTCAGTGAGCTCAGCTGAGACCTGGGACCCCTCTGCCCCTAAGACAGGGCCGCCTACCAATGGGCTCCTTCAGATTCTGGTTGACTCACCTGATGCATGTTTTTGGGGTACATACAATGCAGAGCGGGCGGGGCACTACCACATTACCAGGACACTCCTTCAGGGAGCAGTACTGGTTCAGGGTATGATGGGGACATATTAAGTGCGGAGAAATTCTCTGTTCAGCTGATGTTGTGGTGTCTAGCTGAGTCTCCTAGCGGGTCTTTCTGACTATTCCCTGCCTCCTCCAGGGCCCCCTACTGTGGCAGAGGCAGTGAGGTGTCTGTGGGGGTACTTGTTTCTGGCAGGCTGAGAAAGGGGAAACTAGACAACCCCCTGTCATGGGGGCGCTGGACAGCACCCCCCACACCGGTCTGTGTCTTGTTGACAGTGGAAAGGGATAGGAAGAGGCAGGGAGCCTTGAACCGAGTCATGCCCGACGTGGGCAGTGCCACCCTGGGGCCCTGGAACAATGTGTGGGGCCTGGGGTGGAGGCTGCCTTGGAGGCACTTGGGCAGCAGCTTCCTATTTGCTTAAAGAAGGTTGATTTCTGGAGTAGGGGGCACTGGGTAGCTTTTTTCTGAAATGGGAGTGTTAGTGCAAATGAGTTTGGGAACCCCTGCTCTAGGCAACCCAGATGTCACCTCTAAGGGTGTCCTGGCTCCGGGTGGTGGTGGGGTCTCTCATCAATCTTGGAAGTTCCAGAAATGAAGAAAAGTCAAGGAAGGTGGGACTCACTGGATTGTGGGTGTGGGGAGCACTCTTGGAGGGCCACAGCCTGAGGTTCTGTGGAGGCACTTTACCTTTCGTCTGGGTCAGGTCTCCTCTGTGCCAGCATGAGACCTGGCCACTTCCTCATTTCAGCTTCATTGCTGCGGCATCTTCACCCTGCACTTAATAAGCCACAGCTTGGCCTATTGTTTAGTGTGGGTGATACACACTTGCTTTAAATGTCAGCACAGGCTGGGCCAGGGGACTTGGCAGGCTCCCTGGGTGGGATGGCAGAGAGCAGAGGCATCTGCTCGGCGTCTGCTGTTCTGGTATGCCGGCTGCAGCTTCCTTGGCGTGAAGGTTCCTTCATGGGCCCCACCGAGTAGCCTCTGCTGGATCCAAGCCTCACCCAGCCCTGATCTGCTTCCCTCTTGCAGGCCCCCTTCACTTAGGGCCGGCTGGGGAGCCTGGAGCACAGTGACAGCAAGGCAGCTGCCCTGTGTGTGGAGGGGAGATGCCCTGTCTGTGTCCAGGCCCCGTGGGAGTCCCCTTCCCGGGTTGGTGTGTGTCTATGTGTGTATGTGGGAGGGGGCTCTGCCTATGTGCTTGATACTCAACCCTTGGGGGCAGCGGGTGTATAAATATCACACTCTGCTTCAGGGAGCCTGGACCACATGGATGAGGACAGCTGGCCAGCGTGGCACTGGCCACCACCCTGGGGGTGCATAGGCCTATAGGCCCTGCACTTGGCTACTACCATTCCTTCAGCTTCTGTCCCAGCAAATCCTTTGGATGGGTCCTTCCCAGAAGGCCCCCTCCTAGTTCCTAACCCCCATGACCACTCTGGTGTGTTAGGAGAAGTGCTCTTTAATGTAGGCGACAAAGGCCACGGAGATATTGTTTTCCCGGGGTGCCTGCCTGGTGGGCAAAACCCCTCACCCAAGCTGGTAAGTCCACTAGTCTCCAGCCTGGCCATCAGGAAGTCCAGACAAAGAGGCAGCGCAGCCCCCTCAGGTGGTGTCAAAAGCCCAGTGCCTGGGGCTCTACCAGGAAGCAGAAATGCCCAGACACAGACGAGGACCTGTTCATCCACGGTCCTCCCTCCAGCTCCCAGTGTCCACCATTCCCAGGGGTGTGGTGGCTTTCCTGAGTCTGACAAAGCCTGTCACGAGCCTTTCCTTTAGTGAAAGGTCTAGAGAGCTGTCTGGCGCTTAGACCTGGCTCTCATTAGGATGTACCTGGGATGCAGTTTTGTTCTGTTTTTTGACCACACCCACGTGTATAGCCCAGGGGTCACCCTTGACTCTGTACTCAGGGGTTACACTCGGTGGGGCTCTGGAGACCATATGAGGTTCTGGGGATTTGAATCGGTGCTGACCGTGTGCAAGGCAAGCACCTTAACTTTGTCCTATATTATTTCTCTAGCCCAGAGGACATCGCTTTAGGGGTGGAAATGTATACTTTTTCAGGTGGGAGTCCTTTAGAAGGTCCTGCAAATCTAGCGAGGGAAAAGTTTGCTCTCGGGTCACCTAGCTCCATCCCCTTGGTTTCTGCCCCATTCCTGGCACTTGGGGTATAGCCCACATCTAGACCTTATGCAGTACGTCCAGCCTGGTGGTGGCATTACCACAGTCTCTGGTGTCCCTGACCAGGTAGAGGAAAAATCCTTAAGGCTGTATTGGGGGATACAGGTTGATCCTAAAGTGACTCAGTCCATTGGGGATAATTTTCCATTGAGGCTCAGCTGCCAGCCTCATCTGACCCCTGCGGAGCCTGACTCAGCCCTGGTCTTCATTCTCTTATTCTCAGAAGGTAAGAATGAACATAATAACATGTAACAGTGAAGCCAGCCTGAACACAATTTGTCTTGATGTGCTAACACCACTGAAAAATGTTTAATTTAGTATTCAGTCACTGTATTCATTTGTTTGGGGGTCTCCCAAGCAGTAATCAGAGGTAGCCATCCTCCCACCACTACCCCTCATCACTCACTGAGATTCTTAGTCAACTTGGCTGCTTGGGCCTAAGAATAGGGTGCAGCTTGGGTCCTTGGGTGCTCAGGATTATTCGGCTCAGCTCAGTGGAGCTCAGGGGCCTTCAGGGCTACACCCCAGCAATGTTCTCAGGAGAGAACCAGGTACGAGGAATGATCCTGCTCCAACCTCTATATTATCTCCCAGTCCCTCCTCGGGGGAATGAGACAGTTATACTTGTGATGGGCTAGGTGTTGGGATTATATGCTTCAGAGACCATTTTAATAGCCTTGTAAACCAGGAAATCTCAATAAAAATTAAAAAAATTAGTAGGTAGATGTTTCTTGTAGAAGCATCCCGTAAGAGACTATAAACACAATCAAATTGTTGCTCTGTCTACACCCACATGCTAAGTCTCTAGGTGAGTTTCTAACTCTCAAGGAGTCCTAGGAGAGATCCACCACCGGAGCAATGAACATACTCTAGAGAGTTTAGGGGGCTCTATGAGGAGCACAGCCCCAAGGAAGTCACCCTCTTGCATCTTACTTGTCCTGTCCCAGAGGGCCATGAGTAGCACAGACTGGTGATCTAGGTTAATTCCTTTTCTCCCAGTTTTCTCCCATACATGAAATTGTATGACTGAAATTGTATGGCTCACCACTGAGTCAGCTGGAGGCCTGGGCTTAGCTCATAATCACAGAAGGCTCTGGACACCTTATTTGGAGCAACACTTCTCTGATCTCTTCCCTGATCCAGTAATTCCCTGCTGCTGTCCTTCCCAGAGGCCAGGGACATTATGAAAGTCACCAAGAGCCACCCTTGCCCCATGCACTGTCCCATATGGCTGCTACCCCATTCCTACAAGGAGGTGCTATTATTTATTTATTGGGTTTTGGGGTCACACTCAGTAGTGCTCAGGGCTTATTTCTGGCTCCGCACTCAGGGAATAAGGACTCAAGGGACCATATGGGCTGCTGGGGATTGTATCTGCATTGAACTCTTGCAAGGCCTCTTACCAACTGTTCTGCTTATTTATCCAGCCCAAAAGGAGATGCTATTATGAACCCCTTTTCTAGATGCTGAGAAGGAGGTGCAGAGAGAGCAAGAGCTTTGGCCATGCTCAGAAAGGCAGTCAGTGGCCAGGGCTGAACTCAGTAGATGCTTCTGACTCCCACCCCGCCTCCTGCCAATGAAATGGAGGTAGCAGCATAGACTTGGGGTGGTCTAAGTGATCTCCAGGGTTGCTATGTGGGTGATAGACAGAAGGCTAAGGGATGGGATGAGAATAGTTTTCTTTTATTCGAGTTTTACAGGTATAGAAGCAAATATTTGTCAATTCTGCAACAAAATCCAGACTTCTTAAAATTACTGCTGAGTATGTTTCTTCTAAGATTCCTAAAAGAGAGTTGAGATCTAGAAAACCATTAAGCAAATAATAGCACAGTTGACAGACGAATAAAAGTCGAACAAAATAGGGGCCAGAGCCATAGCACAGCAGGTAGGGTATTTGCCTTGCACACAGCCAACATGAATTCAGTGCCTGGCATCCCTTAAGGACCCCTGAGCCCACCAGGAGGGATCCCTGAGTACAAAGGCAAAAGTAAGCCCTGAGCACCGCTGAGTTACCTGAAGCATTGGCTCTTTCTTCAGATATGTTTTCTCCTGGGGCTGATTCCATTCTCTGGGGGGTGGCTGGGACCCCAGAGTGCCTGGGTCCAGAGGGGTCAGCTGCTCAGTGTTGGGTCCAACCACTCCCCCATAGAAACTTTCCCTGTGACCAGCTGTCAGAAAAAATCTTTCATTTAAGGCAGTCTCCCCAGATTTGGAAGTCAGAGCCCCTTACCCTGACTATCCATTATAACTTCCATTATAACTTCCAACCTATCCATTTTAACTTCCAACCTATCCATTTTAACTTCCAACCAGTCACAGAGCTGGTGACACTCAACCAGCAAGAATATTTGGTGCTACTGAAGATAGATAGCCCATAAAGGACAGGAGGGAAATGGTATCATCACTGCCAGCACGCCTTTGATTCAAGTGCCTTGATTTTTGTTGTTGGTGATGTTGGGAATGGAACTTAGGCCCTCATACCTGCAAGGTAAACACTCTATTGAGCCACACTCTGGCCCCAAATATCCTTATTTTAATTGAAAAGTGGCCAGAGTCAGGAGAAGCTACTGCGCTGGCCTTCCCTTAGGAGGTCCTGCATTCCATCCCTGGTTCTGTGGTGTGCACCCCCACACGATTGGGCTCCTATTTCACAGTTCCCAGCCCCATTGCAGCCAGGTGTGTGTGAGCACCCCCCAAAAAGGGTGTGAGATATAGGGAGCAACCCAGCAACAAAGATATGTGAGCCCAAGGCCTGGCATTTGAACCCTGGTGAGCATGTTTATGGCCATGCCAACTTCAGTACAGCCCCAAGCCAGCACCGTAACACAACATGTGAGCACCCCAAGCTTGAGTATGTGTGACCTCTATCATTGTGAACTTTACAAGAGCAGGGAGAAGATGGGGGTTGAGGGAGGGGTGGGAAGAAACTGGGGAAAATAAAAATAGCCAGAGAGAGAGGAAGAAAGAGAAAATCACTTTGATTTACCAGTTATCAAGGCAGCATGGAATATTCACAAAGGAAATTACACACATTCATCTGCCCATCAGATTGCAAATAAATTTAAAGTCTAATCATTTCTGTGTTGCGTAATGTGGGGAAATGGCCCTTTGGATTCCGGTGGGAATGTAGCCTGGTTGAAGAGATCTGGCAGGATTTGCTATATTAAAAATGGGCACGGACTTGCCTCTTCACCCAGCAATTTGACATCTCACTGCAGGCAAGGAACATCCATGCTCAGGCCGGGACGATTGTGCCAGAGCCTGAAGCAGGGAATGCTCTGGTGGAGTGGGGGAGAGGAGTGGTCTTTGACAGCCCACAGTAGCCCTGCCAACCCCCACCCACCATGTGCTTCATGAGCATAGAAACCCCACTATGGCCACAGGCTAGAACTCTGTGTACAGACTTGGAAGGCACCCTATGCTTCCTGATGGCAAGCAAACATACAGGAAAATCCCAATGGTCTCACTTAAACCAGATCAAATCACAGAAAGCAAAAGAAACAACCACCAGACACACCCAAGGCAGCCCCTTGCCTTTCTCTAAGAACACAGATGTATGGAAACCCACAGGAATAGGTTGGAAGGGAACCCTCCAAACTAATGCCAGCAGTGCCCCTATGGCAAGTATCGAGATAAGTCAGGGGAATGGGAAGGGAAGGAGAGGCGGAGCTTCATAGCAAGTTGCTGGAAAATGACTTACCAACGAACGTCTTCAGGTGCTCTCTACTTAGTCAGTTGATGGATAGAACCGGGTGAACCATATAGGGGAGTTATTATGCTCTCAATAATCATTGTATTTGTCCACATTCTTCATAATAAATGTTTAAGAATTCAGAAAGAGGGGGCCAGAGTGATAGCAGAGTGGGTAGCGTGTTTGCCTTGCACGTGGCTGACCTGGGTTCAATCCCGGCATCCCATATGGTCCCTGAGCAGTGCCAGGAGTAATTCCTGAGTGCAGAGCCAGGAGTAACCCCTGAACATTGCTGGGAGTGACCCAAGTGGCTTTCATGTCAGTAGCATGTACAGTAGGGTCTAAATAAAAGAAAAAAAGAAGAATTCAGAAAGAAATCTGAAGTTAGAAAAGTGATTCAATCACAGAAAGTGTCCTCCAAAAAGATCTGAGGGTCATGTCCCACCCTGTCTGTGAGAAGGACCTGGCTGACTATGTGCACCCCTTTGTACTATGGCCATGTTGGCTGGTGATCTGACACCTTGAATGAATGAATGAATGAATGAATGAATGAATGAATGAATGAATGAAGTGTTCCACTGGCAGGAAGCAAGAGCTACCTTACTGGAAACTTGTCTCCTCACGACCCATTTCTGGGGTTGCCACCGTCTCTAGATGTCCATGTTGCCCTTTATGTGGCCTCCAAAGAAAATGAGGCTTGTGTTTTTCCTCAGCAGGAGAGAAAGGAAGTATCTTTGCATGGTAGGGACAGGGAGAGAGAAGCTTTTCCACCCTTAATTCTCCATCTGGGTGTGTAATGTAAATTTTTATCTATCTATCTATCTATCTATCTATCTATCTATCTATCTATCTATCTATCTATCTATCTATCTATCTATCTATTTATTAAATGAAAGCGATGAAAGGTGACTACCAGAGTATACCACCCGCACGGCAGAGCCTGGCAAGCTACCTGTGTTGTATTTGTTATGCCAAATACCAGTAAAAAATTATAGACCTCATTCCCATGACCTGATGGAATCGTTTGAGGCTCTTTATGTTCCTGGAGTGAGCAGATGCCCTTGGTGTGCACTAGCATGTGACAGGACGTATGGAGATGTTACTGGTGCCCGCTCGAGCAAATTGATGAACAATGGGATACAAGTGATTATTTACTTTTAGGGACCCGTGTTGTTTCTTCATCTGGGCTTCAGGATAGCCCTAGATAGGAAAGAACTTTCAGCTAGAATTTCTAGTAGAGGACAAGACAAGGAAATGGACACACTGTTTCATCTTGGGCCAGTTTAGATACACCTCGAAATGCATCATCCACCACACTCTACCTGGGTTCAGGACAGAAAGAGTCCCCAAAAGATTCCCATGGGCCCCTTGCTGGCTCTCAGAGTCCAGACATGGGCAGTTAACTAAGAATTAGCACAAAAATAAGAATATATATGTCACTCTTGCCCTGCATAGTCCAAGAGGACTGCCTTTCTCGACGTTGGGGTTCAAAACTGGGAATGAGGGATATGTGATCTCTGTGTGCCAGGGGCAGGGAGAGCTTTGAGGAAAGGAGAGAGTTGCTGTGGGGAGCCCATGTAGAAAAGATAAGGGGTGCTGAAAGAATATCGCACTTCCCTCTACCCCAGTTACACAGAAATACAAATGCTCAGTCACCATACAGCAGAGGGCAACAGATAGGCAGAAGACATGGAGGATCTTGCCTGCTGAGTGTTAAGCTCTAGAATGCCGGTGAAATCTTGGGTTGAGGCAGGAAGCAGATGTTTATGGAACATCTCTCCAGACTTTGCTTGCTACTCTCTCTCTCTCCAGCCTTTTCTCAACTGTTCTGTATTGTTAACACTCTCACGGGAGGGTGAAACCCAGGTTCAATCAACAGCAGACACAAATAACCAGTCTGGCCAAAGATGAGAGTTTTCATGAAGACGATGAACTTGCTGTTGAGCTACTTGGAGAACTTTTCAAAGCCAGCGGTCAGGAGGACCTGGCAAAGGTGGAGCAGTTGGCAAAAGAAAAAGGGAAATTCGCAGGGATGATGACATGGTAAGTGCTTTGCAAGAGGAGGAGTTGAAGGGCAAGGTATTGAGCATTTTTCCAGAATTGAAGGAAATCTTCTGATGTGTTTACCAAAAGGCCTTTTAAAAAAGAATCTTGTGATTGCTGTCAAATAGGGAGTATTGATGGGGCAAGGAGGGAGTACTCAGGTCTCAGCAACCAGATGATGCAAAGGGCTGGAATGGTCTGCCTGAGGGTTGGGTGGCTAATGAAGGGGTTCACCCACAGATGTGTGTGGATGTGTGTGTCTGAGTGTGTGGTGTGCTGTGTGTATGTGTGTTTATGTGTAAATGAATATGAATGTGTACATATTCATTTACAAAGGGCATTGACTCATCAGACAGTTTTATAGGAGCTGTAACCAAGAACGTATGTTGTTGTGAGGTGTCCAAATTTACTTATTGTTGGAATAGTACTAAATGCTGTTACACACTCCATCCCTGGCTTTGAAAGGATTTCCCTTTCATGAGTTGAGATAAGCGCTGACTGCCCCCACTTTTAGCAAGTGATTTAAAAATAAAGACCTTAACTTTGAATCATTTCAGTTTGTGACTGGAAGTGGAGTAACTTTGGTCAGTTTTTAAACATTTGTGTCAGAGTGCTTAACCTTATTTGGAGAGGCAGATCCCGGAAGATGCCCTGGGGAATTGATCTTTGAGATAAGCTTGGAGCATGAAGCTTGTGCCCAGTGGACACAATGAGAGATAAGACCCTCTGGCCACAGGCAAAGCATGGGGCAAGAAAGAAGGCATGTAAGGTGGGGGTGGGGGTGGTACTGCCATGGCCACAGTATTGGGTATAGTGGTCAGTGGCAAAGGAAGATGTGGGCATAGCTACTACAGTTCCTGGAGTGTGTGAGGCTCAGGTGAGGTGTAGACACTATTCTGTGCCCAATAATAATAGCAAAGTGACCTGACCACATATCCCCAGGGAGCTTCAGGGACTCTGCATAGAGTTTGTCTCTGGGCGTTCATCCCCTTGATAAGCCCTTCATTCCCTCTCCCCCACAAGCAATCAAGGGGTTTAGACACTTGGTGGAGTCACCTGGTGAGGAGATGGCAGAACAAGGCTTCAGGCCAAGGGACCGACTCTAACTCAGTACCCCTGACCCTCCGCCCCTTACCACCACCGCAGGGGTGACCTCGCTCACTTACCTGTGAACATGCCAGCAGACTGGGCTGACTTCGATCTTTACATGTACCTATTCCAAAAGGCAGATTCATGTCACTGTTGGAAGTGAAAAAGCCACTTAGATACCATCACACTATTCCATCAATGGTTGGCTCTTGAAATCAAATGTTTGTCAAGATGAGGATAAAGAACACAGGATCTGCATGAGCAAAGGTCTTGGCAGTGCTCAGAGGGACGGTACTCAGGTCTCAGCAACCAGATGATGCAAAGAAGGGTTGGAATGGCCTGCGTGAGGGTTGGGTGGCTAATGAAGGGGTTCACCCACAGGTGTGTGTGGATGTGTGTCTGAGTGTGTGGTGTGCTGTGTGTATATGTGTTTATGTGTAAATGAATATGAATGTGTGCATGTGTGAGTGTACATGTGTGAATGTGGCTGTGATGTGGGTTTGTGTACATGTGTGAAAGTGAGGTGTATATGTATATGGTATGGGCTGTGTGTGCATAAGTGTGGGCTATGTGTGAGGTACCTAAATAGTATGACATACATGTGCGCTGTGGGATGTGTGGGGTGTGTTTAAATAGTGTGGGGTGTATAAATGGTGGTGTAAGTTGTGTAAATACGGTGGGGTATGTGAAGTGTGTGTGTAAACAGTGTGGAGTATGTGTAAATGGTAAGACTTCTGTGTGAGTGTGTGTAAATTGTGTGGGTATATGTAAATAGTATGGGGGTGTATAAATTGTGGGTATTTGAGTTATGTAAATCATGTGGGGGTCTGTAAGGTATGTGCTTAAGTAGTGTGGGGTGTGAAAGGTATGTGTGTAAAGGTGCGGTATCTGTAAATAGTGTGTATAAGTAGTGTAGGGTGTGTGGAAATAGTAAGGCTTGCATGTGAGGCTGTGTAACTAGTGCACAGTGTGTGTGTAGATAGCATTCTGTGTGTAGTGTGGGATGTGTGAGGTATGTATGTGTAAATAGTGTGGGTGTGTGCAAATAGTGTTCATAAATAGTGTGGGGGCGTGTAAATGGTGGGTTGTGTGTGAGTTGTGTAAATCATGTGAAGCATGTGTATAAATGGTGTGGTGTGTAAACAGTGGGGTATGTGTGAGCTGTGTACATTATTTGGGATGTGTAAGGCTTGTGCAAGCAGTTTGTGTGTGTGTGTGTGTGTGTGTGAAAGGAGCTTTACTGTGCTCACTGAAGTGAGCCTAAGGTACTGGTTGCTTCTCGAGGAGAAGTGTTCAGGATCTCAGTACTCAGTCCTGTCCGGACTCAGGCATCAGGCCCTGTGACAGGGTGGGAGCTGAGCGCCCTGCTGACATGTACATGCACTAAGAGTGAGAGGTGGGAAACTGAGCTGGGCAGGGGGTTCCCGGGGTGCAGGCCCAGAAGGAGCCAGCAGGGCCCACACAGGTGGGGGAGCAGTTATGTGTTGAATGCGATTCATCGGAGGTGGGAGTGGGGCGCAGGGGATGGAGTTCGCAGATGGGCACTTGCTGTTCTTTCCCAGGGCCCCCCACCTTGCTGGCCCCTCCTAGCTGGATCCTTGCTCCAAGTGGAGCCAGGCCCCCTTCCCCTCCTGTTGTCTTTTTGTCCCCGAGGCGGAAAATTTGAAAGGTTGGCATATTGGATTTCTTTTCAGCATGTCTGATAAGGCAGAGGAAACATCTGTGGCCTGGAGAAAATGTGTGAAGGATAGGGGTGTGGGGACAGCCTTCTGTCCTGAGAAGCCTTCTCTCTCTCTCTCTTTCTGGTGAGACATCTCCTTTATTAAAATTAAATTTATAGGTGGGAGTGTTAAAATGGCACCGAGGGAGACAGAAGGTTGAAACCAAGAGGAGGGGGGGGGAAATTCAGGAGAAAGAAGAAAGGGGATCCCCAAAGCCACTTCCCAGCTCGATGAAGACAGTGGGGGCTGAGAGGCCCCCCCACACTTTCCTCCACCGCCTGCCCGGAGTCTCCTGCACCTGTGAGGCATGTGTAGATTTAAGGCCCATTTCTAGGGACCAGCCAATAGTCTCTGCGCCATAAATCAGAGGCCGCAAGTGGACCAGCTGAGGTAGGGTGGAAGAGGACCAAGAGTAAAGCAGGACCAGAGGGACGAGCTCAGCAGCTTTGCACCTGCCTGTGTGCCCCCTCTGCTCCATCATGGGGGCAGGGGACACTCTGAAAGAGGAAGGATTTGGTGTTTCCTGGAGTCTCAGGAGCTGGGGAGCAGTCCCTCCCCACCCCGCCCCAGCACCGTCCTGTCCTCTCTCCTCTCCAGTCTTGCCATGTCCCTGACATCTGAGGATGAAGTCGAAGGAGCAACACTCAGTGTAATGCGAGGCTGCTGTGTGCACAGGGGCTGCCCTTCGAGCTAGCCAAGATGCGCCAAGTTTGACCAGGTCAGTTTCATCTGATCTCTGTGTGCAGTTGCAAAATGGGGGCAAGGAAGAAACAAACTCGAGGAAACAGCAGGTGGTTTCATGCACGCCTGTGAACTTGTTAGGCTCAATAAAGTACGCAGGAAATGTGCCCATTGGAACTGACGAAATTGCTTTTGGACAAGTTGAATGGTAGCTGGGCCCCTGGTCTCTGCTCAGGAGAAGCGGTGGAAGAGGGAATTAGATGCAGGTCCCACAGAGAGTCATTCCCCAACTCCCAACAAAATGTCACATGGCACAGCCACATGGCAGGACTGTTTCTTCCAACACTGCTGGAGTACTTGCTCCAATCTAGTCACCTCCCTTGCGTGAGGGGGCTTCCTGTTCTTTCCTTCTTTTTCGGAGCTTCTTCCTCAACTGTGGCAGGTGGCCAGCATAGCCAGCATGTCCAATGCTGTATCCAACAGAGAGAAGCCAGTGTTTCTCAAGGATCCTGCCAGAGCCACAATGTGTAAGATAACGGAGGGAGAGAGAGAGAGAGAGAGAGAGAGAGAGAGAGAGAGAGAGAGAGAGAGAGAGAGAGAGAGAGAGAGAGAGAGAGGGAGGCAAAGTGCTTGCCATAGAGGTAGGCTGGGGTGGAGGAAGGGAATCAGGGGACATCAGTGATGAGAAATAGAGAAATATGCACGGGTGGAGGGATGGGTGCTGGAACACTGTATGATTGAAACCTATTCATGAACAGTTTTGTATTGTATTTCTCACGGTGGCATAATAAAATAAATAAATAAATAAATAAATAAATAAATTTTTTTTTCAGAAAAAAGGTTCTTGCCAAGACAGGGGAGAGGTGATTTTGAGTTGATTATCTTACTAAGATCTCTTTATCTTACTAAGATTATCTTAATATGATTAATGGTATCTTTCTCAATTATCTTATTAAGATTATCTGAATAATCTTAATAAGATTAATATTATCTTATTATTATCATCTTCACAATAACACTATGGCCAAAGTTCTCACTCCCATTTCCCAAGTGAGGACAGAGGGATGGGGAGAGCAGGACGGGGTCTGGAACCCAGGAGAACCCAACTCTGCAGTTGTTCCCTGCACACTGAGCACCCACATCCATTCCAGGGGATCCCAGCCCTTTACAGGGACCCTTGAGTCTTCATTGATTCTCTAAGGACTGACACATCCTTTGGACCCACCAACAAGCTGTTCTGTTATTTTTCTTGGTCCTGGGGTTTGGACCTATTTATAGAGGATGGCTGGGAAACTGGTGTCGGGAATCCCTCTCCCAACCCAGGAAATGGAGTTACAACATTGACCATATGTCTCCATCATTCCAATGTTTCAGGGAAGATGGTATTCACAGCCTGACAGTGCCATTAATACTAGCAAAGACTAATTATACTAGTGACAGTTAATACCATTAGTAACAGCCAATTGTGGTGTCTGATCCCACTTTAAGGTCTTTCCTGCACTAATTCTTTGAGTGGATGTGCTGCACAAGGGAGCAAGGGGGAAAGAACACTGGTGGCAGAGTAACGGCAAGTGCAAAGACCCAGTGGCCCACAGTAATGAGGCAGATGCAATGACCATGGGGCTGGAGTGGAGAGTGTGAGAGATTGGTTAGGGAAAAGTCAGCAGTGGATGCTTCAGGCTGGGCCTTTTTAGGTCTGGTTAAGGCCATGAAAGTGGTTGATTTTCATTTAGCACCAAAGTGAGTAAAAATCTGTTAATGTCAAATGGAAAAGGGGGAATTGGGGGATGCTTAGATCACCCTTAACCCTAGTGTTTGTTTAGAGAAGAAACTCAGAGAAGGAAAGAATAAAGGGAAGAAGAAGAGAACAAGAAGTAATGGGTAAATAGGCATCAGGGCTTCAGTTATATCAGCAATATAAGTGAGTGGTTTAGCCCTATACTTAAACATGGATTCAACAGAACTGAAAACGTGAGATCAAGTGACAAGTACTGGAACTTTGTAATGTGCCTCAAGTTTACAGGTGGGAAGGAAATCTAGGAACTCTGGTAGAGTGATTAGTATAGAATTATTGTGTTTCTAAAACTCAACTAGCAGAAACTTTGTAAATCATGGTTCTTTGATAAAAAAATAAACAAAGAAGAAAGAAAGAAAAATAATGATAAAAAGGCAATCTTGGAAGAGGGGTCCACTCACAGTCCCGAGTCTAGCAGAACAGAGACATGCAGTGGGTGGGTCTCCAAAAACCCTTGAGGGTGGGGCAAGGCTGTTTTGTAGTCACATAGATTCATCCCAGGGTCTTCCAGAAAAGATAACATCACATGGATACAACTTGTCTGGGAAAACCCTGGCCACCATAGGACATTGCAGGAAGATTTCCACCCTCCCCAAAGTGGTTAAAATAAAAAGAAATTGGTGCTAGAGGAAAGCACCACATGACTGTGAAATCTCTGCGACATCATGAAAACCTCTGACCAGGCCAGAGAGTCAACCTGAATGGACCAAAAAACCTTCATGAGCTTGAGAGATTTCATAAGCTTCATGAACTTATATGAACTCAAGTGAACTTCATGAGCTCAATTAGCAACAAGGAAGTAGAGAGTGAGTAGAAGCTGGAAGAACCGAGGGCCCTGAGAGAAATACCTCAATAATCTTCATTGGCCTATTAGAAACTTGCATGCAAGTTAAAGTCCCTTTGGGAGTGCTCCCAAACACAGAAGAGCAGGGAGATGGCTGCGCCACAAGCCAGGGAGAGTCAGTGGCCTCCAGAGCTGAGAGTAAGGAGCAGGATCTCCCCTTGAGTCTGCTTGTAAGCGCAGTGATCTTAATCTCATCTTGGTTAAGCAAAGGCTTCTGACCTTGCCAAACAGTGAGAGAATGGAGTTCTGTTGCTTTCAGCAGCCGTTTGAGGACAACAGTCACAGGGAACTCACAGCTTATGAGGAATATTTACTTCCAAGTTACAAATACCCACAATTTCACATCATCAGTCAGTCTTCTTCAGTAGGGTTCAAGCTAAATGACAGCACCTCCAATAGGTCTGATGGTCATTGTCTGAGACCAATCATTTCATCTCGTGTGTGTGTGTGTGTGTGTGTGTGTGTGATACCAGGGTTGAAACCCCTGGTCTCATACATCCAACATAAGTGCTCCACCACTGAGCACTTCATCTTAGTCTTAGCACTTTGTCAAGCCTGAAATTTTTCCCTGGGTGAGTGCATTTGCCTCTAGTCTTCCTGACCTTGAATGAAGTAGGAGTACCATTCCTTGAGTGGCTAAGGCATGCAGCTCCCCCAATGTACCCCAATACCTGTATTCTAGCACCTAAAATAGGGAGCACCTAACCCAGCGCTACCTTGATGAAGGTTTGTTGAATGAATGAAGGCAATACCAGGCTCCTGAATATCAGTTGCATTTGCCTGGCATTAATAAGCTTGTCCCTTTGCTTGCCTAGATCAACAGGTATTGATGGTTATTTAAACTCTTATTTTAGATCCGATGTCTGTCCCAGGTTATGAGCTGTTTAATATTCATCAACTCATCATTCATGACTCGCAGACATGGGGCAGAGCTTCTACTGGCTCTCCCTGTGAACAGCTGCTCACGAGGTGCCCGGGAGGGATAGTGGGTTCTAGCCCTGGCCCACCAGCCCAGCAGAGCCTCGCAACAAGCCAGACGACCCCCACTCCATGAGGGCCTCCATTTTCCACATCCGGACTTCTCTCTCCTCACACCTCCACCCAGCAGACCAGCCTATCAGCGCCCGGCTCACGTGGCCGCTTGTGGCGCGCGGTTCATCAATAAATGCTGGACTTAGAGATGTCTACAAGAGTATGCTACCTGCACGGCAGAGCCTGGCAAGCTACCCATGTTGTATTTGATATATATGCCAAATACCAGTAACAATTATAGACCTCATTCCGGAATGGATTGAGGCTCTTTATGTTCCTGGAGCAAGCAGATGCCTTGGGCTCTACTAGCATGAGACAGGACATATGGAGCTGTTACTGGGGCCCGCTCGAGCAAATCGATGATGAACGGGAAGACAGTGATACAGTGACAGTGAACTCATCAATAAATATTTTTATTTAGGCATTATTATGTGTGAGACAATCCACTGATGATTCCTTAATTGGGCTATATTTTCCCCAGCTGGATTCCAATTGAGCAAGAAAATAGCAATTGTGGCATTTTTCAAGGCAAAACAAGCCATGTAACAAACCACAAACCACAAACAACAAAACAATCTTTCACGAGGCTAATTAGTTAGGAGCCTTTAAAAAATTGCCAATTTCCAAGACATAGTGGTGGAAAACTCTGAACTGAATAGGAATGGGGACCCCCAGCCCTCACGAGGCAGTACTCAGGTAGGCAGTGCTCCTGTACTTTCTCTAACTCTTGATTTGGCTGAATTTTCTTCTGTTAAGAAACTTTTAAGGACAGTGATGGGGAAGGGAGCCACATTCATGCTGTACATAGATTCTTAGTATATACACCAACAACGACGCTCTACTCACTACATAGAGAGTGAGTAGAAGCTGGAAGAACCTAGGGCCCTGAGAGAAATACTTGGTGCCAGCCAACCCACACCAGCACCAGGAGTGTGCCTTTTTTTTTTTTTGCTTTTTGGGCCACACCCGGCAATGCTCAGGGGTTTCTCCTGGCTCTGCACTCAGGAATCACTCCTGGCGGTGCTCAGGGGACCATATGGGATGCCGGGATCGAACCCAGGCCGGCACAGGCCGGCCGCGCAAGGCAAACGCCCTACCCGCTGGGCTATCGCTCCGCCCCAGGAGTGTGCCTTTCTATACACACTCCAGAAGGGGAGCTGACATCATTTATCAAAAAGACACACAATTCTTTTTTTTATTTCATTTTTTGTTTTTTGGGTCACACCCGGTGATGCTCATGGCTTACTTCCTGGCTCAACACAAAGAAATTACTCCTGGCAGGGTTCAAGGAATTATATGGGTTGCTGGGGATAGAACCCAGGTGAACTCTATATAAGGCAAGTAATCTACCTGCTGTTCTGTTGCTCTGGCTCCAAGACAGATAACACTTACCCCATGACTATTCCAGATTATGGGTCCCGGGAGGCTCCCCTTACACTGAGTTTTATCACCAGAATCAGAGTGACTGTTGTTTATTTGCTGAACCTCCGTGGAGTTTCAAGATGCTGCCAGCAGGGCTGGGGCTTGTGGTGACTGTTCTTGTCACACTGCTAGATCTGAAAGAAAACACAGGATCAAAAACTCTCTGCACCTTCTTGGCTCTCTGTGTGCTGTCCTGGGCACCAGAGGACTGGTTAGTGCCCACCTCCACTCCCCGGGGAAGGACAACTAAATAGGGCAATCTGAGGAGCAGCCAGACGCTTGCCTGGACCTGAAAAGACACTGACTGGGAATCCTAGTTTGGGTGACGGTCAGAGGAATCTGTGCTTTAAAAAAACAGTTCCATGTACACAAACAACACAGCCTTATAAGGACTCTTCCCACCTACCTCCCTCACCTGGGTGCACTGTAGAAGATCTCCCGGGGTTGAATGTGCGGTTGTTCACAACAGGCAACGAGGGCTGGGATGGGGGCAGGCAGGACGCCTCACAGCCTTGGTGTTTCTCTCTCCATTGAGACCTTCTCCCACTCCTGTGAGGGAAGTGACACTCCCTACTCCATCCCAACTCGGCACCTCTCCCCCCCAACCCTTTTCTCATCTCTGCCTTACACTCCTTCTGCCTTTGGCCTTCTTTAGATAACCTTGTCCCTAGGTCACTGCATGAGGTGAACCCACTGTGGCCCATGGCCACATCTGACTGTCTGCCTGTGCCTGGAAATAAGAGTTTGGCTAGAGCACAGACATGCCTGTTCATTGACGGCTGGTCTGTGGCATCTTTCTGTTTTGTTTGAGGGCCACATCTGGTGCTGCTCAAGGGTCACTTTTGGGGGTGTTCAGGGGAACCATAGGAAGTGCTGGGGATTGAACTGGGCTTTGCTGCATATAAGACAAGCACATTCCCAACTCTACTGTCTAGTCCCAGTGTCAGCTGCGCTGGAGTAGCAAAGCAGAGCAGTGCATCAGATCAGATGTACCCAAAGCCTAAAATCTGTCCTCTGTAGTCCAGTGTGGAAGTTGTCCAACCCCCTGTCCTTCATTCTGTCTTTGACATAAGCCACGCAAACGCCACTTGTCTTTGAAAGTCTGAGTGCTTGGTTCAGCACTCAATGGCAGCTTCACTGGTTTGATTTGTAAAGTGGTTTTCATGACTGAATTCATAGGAGAAAAATCCAAGTTAAATTCTAGCAGGCTCCTCGTTAGATGCAGGACCTTTCAGAGCACTTAGAGGGCTGGTTTACACTGGGAATCTCCCAGAGAGAAATGTGGAAGGCAACATTACTCACACTTTTCTCCCCGGGGTCACAAAAGAGTGACAAAAACTTGACCCGCTCGTCTCTAATTCCCCTCTGTGTGATGTCATCTACTAGAGAGCTTTGCAATACATTCCTTTTCTATCTGTAATTTTAATTTTTTGCCTGGTGAGAAATCTGCCCCAGGCTCTGTACAATACCTTGCTTTTACTCTGCCGAAGGTAACCAGCTCTGAAGTCACCTGCTTCTCTCCCACCTTTATCCACCTTTGGAAGCGGAAATAGCATTCCCAAGTTTCTGGGAGAAATGCCGAAAGTCTTCTTGACTCCCTTGCTTCCCTCGCACCCTTTATCTTATCCACCAGTTCCTCTCTTGTTTTTGCTTCCAAATGCATCCTGTGAGGAGCCATGTCTCTGAGGGAACAGTGATTGTTCAAGTCCAAGTTAGGCTCTCAGCCACTCAGAGTTGACGTTTATACAACTGACAAACTAATTATTTGTAAACTCAAATCTAGTAACACATTTCCCTAGTCTAAAACAGTTTAAGGAAAATATTTGTGTTCCCACGAGAATAAAATATAAACTTCTGGCACAGCTCTCCAGTTTCTGAATAATCAGGACTTCACTTCTCTCATTGCTGGTCTTCATTGCTCTTGAACTCAATAACCCCAGGGCCTTTGCACATGCTAAGTCAGCTTGTTTTTCTTGTAAAGTTCTTGCTGAGCCCTACATCTTTCCAAAATCTCTTATAACTCTTCATTGTGTCATCAGGCTCTACTTCATGAATCCTTAGGGTATTCCTTTTCTTTGAATCCATTTATTCTAGTTGATGATCTTCACAGCTACCAGTTCATCATATTTATTGGTGATTTTCAAGCCGATTTTCTCTCTCTCTCCTACAGAATACTAGTTTCAAAAAAGGAAGTTGGAGGTTCCTGTTTCCTTTTTCTTCTCTGGGGATCTGGATTGAGTCTAGTGCCAGGTGTAACACTTTAGCAATGAACAACCACTACTGCGGACAAACTGGCCCAGCAACTCCTATAACCACAGAGCAACCTTATGCTTACATTTTCTCTTAGGGCTGTACCACCATACCTGACATTCATGGGGAGTTGTTTGCCAGCACCAGGCTAAACGGTTTGTGTCTGTTATCTCATGAACATTCTTGTAGCTCACCTTCAGCAGCTGAGGAGATATTCTGTTTAGTCCCATTTAACAGATGAGGAAATGGAGGTGTTGAGAAAGCCAGTTGCTTGCCTGAGGTTGCACTGATGATGAGTGGCAGGACTTGTACAGCTAGCTGGAGCTCCAGCCCCATGGCAGTGGGCAATGCAGGGCTCAGTGTCTGGGCTTTGGGGGAACCAGGCTACAGATCCCCACCATCATGGCCAAGCTCACCTCTCACCCTGTCTTCAATTTGAGCAGGGGCAGCACATGCTCTGTAGCACAGTCCTTGAAGCTCACTGCACAGGGACCCCAGCTCACTGTCATCTGAATAATCAAGTGTGCGTTTGTCTCTCCCCACTTTTCTGTCCAAATGTTTCCACCCCTCCCATCATTACACAAGCAGCTGGGATGAGCTGGAAATCACTGAGAACAGTGTCTACCCATGATAAGTGTTGGGTGACTTACAAACTACATAGAAGTGTCTGGAGGAAGAGTTTTCTCCTTGACCACAGAGATGAGTAGAACGGAGATGCTCAGGTCTGGCTTCTGTCATCCTTATCCCTGCTCTCTGAAGCATGAGACGCTCACAGGGGCACTGGGCTACCTTGACCTTAGTGTCCACCCCTCCCTCTCGATAGTCTCTGATGCCTTTTGACAGCAGCTCATTTCCCCCTCCAGAGTTTTCTGTGGCGAAACTAAGGCTCAAATACTTTGGCAAAAACAGAGCTCTAGGTACTTGTGTGAACACCCCTGTGCATAAGGTTGTCACTCATGGAAGGTTGCACTCAAATCCCAATGCCACAATGGCTATTTAAACCCAAGGGTTTTTTTTTATTTATCCTGGTAAGTGGCCATTTGATTTATGGCAAGGTTCATTACCTTCCCCAACATTATCAGGAGCGAGTTCCTTCTACCTCCAAAGCCGGCGGGAATGGATGAAAACTCAGGAATCCAGCACAGTTTTAAAAAGCCTTTACTTTCACAGGTTCTGGTATACAATCCAACAACAGGAAAAACCCCAGATGTAGGTTCCTAGCTGGGCCCCTGCCATGTTTAGGCTTAGAACCCTAGGCCAAGATGGCCACTACCACATGCTAAGGCCTAACAAGGAAGAGAACTGAGAGACGGAAAGGAGAGGCAGAGAGCAAAAAGGAGCCAAAGTGGCCACAAAAAAAGCCCTTTCTCCTTTCTTCTAGCTTAATTTATAGGTAGAAGTCTGCCAAAACCTTCCAGCCCAGCCCATGATGGGCTACCTAGAGATGAAGCCAGGCAAATGACCCTATTGAAATGCAGATCTTCAGGTGGGCCCTATGGCTCAAACTTTACAAATGCAGAGGTGACTCCCTGGGGCAAAATCTTTCCCTAACAGAGCAGTTCAGAATGTAATTTGTAGAGAATGACATTGATACTTCTTACCATGAATATATAGCCAGCTGATTCCAGACTCTAGATCCCACTAAGGTCCAAAATCCATCAGAATAATTCACTTTGGCATTACCTTTAGAATCAGAGTCACATCAGTTTGCCCAGAGGTGCACTGGCATGTCTCTTTGAACTAGGAGAATTGATTACATTATGGTTGATCCAATGTGGCCAAGTACTCTTGGAATATCTACATGTATGTCCCACGTGGGGACCTGTGGGAGTAGGGAAGAATATAGAACTGGGGCAAGTGAGATTCATAATATTCATGATAAAAATATGTATGCCATATAAAATAATGAAATCAATCCAATTCTGCCCAAGCTCCTATAGTGTCTGCTCCGGAGATTCCCTAAAGGCAGGAAGTAGCTCTTCACATAGAAGCCTAGGGCTCAGGGGGTATGCCACCCAACAACCTTGCAAATATAGTAGTGACATGACTTTTTTTCAAAGTGAGTTTTGGTATAAAATTAGTTTAGATCACATTTAGGGCCTAGGGAGATAGCTATAAGAGGTGGGTCACATACTTTACCTGCTCCACACCCCTGAGTTGAGTGGAACTCCTGAGACCCCCAACACACCTAATGGCATCATCCTGTTAGGCCCACATCACTGTGCCTGAGTATTGCCATGCATGGCCCCAGGTCCCCGAAGTACCACTGGGGAAGCCCTTATAAATTTTTTTTAAAAGACACATATTTACCTTCTGACCCAGTAACTCCAGCCCAAGAGAAGGAACAACACAGTTCCCCTGAAGACTTTCCTGCAAAGCCTCACAACCATATTATCCAAATGCCCCTTGACAGCTGAATAAGTAAACATGCTTCTCCACAGAGTGGAGAGCCACTCAATAATGGAACAGAACCAAATATCAAGGTTTTGTTCCTGGATGAAGTGGTTGAAATGAGATAAATCAGATAAACGAAAAGAAATCAGCAGAAGAATTTTGTGTTTTTACATGATTCCATTTGTACAACTTACTTAGGAAAGCAAATTGTCCCAACAGTAAACAGGTCCCTGGAGCCTTGGATAAGGGGAATTAATGACGTGAGGGAGCCCTAGGGTGCTCTAATTTCATTTGTTTATTGCAGTAACATTGGCACTTCTACGCTATGTACATTACAGATGACCTTCACTGTAAGGCATCATGAGCTACATAAAGTTTACCCCCTAAAAAGTCCAACTCTGTCTCTCAACATATAATTGACCCCTTTTACCTGACTCACCTACCAATTCCCTTCCCTTTGGGTAACCACTAATCTTGTATTATGGTCTACAGGTTTATGTTCGTTTCATTTAGTGTATTTATTTTGTTTCTCTGTGTAGCAAATACAGTGAAAGCACATGGTGTACCTCTCTCTCTTGCCTTCACTGGGCACAATGGCCTTAAGGTCCAGCTGTGTTATTGCAGGATTTCATCTTTGTGACTCAAGAGGGTTTCCCTGTGTGTATCACATCTTCTTTATCCAGCCTTCAGTCAATTGTTGTTTGTAATTCTTGGCTACAAAGAATAAGCATGTATCTCTTGCAGTAAGAGTTCTTTGGGAAAGCACTCAGAAGTGGGAACACTGGATCCTACGAAATTTCCTTTTTAGTCTTCTTGTGTCTGTACTACTTTCCATAATGGATGTATCAATGTACTTGTTGAGGATGGTGAAGAAGCTCTGCCTTTTGATCATGGACAGATGGGTGTGTCTGGACTGAAAGGGATCACCTTTTATTGTCAGTGAAACAGACCTTGTTGAAGTGGATGAAAAGACAAGTATAAAAGAAATAAGCAAGTTAGATAAAGGGGATTGTGTAAAAAGTCAGACATGCGAAGGAGGTGGAGATGGTTTTGGAGTTCCTGACTGGGCAGAGGCTTGCTGGTTCTTCTCCCAACTGTCACCGAGACATTTATTAGATTTGTCAATCGGATGCAATCATGACTTTAACTCTCCCTCAACTTTTTCTTCTGAAGAGTTTAGATTTGTCAAAAAATCCTTTGCCACCCTAAGAATATGAAAACAACTCTCCCACAATATTATTCAATATTCTTTAATGGCTCAAATAAAGATTTTTAAAGTACTGTTTGTTTTCCTTTAAAGTACCAATATTTAAAAGTTTAACTTTTAAATTCTCCCTAGTAACCAATTGTAAATTGTATAGCTCGGCAACATAAATTCTGTTTTACTCTCCCACCTTCACCCATGCCCTTCACCCACCCAACACCACATGCATGCACACACAACACACACACACACACACACACACACACACACACCCTATCTTGCTCTGGAATTCTTTCCATCTTCTTCAGCTGAAACTCTGTCTTCATAATAATAAATAACTCCCACTCCCTAGCAACTAGAGCCCACTTTCTGTCCATGACCTCACCTGTTCTAGGTATCTCTTGCAACTAGAACTACACAGAATGTGTTCCTTTGTGGCTGGCTTCTTTTTAAGCCACGTGGTATTCATGTGATCCGAAAAACCAAGATATGCTTAATTCTTCTGGCATTTATGATTGATTGAGCCTCCTAAGCAATGTTTAGGGAGCCCAGAGGCTATTCTCAATAATATCAGCCAGCTGAACTGGAAAGTTCAATGCTTGGGCCTGGCAATACTAGAGGCCATCAAGGCTACAGCAGCAGTTCTTGGGGGTCATCTGAGTCACACACAGAAGTGTTAGTGTTAGGGGGCTTTCAGAGCTACACTGTGAAGGTATGGAGCAGAGAAGAGTGTGCGAGATGTGCTTTCCAGATCTGTGAACTATGTCCCCAGCTCCTGGAACTTATTTTTGCATATGTTCCAGAAATATCGTTTATTTCTCCCAAAAAGGGCTGACTGGTTGTCCCTCTACCATTTAGACAGGCAGTTCTGTTCATAGATAACCATCTGCATCTTAGTTTGTTGTATTCTAGGGATCTGGACTCTGATCTGGTAACCTCATTATTGTCTTCATAACCTCTTTGTCCATTCCTCACCAGTCCTTGTTGTCCTGAGGACTTCTGCTAAAACCTCTCTACTCCCAGGTCTAGAGCCATGCTCAGGCTGACATTCTTCTTGCCAGCCATTCGGCTGTTCTCATATACCCGGACACCCGGTCTCTCTTTTTCAAGGGAAATAAGTTTGTAGGACTCTCAGCACTGGTGTAGCTGATGGAGCCCCAGCCGTGCTTGCAGGATTATACAGAGCCCCACAATCCTGAGCATCCCCACCTGCTGAAGGGTTGGGCCACTAGTAGAGGGTGGTCAGTTGACTGCCCAAGTCTCAGAAGGTTTAAGGGGAACAAGGTGCTGTGGCAGGGCTTGAATTTCTCTGCCTGCAGTGGAACTTTGCCCATGACCCAGTTGATTGTCAGACTGACTTCAAGATAAAGCAAGTTAATCTTGGTTCCCCTCCAAGGACATTTGGTTCTGACACACAGAACAGAATCCAGGGCCGAATCCTTTCGAAGGTCATCTCAGAAGGGGCCCAGAGGCAGTGATAGCGTGTACCCCTCTATTTCTACCAGGGGCATGGAGCAATGTTGCTGAGGTTGCCACGAGACTGGAGGAGCACAGCAGGAGCTTATCACCGCGTGGGCTCTCAGACATGCAGTAGCTCCTCGGGAGGCCATGGTCAAGCCTCGGGCGCTGTGGACTGCTTTCTGAGGGCCAGAGGAGTAGGAAGAGAGTGGGCAGGGCTGGAAGTTTCTATGGGTCTCTCTTATCACCCCATGAGTCACATCACGCCCACCTTTTAGCTCTCCCTAGATTTTTGGCAGGAGTCAGGAGAGATAAGTTAGCCCAGGTAGAGCAGAGATGAGCTGGGGACATTTGATGGGGAACAATGAGCGTCCTTTAGCCCATTCTTGTACCTCCCACAGCACCAAGGCCACCTTGAGGGCCTGGCTGATTTTGGTGAGTGCTCCCTGGAGCACAATGTCACCTCTCTGGGGCCAGGGACATGCATCCTGGGAGGAGCACCTTGGGCTGTGGACACAGTGGGTTAGATCTTCTGGGGAGTCCACAGGACAAAATCAGCCAGAAGCTTCCAAGCTCAGGTCATTCACCCACCACCTTGCAGGTTCCCTAATCTTTTGCTCTTCCTGTGCTGGTCTTTGTATATTCACCAGTCCGACACACTCACACACCACACATGTACTCATATGTACATCTGCATGCTCATATATCCACACACACTCACACATGAGTGCACATGTGCAATCACACACAGGAATCACACATGTACACAGACACACTTACATATACACATGTCTGTATGCAAATGCGTTCACATACACACATGCCTACCCCACCCACACATTCACACATGTTCATGTGTAGACCCTATGCACCTGCATTCATGTATGTACTGAGTTCACATACGTATGCCACCTGCGTATATACACTTGTATATACCAGGCACACCTGCACACTTGGATGCACATGTATCCATATTCATGAAAGTGTTGGAGCGTTAGAAGCAACCGTGTTTGTGCTTGAGTAATGCCAGGTCACTCAGAGACTCTTGTGAGATGGCATGCACTGCTGTGAACATGTCTGTATTATTAACGTCATGTTCACACTTTCACTTCTCCCACTTAAAACATGGAGAAACTGAGGCTTGGAGAGTCAAGTGATCTGCCATGCCAAGGTCATGGCAGTGACTCAAACCCAGGTTATGTCACTCCAGATCCCCAGCCTCTTGGGTGGCTCAGTCAGCGCCATATGCTGCCACCTAGCTGCCACCTGTTAAGACACAGCAGGGCTGTGGGGGGAGCTGGCTGGCTTGGCTTTGGTCTGGCCCAGCTGGGTGTTGTGACTTTCTTTCTCAGGCTGAGACTGGCTGGGCTCTTGGGTCTAAACTGAGCAACACAGGTCAGAGGAAATAGTATTTAGGTCTGTGGGACACTCAACTCTCAGGGGAGGGTTGCCTGTGAGAAGGCCACTGTGTCCTTCCCTCCTGTTGGGGATTCCAAAGTTCTCCTTCCTGCTCATGACCTAGGCATTGCCCAGACAAATGTGGGAGGGTGGGAATTGTCCCTAAATGGGTGACCACCAGGGAGTTTCTGAACAGACTGTGATTACAGCAATCAACCCTCTTATCTGCCCTCTGATCACAGGCCTGGGAGTCCCGTAGGCTACGCCCTGACAGGGCTCTCTGTACCTAGGAAGAAGCTTCTGGGCACAGGGCTACTGCGGAGCCACTGATTTGTTCAGTCCTGTCTCCCCATATTTGGCTGTCTCGTCGTCACACTCTGCCTTTACCATCCCCAAATGGTTTATAAACAGTTTAAAGAACTTCACATAATGGTCATACTCCACTTTTTTCCCCCAAAAGTAACCAATGACCCCTCACCCTAGCAAAAAACAAACAACTCTCACCCACCCCCATCCCACCCCCGCTCCACCAAACCCAAATTGGCACAAAATCTGTAATGATTAGGTGGTGAAATGCAGTAGCCTCAGATGCCACCAGCAGAAGTTGTGATAACACCTTCTCTGTTTTGCAATCATGGACATGATCCCAATGGGAGATAAGACCAGGGAGAGGCTTGGGCAACCTTGAACCAGCTCCCTGGACTCTGATGAGGACACACAAGCCATTTTTCTTGTTGAACAACGTGTTGTACCTCCCTTAGGCTTGCCAAGCCTTCTGTAATTAGCCATGCTAACAGTATCTCTGCAGTGTTATTGCTCTGTGCTCCCCTTGGCTTCCTCAGGAACAATGGCCTGCAATTAGCAGCCAACTGGGTAAGAACACTGAAGGTTCCCCTTTAGGGAGAGAAGGGCCCTCAGAGCTCCCCCAACCCCAGTGCCCTGGCAATCCTCGAACACTTCACTCCCTTCTTCTGCCCATCCTGGAAGGGTGCGAACCTGCTGACGTCCATCCTAGTGGTCTTGTTGCATCTCTGGAAACCCAGAAACTGTCCTCGTATGGGATGATTGAATGCCAGGAGTGAATGTGTCCCAACAACCCCCCAGGGATTGACAGTTATTTTGCAAGTCGACTTTTATCCAGCTGCCTCCTTAGGCTTAACGACAAGTTGGATACTGTAAACTAGAAGGAAACTGACCGGTCTGATCCCAAGGTGTAGATACAGCTGTTGCTGTGGGTGGAGGACACGAGGCCATGAACACTGGGAGTGACAAATGCCTCTGGAAATCTCATGAGAGAACAGTGTATGGGTGAGTTTAATGCCGTTCTAGAGACTGGCAGGGGCCACAGTGCTGGAGGGCAGAGAGAAGCATATTGTGGGGGTGGACTGTGGGTGAGGGAATGAATGATTTAGGTTATGTCAAAATTTCAACCAGTGTGACATTTCAAACATACCACACTGATTTGGAGGGGTGTGGTTGGTCTGTCTATCTATCTATCTATCTATCTATCTATCTATCTATCTATCTATCTATCTATCTATCTATCTATCTATCTATCTATCTATCTATCTATCTATCTATCTATCTATCTATCTATCTATCTATCTATCTATCTATCTATCTATCTATCTATCTATCTATCTACTATCTATCTATCTGTCTACATATCTATCTATATGTCTGTCTTTCTGTCTATCTGTCTATTATCTGTCTGTTTATCATTTGTCTGTCTCTTCATCTGTCTCTCTGTCATATATTGATTATCTATCACCTAATATCTTTTTCTATAGAAATTATTTGCTTTACTAGACATGATGACTATGTTATGAATGTTAAATTTAGCCAAGGAGTTCTTTGGGTTGTGTAGATCATGGGATGAAATTTGTACTTTTATGAAAGACACCAAACTCCATTGCTCATTCTGTTTGTTCTGCTTTGCAAGGATACAAGAAGTTTGTGCCCTTGGAAGGATGCTCCCCTGACCAGACCAGACTGATTTTGGACTTGCCTCCTCCAGTAAGGTGAGGGAATCATTTTGTGTGGCTGATAAGCCACCCTGACCGTGTCCTGCTGGAGCAACAAGAAAGGGTAGAAAGCAAAATAACCACCGAGGGGACCCCCACTTGAAAGAGAAGACTCTTGGCCCAGATGGTTTGAATAATAAGTCAAAGAAGAAACGATACACAAATAGGCCGGTCATGGACAGGCATCAATTTCCAAAGGGTGGCAGACAGGCTGACAGGGGATGAGGCTGGACTTCCGGGAGGTTGACATCCCACCAATCATTACTGAGTTCTCACTATGTCCCCAGGCCTCACGTGACACTGGCAGATGAACACGTGTGTCTACTGTGTAGCAGCCCAATGCTCCTAAGACAAAGAGAGCCAGGCTGGGGAGGTGCAGGGAAGCTCTGGGAAAGGGCTGTACTCTAGAGATGGTGGCTTCAGGGTGAAGCTCTCCAACAGTCTCACGGGAGGTGAGACTCCAGTGGGGAGGACAAGGTGTTTCTGCCTCATGACATGTGTAGCCCAGGATGCAGGTGTTTTGTGCTGCAGGGCAGGAAGAGACTTGGAGACTAGGTACAGTGCAGTGCAGAGAAACTGGTGTGGTCAGGCTCTTTGATCTTCACCTGGTAGCCAGATCAGTGTGCCCAATGGTCACCAGAGTCTCCCACCACCCTGACTCCCCCTGCTGATTCCCACCCTTGGCAACCCTGGTGAGTGGCCCTTCCTGCAGCCTCACACCTTCCCACCCAGACCTGAGCTCCTTCCTAGAGCCTCTGAAGGCAGGGGTCCCTTCAGTGTTGTCCTTAAGGGTCCCTAAAATAGCACCCCATACCCACAGGTCCCTAATGATGTATTAAGTCACATATGAATTAGAGCAAGTAGGCACAGAGAGCCCAATGTGGACTCAGAAGTCTTTCCCTCTATTGTTTGAGCTTGTAAATTTATTGTTGGGCTTGTAATATTGTTATTTTGGGGCCATACCCAGTGGTGCTCGGTCTTACTCCTAGCTCTGAGCTCAGGGGTCACTTATGGTGGTTTTAGGGAACCATATGGGGAGCGGAGATCAAATGTGGGTTGGGAGCAAGCAAGCCAAGTACCCTTCCCACTGTACCATCACTCTGGCCCCTGACCCTGTAAGTTTTCTTGCAACACTTTGGGGTCCTCTTGGGAGAGTGTAGAGAAACTGTCTACGCATAAGTCAGTGACAAGAGAAGCAGGACTACGAGGGCCCCTGGGGAGCGGCGGGTATTTCCCCAGTATCTGTTCCTCTGCCCTGCAGAAGCACCATCACTGTTCCTCTCCGTTTCAGGAGATGCTGCGTTGCTGCCAGTGCCCTGTTAAGACAAGGAGGAGACTGCCTGCTTCTGCAGCTCAGAGCTGACAGGGAGGCTATGCTGCCCAGGGGAGCGTAGAGAAACCTTCTCCCCTCTGCCATGTTGCTTGTCAGATTCTCAATTCTTTGCTCACTTAAGTAATTTTATGGGTACCCAAAATTACTTGGGTAATTTTTATTTAAAACAGCTCATGATTTTCTTAAATGCCTTGTTTTGGACTGATCAACTGGGTGAAGTGTTGATTATTTTTTCTGTGACATTGGTTATCAAAGTTCTTAAAATATACGGATGAGCAGAATAGTAAAAACTTCCGTCCGGCACCAGCCAATGCCATCCTGGTGCCACCGATCCTAGCAGCACCTTACTTAGAGATATTAAACTCCAGGTTTGGTTCCTAGGAACCTTCCTGGACACAGGTTCCTACCATCTCAGTGTAGAGGATCTGAGGGTGACACTCTGTGGGCCGTGTCCTGACTTGGCTTTTGGTGTAGCGTGTGTTTGTGTGTGTCTATGAGAGTGCAGACTATCTGTATGAGTGTGTCTGCATGTGTGACTTGTGTGAGTGTGTCTGTGTGGAAGTGTGACTTGTGTGCAAGAGTAGGCCTATGTGTGAATGTGTGTGAGTATGCGTGTGTGTAAGTGTGACACTGAGTGAATCTGAATGTATTTACATGAATGTCTGAATATGCGTGAGTCTCTGTGAATGTATGTGTGGTTTGTATGAGAGAGTGTGAGGATGTGTGTGTCTGTTAGTGTCTCTGTGTGTGTGTCTGAATATGTATGTGAGAATATGTGTGTGTGTGTGTGTGTGTGTGTGTGCGCATGCCTGGGAGTCAGGGTGAATGTGCTTATGTGTGTGACTGTGTGTATGAGTGTATATATGAGTTTGACTGTGTATATGAATGACTGTGTGTGATGATGAGTCTGTGTGAGTGTGACTGTATAGTGTATATATGTGTGTGACTGTGTATGTGGCTGTGCACAAGTATGAGTGTGCCTGTGTGTGAGTGTGACTATATGAGTGTATTTATGAGTGTGGCTGTATGAGTGTATATGTGTATAACTGTGTATGTGGCTGTGTGTGATTATGAGAGTGTGCCTGTGTATGAGTGTGGCTGTATGAGTGTATATATGTGTGTGACTGTGTATGTGGCTGTGCGCAAGTATGAGAGTGTGCGCCTATGTGACTGTGACTGTATGAGTGTATATATGAGTGTGACTGTGTGTGACTGTATGAGTGTATTTATGAGTGTGGCTGTATGAGTGTATATATGAATGTGACTTGAGTGTGTGTCTGTGTCTATGTGTGACTGACTGGGTATGTGTGTATGTGTGTGTGTGTGTGTGTGTGCGCGCCGCATATCCAGGCTGGTGTAGATTTCTGAGCACCATTCTCATGCTTTCTATGATGAGAGCAGTCATTTCTTTTAAATCGTCTAACAGGTTTCTCATGGGGCACGCATACTGCCTGTCTTTTACAGAGGCTGAGGCTGGGGACAGAAAAAACCTGAGATCATCTCACAAGTCTCTGCAGTCCTCAGTGTCCCCACACCCCAGTCCTGGTCCCTCAGGCCACGACACAATAGAGGAGGGAGAGACAGAAGCTAAGGCATCACTCAGGGGCCACCAAACCCCAGACCCCAGCCCATGTCTTTCAGGGAGGGTGATGTGGCAGGAAACCACATGACAGGAGGTAAAGGCAGTGTCCGCAAGATGGGCCCTCGGCCACTTTCTCTGTGTCTGGCCTTCTGCTCTCTGCCTCAGCAGCATCTCAGCCTGGGGCCCAGCACGTAACCCCAAGGAGGGGAGGCCCCCAGAAGCCAGTGTTTACTCACCACCTCTGTTTTGGAAGTAATTAATCTTCAACTGTATGAGCCTCTTTGTGGAAGAAAGCGCGTGCTGACACTTTTGTGTAAACACCCAGCTTAGCATATTGACAAACTGGTGGCTGTGACTTTGATCCCTGGCTGCCAGCTCCAAAAAGGCAAGCCGGCTTCGGGCCGCCCCACCAGGCACAAAGGCGGCTCTAATCCCTTCTACACTCCTCGCAGATCCATATTTAGAATCTGGAGTCTTTATTTTCTGTATCCACTTAAGCTCTGCTTGGAGTTTGTTTAGTAACCTTCTTCCTTCTCCATGCTCACTGGTGACTCATAAGTTCGTTTTCTTAGCAAGGCATGCAGCAAAATTCCAAAGTAGCAAATGACCTGAATGAAAACCCTTAAACTCACATAGATTTAATCACTGCGGCAAATTGGAACCATTTGTGGTCAGGTTTTTGATGGCGATCTATAAAGATTTCCTCCAGCCCCTCCACTTTCTTTTTTAAGTGGCTTAGTTAAGGTTAGTGAGAAAAGGAGGCATCTATGCCAAGGTCCGTGGCGTGGGGGGAAGGGACTTCGATGGTTTCTTTCAGCTTTTCAGGGACATCTGCGGTCACCCAAGTGTCTCCAGCAATGCGGGAGCAGATCTGCTGGTACCAGCGACTCCCCCTCAACCCCTCACCCCTGGTTGCCGCTGGGGTCAGGACTCTGCACTCTGGAGCACAGAAAGACCCAGCCCTTTCAGGGCTGTGGAGTTTTAGCTGGAGGTTTGGGTTAATATTAGGAAAATATTGTGTTTGGGGACTTTTTGTCGCCTCCAGTTACCCTAATAAGGCAAGGGAAAGGTCAGTGCATTTTATCACGAACAGAAAAGTAACTGAAGCCGTGCAGTTGTGATTTCTCCCTAAGCAAACTAGAGATGAGCCCTGATGAAGACGCGGAGTCAGGACCGAGACGGGCCAAGGGAGCACCGGGAGGGCGTCAGATCTGTTTCTGATAATCGACATTGAGGTTTTGAAGAATGAATCAGAGAGGAAGTTCAATTCCATTCCATGACTGGGCTGAACTAAACAGAAAGGCAAGCTCTTTGGTAATTAAAGGGAAGCTTTTCTTAAAAAACAAAACAAAACCAAAACAAACAAACAAACAAAACTAAAAGGGGGGTGTTCTGCTCTGGTTTTAGAAATTTCTAAAATCGAGATAGCGGGATTCTGTTTAATTTCTTGAGAGTAGCTGGGAAAGTGGATTTGCAAAGACTATAGCAACACGTTCTGCACAAATGATGGAAAAGTGCCCCAGTCCCTTCCACCTTCATCCCCCACCCCCTTTCTACGTCTCTAGTTTCTATGATTATAGTTGGAGAGCAAATTCAGGCTGAAAGAAATTTGATATTTATTTTCTGTGAACTTTAATAAAGAAAGTGGTGGTTGGTGACTTTTTATTAAGGTCCTTTGGACAAGCCCATTTTTAATTTTTTTAATAGCACCTTTTGGCATGAAGCTGCCTTGAGTATGGGGGGTGGGGTGGTGATTGATGGAGCTGCTAAGAGCTTGTGCTGTGGCCAGTTCTCGGCAGGTTGGCCAGAGACTTGGAAGAGGCTTTCGGCTCAAGGAGCCCATTCTTCCTGGGGTCCATGTTCGCCTCCGACAGGCCTTTGAAAACGTTGAGTGCCTGCCCTTTGCGTGAAGTCGGCATTTGTTTGGGTTGTGGGATCCCTTCCCTTCTTCAACAGTCTCAGATGTCCCCGTTTAGGCTGGGTGATCTACCCTAATCTGCTCCAGGCCTGACCAGGAATGGTCCACTTTGCTCATAAGCACATAACATAACCGCCCCCAGGGCCTCCGCGGTGAAACAGAATCCCAGACACGCAGAGATGTCTTGGCAGATAAGCGCGGCCCTAATCCCTTGGTCGCCCAGGCCCTGGAGGAGCAGAAGTTCACCTATACATCACAGCATCGTTATCAGTCCAGGACCCCAAGCGGCTATCACCCGCCCCATTTTCCACAGGGCTTGCTGGTGTTAAGAAAATACTGTTCGGTGTGGTGTTATTCTAGGCTGAAACAAAAGTAGACATGAATGGCTGGGGGGAAACAGAGGGGGCATTGTTCTCCCTGTGGCCGGGTGCTCGGACCTGGCCTGGAACTGGAATGTGACACACGGAGAAGTCAAGGCCGGCATGTCCAAATGGGCTATCGGGTGTCCAGCAGGATCAATGGAGCGCAGAGGGCGGCCAGGCCAGGACCGGCTGGTCCCGGGTCATGGGAAGTTGGGTTTCCACAGGAGAGGCCGGAAGGGTCACCTGATTTGTGGTGCTCTGACAAGTCCCTGGCAGAGGAAGTCACCTGCCTTTGGAGAGCCAAAGGGGACAGGACAACTCCCTGGGCCGTTTGGAGGTACTCAGGCCAGTGGGTGTCAGGGGCTAAACAGCCCCTAGGTGGCACATAGTCTTGTCTGTTCCTTTTATGGATAAGGAAACTGAGGCTGTTTGAGATCATAGAGCTGCCATGGGCAAGAGTCAGGAGTTCATGACATACTCTTCCTCCCGCTCCTCAGCTCTGCCCTGTCATCCTCATCCTCCTTTTGCTCCTGTGCGTTTTCCATGCACAGTGTGTGAGGAGGTAGCAGCCCTCACTGCGTCCGGCCCAGAGCCCTTTGCCAGCACATGTAAGTGGTACATAAGCCATCTTTTAACTCTGAACCGGCATCTTTTTGTATAAGGGTTTTTTTGTTAGTTTGGGGGCGACACCTCAGGAATTATTCCTGGCTCTGTGCTCACTCCTGATGGGCCTCAGGGGAACCATATGGGATGGCTGGGATGAAGCCGGGTCAGACTCATGCAACGCAAGTGTCCTGTCCCCTGCTTTACTCACCGGCTTCTTTTGAGGACATTCTTTGTCCATGAAGTTCTATTCTGCCCATTAGCACTGTAGCTCAGAAGTGCCAGAAAGTGAGTGTCCCCAGGCCTGAAGACACTGGTTATTTCCCCAACCCTTTGCTCTTCTGGAGTCAGAGAGCTCCCTGGGGTTGTCTGGTGGCGTTGACTCCTGTTACTTACAGTGGCTGGGTGAACCTGAGTGGCTTCCTTCTGTCCCTTGAGTCACTCACTTCCTTGGACCAGTGCTGGGATTTTCTGGGACCTTCCTAATGTCACCTCCATTCTCTCCTAGCACTACTTCCAAAGGACCATTTGCCATGAGATGGGGAGTCACAACTCCAGGTCACATTTCCGCTAAGGTCTGTCTCCCAGGAAACTTTTCTGAGAGCTTCCCCTTGGGGTTTAGCTGAGGACCCGGCTCATGATCAGTGCTAAGAAACTACTCATTAAATGCAAGCCTTTAGAGTAGAAAGTGCCTTTCCACCTCACAGAAGTCCTCTTTTGATTATTACTTTTCTTTTGGTCAATTTATGACATTTAAAAATGACTAACATCCATTCTTTATTGAAGAGCTACTTTTTCCAGAACAGTTACTGGGGGTTGGAGAAAAGAACCCCTTTTCCTCCCCAGCCATCTTGCCCTGAGTTGGGGGGTGAACTGGCTCCTCCAGGAGGGCTGAATGAAGACCTTGAAAGGGTTGTTTCTGAGACTGGCCAGCTGTTCACCAAACCTCTGAACTTGTGTCTCATTCCCTATTAGGTATGACCTGTAAACAGGGCTTTCGTCAGCAGATTTTGAGCAGATGAGACTATGAGACTTGAGGCCCATGAACATGGTAACTCAGAGCTGCATGTATGTTATTAACTCAGTGTGCATAGTATAGGACTGTCGAACCCTGACTCACTGCTAGGAAGAGAGCCATGAGCAGGCCAGGAGCATCTGTTTCAGACCTCACTAGTGATAAAGAGTTCCCTATTATGTTTTCAACATCATACAATTGCAGGGACTGTGATTGTTATAGTAGATGAGATGACCTAAACTCAGACCAGAGGTCTAAGACACCAGCAAGAGTTATGTCCTCTCTCCCATGAAGAAATCCCTCCATGTTTTTCCCAATAACTTTCCATTAAAAAGAACAACAACATATAAGGATGGGATATGTGGCTTGGTGATAGGGCACTGACATGCCTGACATGAGTAAGGTCCTGGGTGTTTTCTTCAGCACCACAAAATCAGGTACAGGTACATCTTGCTAGTTTATACTGTACTTTTCTGGGCTTTGCCAATCCTAAGTATGCTATAAGCTAGGCCATCTAGCTTGTATATGTGGCCACCAAAACTGGTGTAGAGTCAGTCTCTCTGGGCTATTTTCCCAGTAGCCTTGTGCATAGTGAGTAAAAATCTTCAAAGAAAAAACTTTTGTAAAAGATTAAGCAAAAAATTTACACCCCTGCAAGGCCCGCAGGCCTCTCTCTCCATAGTTACTACTTGCCCTCAAAGAAAGCTGAAGCATCCGGGAAGTTCCAGGGCTGAATCCCAGCCTGTCTCCTCCTTCCCATGTCCACACATGGAGACCACTTCCTGTGCACAAGGGGCCATGGGGTCAATTGAAGTGTAGATGGAGCAACCACCATGGGAAGAGCCTGGGCCTACCTGGGCCTCGGATGCATCCCTGCTCCCCACAGGCAATGAACTGGGATGACAGAGCAGCTATGACATGGACCCCCTGGGAAGTTGTGGGCCTTCTGGGGAAATGTGGGCCAAGCCTGCAGCTGAATTTAACTGGAGTTGCTAGGGCATGTCAGACTCCATCTTGTGTTCGGTGGCAAGGCTGGAAGAGTGTTTGGAACCAGAGGGGGAGGAGAGCCCTGAGGACTCATCTGGAGTCATCACTGTCTCAGAAGCCACAGGGCAGTACCCCTTTTTGGGCAACCCCATGATGCTCTGTCTCCTGGGCAAGGCTCCATCAGAGGAGGGTAGTCCACGGTGGTACCATCCATCCACAGACAAAGTGGACACTGAGCAAGAGAAGTGTTTCCACCGCATGGGGGAGAATGGAGACTGGCTGTCAACGCTCAGCTGACTGTCAGGTGGCTGGGTAGGGAGGTAGGGCAGAGTCCGGACTGCATAGTTCACCCATGCAGGAAGAACAGAGGCTTCTGTGGGATCAAGGATGTGGTGAGAGAGGCAGCCATCTCACTCTGTACCACACTTTCTGCCTCCACCACTCATGGTACTTTAGGAGAGGGGTCCTGACCTTGTCAGCCTCAGTTTCCTCAGCTATAAAATGGAAGTCAGTGGTTCTTAACACACCATGAGCACTGAGTGGAATAACAGTGAACATTCTTCGTTGTGGGGACACTCAGTGTGTTTCTAAAAAATTTTGCCCAACATAGCAACAAAAGACCAAGTGAGAGGTTCAGCACAGAAAGGAACTCCATCTCCCACTGCTGCCATCTGAGTTCCTGAAGCCACTGATACCCCTGGAGGCCTACAAGGTTATCAGTGTCTTCTATAAGTACTCAGGATACTCTGCATCTAGGCAGTGTGGAAATTCTATGAATAGGCCACAGAGCTATGATATATACAGAATTATTTTGATTTATAAAAATGGGTATTTTGTCTGGTTCAACCTAAAGACACGTGCAAAAACAATAGTCGAGTAAAAATATTTGTCAATAATTGTTTAATGATTTCATTTTTCATAGGCGTGATTCCTAGGTGTACTGAGAGTCACCAGGTGGGGGAAGGTCTGACACTGCTCAGGCCTGGTGGGAGTAGAGGACCACCAAGGATGGTCACACCCAGCAATGCTGGCTTGGAGGACTGACATTCAGACCATGATCCAGTTCAGGACTTCATGTGTGCCAGACACTCACTTCACCCTCTTTGAGCTATAGTCATACCTTGTATTATTTTCAAACATAACTTTAAGTTGGAATCATTTGTGTTAGGCCTTGCAAACACAGGTCACTTATTTTTGACAGTTGTATATCATCGCCACCTGAGGGTAAACCATAATTTTACCTGAATTTGTTTAGCTAGTTGCATCTTGTCAGATGGGCTTTGGTTGCTCAGAACATTTTTTTGAGAAGAAAGGGAGACCTTCCCCTTAGCATTCGCCTCACCTCTGTGCTGGGACTAGCCTGCAACACCTGTTATTTCCTTTCTGATGGGAGTTCAAGCCTTTCTCACCACAACTGTGCTAAAGCAAGTTTGGGGCTCTAAATGTGCCTTAGATCTCTTCAGAACTCAGCTTGTAAGTCCAGGCCCTTAATTTGGCCCACAGGACTCTTTAATGCCTTTTAAACCCCGTTAAACCCATGTAATGAGTTTCCCCTTGCCATGCTCCTGGCCGTGAAAGCTGAGAGCTAGGGACCAGGCTTCCCACCTGTTCCAGAGATTAGGCTGCTGGAAGGAAGGGGAGGGGGGTCCCAGGAACACTGTGATCGGCCAGCTCACAGGACTGCATTCGAAGCGGGGGACATGTGTGTTCCTGCACAATTATGGGGAGATAATTCTTCCAGCAGGTTCAGGACTCCGTGTGACTTGCCAATTTTCACTTCCAGGGAATGGAGGAGTGTAGAGGTCTTTCTTCCTGTGCCTGCACCTCGGGTTCCTGCTGGGGAATCGAGGAGCACCTCTCTTTAGAAGTCCTGGAGGCCTAGGGCTGGCTGTTCAATGAGACTTCTAAAAATGAGGGTGACTGCCTGCTCTGAAATCTTCACTTCGTGGCTGTCTATTATTTAAGAGGTGTTTGTTGGCTTCTTAGCATCCACTTTTCTTTTTCACATTCCGTTCAGTGGGAGTTGATGCCTGAGTCCTACTTCCGGGTCTGAGCATGTGACTCAGGACTAGCCAGTCATAACTGGCTACCCTCAGTTATGTTTGGTTCAAGGTAACCCATTCAGACTCAATGACGATTAGGAGGTAGACATGTGACCGTTCAGTCTGGAAAATCAGAAGATTTACTCCCTAGACCACAATGGACTATTTTATATATGGAGATGTGACTGAGTGTAGTCCAAAAAGAGTCAGTCCCAGAACTCTGAAAGTCCATCCTAGTAGGAAAGAGGTGCTCTTTCCATAGGGGTACTGGAGGAAGAAAGTGATCTCAGAGTGCTGCAGGCCAACTTAAACTCTGTGAGAGAAAATCCTATTTGAGAAGGGCTAAATCAGAGGCAAACAGAACAGAAGAGAGAGAGAGAGAGAGAGAGAGAGAGAGAGAGAGAGAGAGAGAGTGAAGCCTGGTGACATAATTTAGCTCCTGGATCTAGCCATATCTGAAGACTTCCAGGCTTATATGGAAAAACAAATTCTGCTTTAAGTTCTACCAGTTTGAGTTGAGTTTGTTGCATCATTTCTGCCCAAGGTACTCAGAAAATCAATCCTCCACCAGAGATCCACATGTCCTCAGTGTGACCCTTTGTGGACCCTCATTCCAAATTGTCCTTGCTGTCCGGCTGACACTTGACCAGCCTTAGAATTTTCTTTAGACACATCCATTTCCCTCTCATTGATCACTACTTTCTTCCTACTTGGCACACACTTTTATTTCTGCTCCAAACGGGTCTTTGTCAACTAACCTTTGACTCTACACCTTGAGCTCTCAGCTACAACACCACTTTCCACTTCAGAGGGCTCTATAATCCGGTTTGGGGTGCTTAGCATAAAGTGGAAGCTCAGTAAAGAATGAGTGAATTGAGGATAGTACAGTGGGTAAGGTATTTGCAAAGAGATAGTACAGTACAGTGGTTTAGACCACACAAGATTACTGCCAAATGAGGGCAGGAATGACAGGAATGACCCAGGTTTTTTTAGAAGGATGTGGTATAGTTACAGCTGAGAGCACTGGGGAGGAAGCCAAGGTCTGAACTTGATCAAAGACTTTACTCAGTCTTTCTTGTGGGCTACTGAAAGCTTGGAACAGTTGAGCTGCACACAGAACTGTGGGCCAGAGACATTAACAGCCATGAATGTTGAGAGGACATGAGACAGGAAAGCTGGTTAATGAGGAGATGGAGATAATGCAGCCCTACAAGGGAGGGTGAGTCCTGAGAACACTGGATAAAGAATATCAAGATGATGAGAGCTCTTCAGACTGGGAATGAACTTCACTGCTCTCAATCTTTTATTGCTACAATGCCCTTAATAATATCTGTGACTAGACTTTTAGGTGCTTGGATGACAGATGGATCCAGAAAGATATGGGACAGTAAGTGTTGCTGGCAGAACTTTAAAGATGAATCAGCACGAATCCCCCATCTGCAAATCACCAGTGATCTGGCCTCCAAATGGAGAGTGGATCTCCTGAGACTGAAGGTCCTTGACTGTAAATAGGGCAATGTGTAAACTGGACACACACCAGCCTTCTGGGCAGATACAGTTAACTGAACCTTAGGAGAGATTTAAGCTTTAAAAGTCAGCACACATGAGCATTTCAAATGTGTGTATATGTGAAATAGCCACTGTGGGGTTGGAGTTGTTTAAGATTATGTTATTGCTAGGTGGAACTTGCAATACATCTCCAGTGCCACATCATTTCCCAAGATTACTGGGTGCATCCCTGGAGGATCCAGACACCACTAGTATGGTCCAAGAGGCCCCTCAGTACTACCAGGGAGGCTGAGTATTGCTAGCACTTCCTTCTGGACCTGAGCAGAACTACATCTGGGGTCCCTTGCATTGAACTGTTGACGTGGTTGAAAAAAAAATCACCAATGAAGTCCTTAGTTTCTTGAAGTAATCCCTCCCCCAAATAAAATAACTATTACATGTCCTTTTAAATGACCCTTGGTAGTCAACTAAGAGTAATGATAAAGATTTATAGTGATAGAAGCTATATGAAAAATGTGTGACATATACAATTTTATAGAATGCCAAATGTTTTCAAGTCAGGTTATTTTGGTGAAGCCTACACTGAAGAATTCAAGCAAACACACTTGGCTTTTCCATAGTTGAAGCTCACTATGATACTCCCTGCCAGCATTGGAACCCAGCAACAAGCTGCTTGCTTTCACTGAATGATGGTTGTAGGAGGCCATTAACAGGCCTCAGAGTAGCACATAAACTCTTTGGAAGCCAAGTTTGGGTTATGTTACACTATTTAATGGTCTGAATATTCAAGCACAGTCGGTTTAATTGATGATGCTTCCTTTAGGGGAATATCAATTTAAATTCACAAAGCATATAGATATTACTATATCCTAAGTATTACTCCTGGAGCTGAAGCGGAGACCTTACTCACTCCATAGAGACACTGAACATGGACTAAGTAACGTCAGGGTCATACAGCCAGTGGATACAAAATTTTGTTGCCCTGTTAGACTCTGAACTCTTGCTCTAAGCCACATTCCATCAGCTTGGAGCAGATGCCTGTAGATATGGGTGATTTAAGTGTGTGAGAATTTGGAGTGTTTGGCTAGAAAAGGGTGTATTTGTGTAAGCAAGGTGAGTGAATGTGATTATTCCCTCTGCACTTTCCCCTGGTACATTATCCATAGCCCAAATCAGGGCTTGGTTTGTGCTTCCAATGGAGGGCTTTTATCCTGTTCAGAAACTTGGTAGTCCCTATTTCTCATCAGGGTTTTAGGGCCCAGGGCCCAGGTAGTTTCCTTGGTGGTGGTGCAGTTGCTTCTGAGAAAACAATGACACTGAATTCCCACCCTTCATCAGCTATGACTCTCATGCTTTTAAGCGGTGTCCCTAGAGCTAGGGATAAGTACCTGATGTTTGCGGGGGAGGCATGCACAGCCTCTTGCTGAAGCTTGAAACTGGCGAATCATCCCAAATGAGTAAAGCAGGAGAGAGGGTACAATGGTCGCCCAGGGTCCCTGGGGCAAGATGATAGTTTCCTGCCCATTGACTCCCCTCTGGAGAATTGGGGCATCTTTGTGAATAAGGGATAGCTCTAAGCTCCTCCTAGTATCTCCCAGTGTTTGTCCTAGAGCTTGATTTGGCATATCTGAGGTTGCCGGGTCCTACACTAACTCATGAAGGCCAAGGACACATGCATCTTATCCCTATTATAATTGTTAGATGACAAGCATGCACACCATTCTCAGCAATACAACAGATTTCACTGATTCTTGGGGTTCCTTTATGTAAAAATACAGGAGATCCCTGCTGCTAGTTTGGACCAGGAAGAGGAAACTTGATGGGGAGATGTGGAGTTTAGGCCTTGGGCCCAAGTTCTTCAACACTCCTTCTACTAAGAAACGAATTTCTCTAATCCGGCTACTTCTAGGAATGTCTTGTCCACAAAGTATCCACCAGGTGGTGGAAGGCAAGTTTGGCAAAGACCTCAACTTTTTGCGTCCCTGCGGCCTGGCAAAACCCAGATTCATGGAATAAATGTGACTTCCCAGAGTGGATGGTAACTGGCACATGCTTAGAAGCTGCCACTTGCACTTTGGTAGTAGTTTGGAAATGGAAGTGAATGCTTGGTTTATTCAGCCCTAGAAATGAGGAGTCTCAGATAATAGTTAATTGTATCCTCACGAAACACCACAAGTGAGAATGTCTCAATTCCTTTCCAATTCTTGACTGGCAGAATAAGGTATGTGTGTGCTGTGTGTGTGTGTGTGTGTGTGTGTGTGTGGTGTTACAATGGTGAGTGGAATAAGATACAAAGATTTATGAGGACCTTCTAATCAGCTCAAGATGGAGTGTGGAGGGGAAAAAAAGGGCTCTGGTCATCTCAATGGCTTGGAGGGCCGAGGTGGGAAAGGCAAGGGGGTGAAGTCTCCTAACTGTGTCCTCGGGACATGCTCCCTGGGGAGTCTGGGGTTTCTCACATCTCTTGGCTTACTGGCAGGGCAGATGCAGCACAAAAGGGCTTCCTCTGTAAAAAGATTTTCCATTTTGAGAGTGTGATGGCAGAAGGGCATTCTATAGTCTGATCGCAACGAGCAGTGTTAACGGATGACTGTCAGTGGGATGGTGTGCAAACACCAGCTCTGTTGGGCATACTTGTGAGCTGGAGGAACTTTGTCTCTGTGCTTTTACTTTTCTCATCTACCAAATGGGATTCATGAGTGTCTCTGCCAAGCATATGGTGGGCATCAGAATGAAATTAGATCATGAGTATCAAAAACTTGAATTAGGCAATAAATGCTAGACATCATAGATGATTATTATGCACCTGAAGCTATATTCGATTGATAGAGGATCAAAACTATGGACTTCCTATATAGTTAAGACTAGGATGCTGTGTCTCTATGGAACATATGTGGGCTTTTATTCTTGCCATTATTCCCAATCAGCATATTAAAAGCATGTAACAGGAAGTATTTGAAGTTGCCCAGAGCTCCCTCTAGCCCATGGGAAGTTATGTATGGGCTATGTGTAAAATTCACTCTATTTTATAGCAGGAACTTGATAATGCTTATATTTTCACATTTTGAGGGTATGACAAGTCCACTCTGGATATTGATGATTATATACATTTTTACCAGTAAAATTGAGAGACCTGACTCTCAATCTTTAAGGATTAGCAGGTCAGTATTATGGTAGTGAGTGAGACAGAATCACAGGAACCAGTGTGGAGTGGATGTATACACTGGCAAGTGTAACAGCCCAATGACAATCAGCATGATGGCTAACCGAGAGCATGGTGGGGTGACGTGGCATGGGTGCACCTAGATCTTAGGGTGATACTTGGGGTGCATACAATGGAAAGTTGCTTTAGATAATCTCTACTGGGAAGAGAGGGATATAAATCAGATCTCAGCACTGTCTCCTCTCCAGAGAGCCATCCTCAAGGAAGGCAGCATTCAAGTCTGCCATACAATGCTTTCTTCTCCCCTGCACCCATAGCTGGTGATGGACACCGGGTTTCTCTTTCTTAGACTCTGTGGCCCAGATTCCAGGCATTCCTGTCGGGAGATAACTCTCTGGGGCCTCTCATGTTTCTGCAGGTCCTCCAAGGGAACTTGGGAAGATGGAGAGCGTCTCCCAAGAACAAAGGGCAGGCATCCTCATGGCTGCTTATAAAAGGTGCTGTTCCCTAAGTGTGGGGCTGGTTTCTCTCCTATAACGCAACCCCCTGCCTGGACAGTATCCATCTGGCTAATCTACTCCTCCTCTGTGGGCTGGGGACAAAGGAGACTGTTGTCTCTGTGCTGCTGGCTGTGCCATGAGTAATAACGTTCTTTGTCTCACGTCCAGGTGTCTTGTGTCTCCTGCCAGCATCTTCAAAACTGGCAAGTGAGCTTGGGAAGATGGACTTGTAGGAAGGATAACATCTCCGTCCTGTCCCAGTTCTTGAGAGCCAGTCTTCTTCCTTTTGGCTGTAACACCTGCATAATTACTTACTATTTGTCTTTAAAATGAAGGCACCTCGGAATATGTTGACTTACTTTTAAAGGAATGTTTCACAGAACAGCCTTACATGGAAAACCAGTCTGTTGACTCATAAATCTAAACTGAACATATAAGCCACCCCAAAGGCAATATAGTATATTATTCCATTTCTAAGTCATTCTGAAAGAGATATAGGGGCAGGATATAGGTTGGTGAATGTCAACATCCAGGGTTGAAAAAGGTTGCCTTTGAGGGCATGGGGTAGCTGCGCAGGGGGTGGTGGAAAAGCTCTACATTGTGATTGTGATGGTGGTGATAGACCTGCACATGTCAAAACACCTTGAACTAGACACTGAACGGGACAAACTTCACTAAAAGTAAATTTTGCCTTGGTACTGTGACATTCAAAGGAAGCATAGGGGCTGGAGCGATAGCACAGCAGGTAGGGCGTTTGCCTTGCACCACGACTGACCCGGGTTCGATCCCGGCATCCCGTATGGTCCCCTGAGCACTGCCAGGAGTAATTCCTGAGTGAAGAGCCAGGAGTAACCCCTGAGCAATGCTGGATGTGACCCAAAAAAAAAAAAAAATAAAAGGAAGCATAAAGTCCAAAGTTATTAAATTCTGGCCAGTTATCCTTGCTGACCCAAGGGCATGAGCACAATGGTTTATTCCCTTTGCTGAAAAGAGAGAGGAAAGGGCCTCTTATGGTAGTGCCTTTGAATATTTCCTGCCATCGAGTCAAGACTCCTGTCATTCTCTCCATCAGGACTTCCTGTCATGCAGAGGAAGAGCTTTCTCCCTGGGGCATTCAGTGTGAAGGAAAACCGTGCTCCCCAAAGCTGGGCTTACCATGGTGTCTTACAGGGAATAGGCTTGAAGCTGACATTCTCCTCCTTACTCTCCACCCAGTTGTGACTGCTTGAAATGTTGGCCTTAAGAAGTTGGGGTACTTCCATGTTCTCCTGCCCGCTTCCACACTGACCCAGGGCCTATCGACTGTACTATCGAATACTTGGGGCACTTCACCTCAATGTCAATTGAGGGGCTCATGTTCTAGACACTTTAGGGGACCCTTGATTCCATTAAGTAATATCCTGAGCCTCAGTCTGTGTGAGTCTCAGCTCACCATGCCTCATCCCCATCTGCAGGTATCCCCACCACCCCACCCTCAACACAGATCCAGCCCACACTCTTTTAATGCCCCACCGCCCCTCCAATCCATCTCTGAGACCATACTGGAGGGAAATTGGCGCTGTGTTTTACGAGAAGGGCTCTGAAGTGCTGTGATGCCTTTTTTTTTTGACTGTTTTTCTGCTATCCCTGTGTCTATCCCTGGTGTTTTTCTGCTATCCCTGTGTCTATCCTGGTGCCAGGAGAGCTCTGTGGCTGGGATATTTAGGAACATGAGCCTCATTGCCGACAGTCATTCCCTGTCTGCTGTCGCAACGAAGCCCAGCTCCATAGTGATCTCTGTAATGAACTGAGGTGATTCATTGCTGTATTTATACTGATTGTGCTCTTGCCTAGGCCCGAGACCTCCGTTTGCATGAGGCAGGGTGCTAGAAACAAGTTTTTCTGAGATCGGCCTTTGCAGGAGTTTCTCAAGCTCTTCCCCACCCATTCCTTCCTCCTGGGACAGCCTAACCTCACCTGCGCTCTCCTCTTCCTGCTGGGAAAGCCGAGCATGGAAATTGGGTCACTGAGGAAGAATGAAGCGATTCTTTCAAGACTGATGCAGGGGTTCGAGGACCTTTTTAAACATTTATTTGAGCACGTCCATTGGCTCACATGATACCTCAAGTGCAGTAGACTTATAAGAGATGGCTTCCCCAATAGAGGCAGAGTGTGGGTGGGGGGGGTGGGTAGGGGACAGGAAATGGTGCACATTGATTTGAGAAATTTGCACTGGTGGAGGGATGGGTGTTGGAACACTGTATGGCTGAAACCCAGTCATGAACATCTTTGTAATGGTCAACAAATAAACAAACAAACAAACAAACAAACAAATAAATAAACTATATCAAGTGATCAGGAAGACTCATGGTTAAGAACATAGCTTTCTAGCCAAACATCTAACCTAGCCATTTACCAGCTATTCAGTTCTGTCAAGTTACTGAATCTTTCTACAATTTCTCAGTTTCCTTATCAACAAAATTGAGCTGACACTTAAAATGACAAGATGAATTTTACATACCTGAAGTCCTAAACATAGCATCTGGCACATATCAATTATTGCTTCTTTTGTTACTGCAGTTAACAAAATGTCCAACTCTGCTGTAATTTGTCTCTTCTAACTTAGAGGATAAATACATAATGGAGATCTTAAACAGTATATGAATGGGGAGCAACAGTCAGTTTTTTACACACTATTATAAAATTACTCTTCTTTATTCAATTTGAAAATCTCAAAGTAGATTTTCTATCTTCTTAAAAAAAAAGACTGGGCCCCCTGGGATGAACACAGAGCCAAGGCAGAGCCTGGCAAGCTACCCAGGCTTGGTATTTAATATACCAAAACAGTAACAATAATGGACCTCATTCCCAATGAATGGAGACGTTACTGGTGCCCGCTGGAGCAAATCAATGAACAATGGTACGACAAGTGATATAAGTAATATGTTTCCCTTTAAATTTGAAAAGAGAAATGGCTCCCCGATCCATGATGTGTTTTCTTTTCTTTCTTCTTCTTTTTTTTTTTTTTTGTGGAGCCTCACACTTGGTGGTGCTCAGAGGCTACTCCTGGCTCACTACTCCAGGTCACTCCTGATGGTGCTCCGGATTAAATTGGGGTCTCCTGCATGGAAAAAATGTGTCCAGTCCTTCAAACTGTCTCTCTGGCCTGTGAACTGATGTCTTCTTCCAAATATCTAGAAGTTTAAAAGAGTGGTTCTCCAAAGCATTGGACTAACTCCATGTCTGACAATCCCTGGGGGACATTTTTGTGTCATAAGTAAGGGCTAGAGACTAGAGATGCTGCTAAGATCCTAGAGTGCACATTCTAGCTCCCCTTTTTATCCCATAAAGAATTGTCTATTCCAGAATAGCAGTAATGCCAGGACCAGGAGAACTTGCTTAGTAGAAGCTTTAACCAGAGCCCTCCCAGCCCCAAAGTGACTAGGTTGCCTTAGTTTGGGCTGAGAGTGTCTCCAGCCCTAGGACTGTGGCAGCCCGTTGCTGGGATTCTGCGCCAAGGGTTGCTAATGAACCCCGCTGGCCAGATGACTGCAGAGGCTCTCTCCAAACGAACCGATTATGCAGGATTTTTTCATGTAAACTTTTAACCAGGTAGCCTGAGGGCTTGCTGTGCATGAAAGTGCAATTTAGAAAACACGAGGTTTCCGAGGTGTTAGCAGACCCTGGCAGGATCTGTGCTGGCGCTCATACAACCCCAGCTGACAGCAGCTTTCTAAGGCTTTGGCCTTCATGTCACCTCCCTTCCCCAGCAAAGAGGGTCAGGGGAAGTGAAGGTGTTGAGGGGGTGTTCTTGGCATGTTCCCCTTGACCCTTGTTCAGTCAACTACCTGCTGTCCAAACCTGTGTGCTCACTTCGAAGAGTCTCAGGGACTTGCTGACTCATGGTTTTCCCTGCCTTGGGTCAGCTTGCTGGGGTTTAGTAATGGAGTGAGTCATGCTCCAACCCCATGACATCTCAATGTGTCATTCATCAGGAGTAGGGACTCTGCAGCAAGGGGGGAGAGGGAAAGGCCCCAGGAGACCCTTTGATTTGTTCCTTGCTCTCCTGGGCTCTCCAAGCAGGAATAGGCCCACTAGGGAAGGTGCTTCCCATTTCCAAACTGGCTTTGCTAAAGACCATTCCCCTCTGGTTCTGGAGCTATTTCTCCTGCTGTCCTTCGTGCTTTCCCAGGCTTTTTCCTGACTTCATGACTGTCTGCCAATGACTCCCACACACTCAGCTTAGAAAAATCAGAAGGAGCGCTGGTGATTTCCTAATGTGAACGTTAGTTCCAGTATTAAACCCCAGTCTCTGAGCATTTCTTTCCTACATCAGTGGCCCCTAAGCCGTGCTTCATTTATTTGATATTTCTTAGTATTAAATTAACGCAGCAAATATTTATTCATCATCTGCATCGAGCCAAGCACTGCTCTAGCCATAGTGGGTGGAGCTGGGAACAAAATTGGCAGATTCCTGTCCTGTAGTTTACACATCAATAGCACTGAATAAAAAATATGAATGAATGTGTCTGGTGTTAATAAATGTATGGGGGAAATCAGTGTTAAGATTAGAAAGTAATAGTGGTGAGGTTATTATTTCAAGTGGGGCACATGAAAAGCCTCATTATTATAGGTGAACGGGGAGCTATTATGAATTAAATCATGAAATCCCAATATTTAGTAATTAAACAGAGTTTCTCTGGTTGGAAATAGGCAGATGATTCAGGAAGACAGAACTGGAAGGTGAGAAGGAGGCAGATTATGGAAAATCAGTATTTTAAAATTGAAGGTAAACTTGATTGGATGTACTAAAAAGAGAAGAGAAATGGTACCCAAACTAAACAAGATATCTAAAAGAAAGGGGGGATGGAGCTTAACATTCCAGAGCACTGGCTTTTAACCACTTGCCCATTGACCAGTGTGGGTCTGCAGAAATTTCCTGTCTGTCCTCAAAATAGTTATTGCCACTTAACTCATGGTGGGTCCATGTGAATCATGGAATGGAGGATACCTGTTGACATACAAAATAGCAATGTAGTAATATTCGCATTCACTGTATCACTGTCTTCCCGTTCATCATCGATTTGCTCGAGCAGGCACCAGTAACATCTCCATATGACCTGTCTCATGCAAGTAGAGCCCAAGGGCACCTGCTTGCTCCAGAAACATAAAGAGCCTCAAACCATTCCATCAGGTCATGGGAATGAGGTCTATAATTGTTACTGGTATCTGGCATATCAAATACGACACGGGTAGCTTGCCAGGCTCTGCCGTGTGGGTAGCATACACTTGTAGTCTCAAAATCCAGCATTTATTGATGAACTGCGTGGTCGCGCGAGCCGGGCTGTGATAGGCTGGTCTGCTGGGTGGAGTTCTGACAAGGGGGAAGTCCGGATGTGGAAAATGGAGGTCCTCACAGAGTGGGGGGGGGGGCTCATCTGGCTTGTTGTGAGGCTCTGCTGGGGTGGCGGGCCAGGGATAGAAACTGCCATTCCTCCCAAGCGCCTCATGAGCGACTGGGCACAGTGAGAGCCAGTAGCAGCTCTGCCCCATGTCTGTCTCTGGATCAGCATACCTGGACCAGATTAAAAAAAGACTGCAGCAGGGTGGATCTCGATGAGCCGGGCTGTGATAGGCTGGTCTGCTGGGTGTAGTTCTGATGAGGGGGAAGTCTGGATGTGGAAAATGGAGGTCCTCACGGAGTAGGGGGTCATATGGCTTGTTGTGAGGCTCTGCTGGGGTGGCGGGCCAGGGATAGAACCTGCCATCCCTCCCTGGTGCCTCATGAGCAACTGGGCACAGTGAGAGTCAGTAGCAGCTCTCACTGGGGTTTTAAGCAGGAGGTGTCAGAAAAGTTACCACAGGGATAACTGGCTTGTGGCGGCCAGCGTTCATAGCAACGTCCCTTTCTGATCCTTCGATGTCGGCTCTTCCTATCATTGTGAAGCAGAATTCACCAAGCGTTGGATTGCTCACCCACTAATAGGGAACGTGAGCTGGATTTAGACCGTCTTGAGACAGGTTAGTTTTACCTCTCATATTCACATTATGAATATTTTTTATTTCTTTCTTTGTGGTTCTAAGAATGTTTCTCCTGTTTTTACTGGTTTGCAGTTATAAAAAGATTGAGAACTGTTTCTCTAGAATCTGGTCTCCCACCAATGGCATTGTGTGTTTATGTAAGTGTTTGTGTGTATCTCTACCTCAATAACCATCTTGAAACACCAACAGTAGTACATAATACCTAATATTCTGCACCTTAATTACTTTATCATTTGAAATTATACCTTGGGGACTTTTGTGAATAAGTTCGTGAAGATTTCTTTCATTCGCTTAATTAATGGTAAAAGGCTAGTGTCCACCCTTAAATTTCCTTCTAGATGCAACCTTCCTCTCATGATCTGTATTAGAAGGTTTCCTGAAAACTTTCATTCAACAAATATTGGCAGGTGTGTAACTATTGGATAAATATTAATGGAAAATACATTTTTTGGAATATATTACATGTGTCTGATAGATAAATTCCTAGAAATAGAATTACTAGGTCAAAGTAGATGTGCTTTTCATTTTGACAGATATTGATAATAATACCAATTTATTTTCCCCTCCAATTTATAGAGGCACATTTCCCCCTCAAATCCTTATTAACAGTATGTTTTTTAATGGACTCAGTTTTTCTTTGTCAAATGGACAGATGAAAAATATCTGTTTGTTTTAATTTGCTTTTTATTAACTCTCAATGAATTCAGCATGTTTAAAAGCTGTTTCTATTTCTTGTCCCATAAACTCAATGTTTATAAACTCACTGGAATGTCAAGATGAGGGTTGACAAGATGTCTGCATGGACATGTCAAACGGCATCCAGACAGACAAGCTGGAGCTCAGGGAACTTTCTGGGCTTTGGCATGAAGTCAACAGTACACATAAGGTATGTTCCAACCATGGGGAATGAATGAGATCACCTACAGAGAGAATAAACATGGCAAAGAGAAGAGGACTGGGAACTGAACCTTGGGCAACTTCTTTATCTTGAGATTGGATGGAGCATGATAGTCAGCCAAAGACTGAGTAGCAGTGAGTTGGGAGAGAAGAGAATGGGAAGAAAGAGTTCCTGGTGGAACTAAGGAGTGGACTGAAAAGTGAAAAAAAAAGGAAAACAAATGCTTTTGCTTTTGAGATAGTGTCATTGATAAGCTCAAGATTAGTTTGGTTGAAGCGATGATGAATTTAACAGCTGGTTGTAGTTGGAGATGTACAGACAAAAGCTTAGAAGTGACACTGGTAAGATATTTTTGCCAAGAAGGAATTTGAAAGAGCAGGATTTGGTTGGGTAAAGATGAGAGAACAGGTAGATGTTTTGTTTTGTTGAAGTGAGAGATATGGAGTATATATCATTGCAGGTGCCAATAATCCAGGAGGGGTTATTGTTGATATATGAGGGTTTGGTGAGCTGGAAGAGCAGGCTCAGAAGACAAGTAAATCACATAGGAAAAGGCTGGGGCAGGAGAGATGGTACAGTGGGGATGGTGGGCCTTGCATGTGGCCCACATGGGTTCGCTCCGGCATCCTAAATGGTCCCTGGGGCACCACCAGGAGTAACTCCTGAGTGCAGAGCCAGGAGTAACCCCTAAGCATCATCAGGTGTGACCCAAAAAATAATAAGAGAAGGCTGGTTCCTGGTACAAGGCAGGGCAAATCCTCGACTGTGGGCAGATATGAAGAGCATGGGTGTCACACGAGGGGGAGGATTGTGAGTTGGATGGTAGGGAACAAGAATGCAGGTCTGCTGGCTCCACTCCTCTGTGGAGCATGAGGGAGGGTCTTCTGAGTGGGGTGAGTCATGCAAAAATCTCTGGAGCAGGAGAAAACAGAAAACGGGCATCTCTGTGCAGGACAGGGACTTCTTCAGAGGACTGTGAGAGAGGGCCAGGCTGGCGTGAGTGCCTTTGAATGTTGCCTGAGTCAGGCAGCTATACAATGAGAAGTAAATTCAGCCCAGCCAAATGCTTGGTGTTGCCCAAAGTGCTTCATTTTGAGGTGTCTGATCTCGACACTGTTCATAGAGTTATTTATGTCTGAAATGATGAAAATTTCCTCCCCCACTTTCTGGCCCATAAAAGTGTGGGGAAGTGGCCAAAATACCAGCCCGCGATCCTGGGTCTTGCGGATTAGCGCTGTCACGGGCATGTTTCGCGCCCCATCCATCTTCAGCCCAGACTTCTCAGCTCACGCCTGTCAGGCAGGGCATTGACCCCTGCTGTGACTGGGTTCCTGGGTTTGGGCACCATGTGGGCTGGAACACAGCTTGTGAGCAAGTGCTTTTAATAAGCAACCAGTTCCACAGTCTCTTCTCTCTGCTGGCCGCCTGCTCATCGAAAACCAGCAGGCTCTGGCTCCCCACTGAACATGGGATATGGCTCCTGGCCATGGAGTAGGTGTGCTCTTGGTCCCCTGGGGTACTGTGCACAAGACTCAGGTGTCACTACATTCTACTATGACTAGACTCAGGAGGCTGTGTTCTGGAAAATTCTACCCAAAGGGGTTAACTCAGCTTGACCCTTTGATGAAATCTCCTATTCTTACTGGATATGTCTGTTGGTCTGTTGGTCTCTAAAGTGGGATTGATTATATTTTCTCCAGATACGATCTACCAATGGTGTGTGTGTGTGTGTGTGTGTATGACAGAGAGAAGGGAGAGAGAGAGTGAGAAAGAGAGGGAGAGATTCAAATAAATATATAAAACCATAAATACGAAATGGTTCTTACATCCAATATTGTTTATATTAGGTCTTTTTCTCTCCTGTTTTTTCCCTGTTACAATGTAGGATGTCTGGCACGTTGTAGGTGCTCAATGAGCCTTTGGGGAAATTCATGAGCAAAAGAAGACAGATGGACTCACATAGGTAATAAAAGTTATAATTCAACCACACTTGCTACCAATAAGCATTCAGCCAAACATTTTACAGAACAAGTCATTCATTCCTTTCCAGAGGGGAATGAGGGTCCCACTTCTCTTTGACAGGAGGGAATCAACCACTCTGTAAGGTTTAATGACTTCAGGGAGGTCTCCTACAATGGTTGCTGGATAGGGGATTTGAACCTGGGCTTTTCTAGTTCGAGAGATCATGCTCTTGACCACGAGCAGGCAGTTGTGTGTAACACTAGAGGAGTCAACTGGGAAATGATATGAAGGCCAGGTGCCAAAATCACTGAACTCTCATGGGACTGAGTGTTGGTGTTACATTAAGTCCAAGTTGACTTGTGGGAACATTAATAGGCCTGGGTTATGCCATTAAAGGATGACTCCCTACTCAGTGGAAGAGGAAGTGGATTCATGTGTGGACATAGCTGAGGCCCTCAAGCTGGTTTGGGCACAGTCCAGACAGGTGTCTCATCTACGTCCTGTCCTGAGAAGTCTCTGTTCAACCAGGACACTTAACAAACTCTGGGTGAAGAATCCAACAGGCTAAGTCACCAAAATTAATTGCCTTTCTCCTCCCCAGATTTGGCTGACTTTGGGTTGAGGAGCATTCGCTGACCTTCCTACGCTTTATTCCCATCTTGGATTGAGTTTGAAAGACTTTGATGTCCCTCATCTATAATGCTGGCTTCTTGGGATCATTTGTTTACCCAGATGGTCCATTAGACTTGGCAATGGGAGGTCCCTTTTCCAACTTTGAGGGCATGCTTCTTACCCTCAGATCAACTACCCTTGCCCAAGTTTGAGGTTATAATTTAACCCTGTTGACCACGCTGATTTTTGGATGCCAGTGTTTCCAGCCTTGTTGCTGTAGATCAGTGCTCATCTGCTGAAAATCACTGTGATGATGGAGTTATAGCAGGAGGCAAGAGTCTGCCTCTCAAGGCCTTTCTCTGCTCTCTAGAGAATAAAAGGTTTTATCCCATGAAATGAGGGGTGTTGACTTCAAAGAGACCTGGGAAGTCGAGGTCGCGATTGATGCTGGATTCAGGAGGAGACCGGACAAGCTCTCTGCCCTAGGAGCGAAGGTTCGTCTCATCCAGCGGGCCTGCACTCTCATGTACTCTGCTGGTGCTGTCGCGTCCTAATAAATTAAATCTGTTATATCATCACTGCTCTATTCCTGAGACAGGCACTTCCAAGGCAGATTAGAAAGGAACTTAAGGGGATTAAAAGCTTCTCTTGGTGAAAAACAATGTTTCGAATGGGAAATCCATTTACCAATATGAATTTCAGCAGAAATGCATGTTTTCTTTAATGCATTGCTACTGCTCCCAGAAAGGGGGTTTTCCCCTCACGCCAACGTCCTCTGCTTTGCATAAGTTATAATGTGGATTCTGTTGAGCATAGCAAGCCTCTCAGGGAGATTGATGGCTTCCATAAAGTTGCACGAAAACATTTCTCCTTTGTTCACAAGGGAAAAGAAAAGTGTCTAATGGATTTGGAGTATTAAAAGAGTGTCAGTTTGTACTGTAAACCAGGGAGTCAGGGAGTAAATACCAGACACCAGAGGAAATGGATTAATTGGCGATGGAAACAGTCAATTCTCAGTTATCTGCCTGTAGCTTATCTGTAAGGCGTTAAGAGAAAAGTGGTTACGTGTGTGTGCATGTATATGTATGTATCTGTGTACCCATGTGTATGTGTGTATACATGCCTATTTGTATGACTATTCATATGTCTATGTGTCTGTTTGTGTGTGTTTCTGTGTGTGTTAGGAGGTACATGCTTGTCTTCATCTTCCTTGCCTGCCTGTCTATCACTGTGTATGCAGGGAATTGAAAGTCATTTTAATAACCAAGGCCCAATATAATTTGGAAGGTAATTCTTCTGCTGCAGTTCTAAAAGAATCACAGAAGGCAATTCAAGGGCACTGCCATTCTTTTTTCTCTCTCTGTGTCTCTGACTCACAGGTTAGGGTTCTTTCCACACCATTGGAAAGGCCTGCTTTTAAAATCCTGGGTGAGCTCCGAGAGCTGGGATGGCATGTTTACCTCCAGAAGCAGGGAGATTGGGGAGGCAGTGAGTGAGTCCTTAGTTCTTTGCCGTGGAAAGTCCCTGAAAGGGAGGCTGCTGGAACAGAGCTGGTCAAGATTCACTATAAGCCAGAGTCTAAGACCAGAGAAAAGCCATGTGCTCATGAGGGCTGCGGTGAGTGGGCAAGTGGCCTTACTGTTTGGTTCTCAAGAATCCTGCAGGTGGCATGTTCCTACCCCTTTTCCTCCACGCCGCCTTCCAAACCCATTTCCCCCATACCTGAGGAGCCTCTGACTATGATCTGTAAGCCTCCTCGCTGACACAGACCTGGGCTTCTCAGAGTACTGGGGAGCTCTTTCAGAGGCTGGGGGATAGAAGCCAGGGAAGGGGCTCTGGCAAGGGTCTCGTGAGGCTGATCTGGTGCGACCTAGTCTAATGGGCCATCTCAGGAAGCATATGGAAGAAAATGGGTGATGCACAGGCAGTTCTTGCCATACCCAATCCGGTCCCAAACAAGGCAGGGTAGAAAGCAGAAGAATGTCAACAAATACTCAATCCAAGTTAGGCTGGGATTCTGCACTTCCTCTTCCTTCCTTTCTCCTCCCTCATTTCCTTCCTTCCTTCCTTCCTCCCTTCCTTCCTTCCTTCCTTCCTTCCTACCTTCCTTCCTCCCTCCCTCCCTCCCTTCCTCTCTTCCTTCCTCCCTTTTTCTTTCTTTCTTTCTTTCTTTCTTTCTTTCTTTCTTTCTTTCTTTCTTTCTTTCTTTCTTTCTTTCTCTCTCTCTTTTCCTTCCTTCCTTCCTTCCTTCTTTTTTTCTTTCTTTCTTTCTTTCTTTCTTTCTTTCTTTCTTTCTTTCTTTCTTTCTTTCTTTCTTTCTTTCTTTCTTTCTTTCTTTCTTTCTTTCTTTCTTTCTTTCTTTCTTTCTTTCTTTCTTTCTTCTTTCTTTCTTTTCCTTCCTTCCTTCCTTCCTTCCTTCCTTCCTTCCTTCCTTTCCTTCCTTTTTCTTTCTTTCTTTCTTTCTTTCTTTCTTTCTTTCTTTCTTTCTTTCTTTCTTTCTTTCTTTCTTTCTTTCTTTCTTTCTTTCTTTCTTTCTTTCTTTCTTTCTTTCTTTCTTTTCTTTTCTTTCCTTCCTTTCTTCTTCCTTCCTTCCTTCCTTCCTTCCTTCCTTCCTTCCTTCCTTCCTTCCTTCCTTCCTTCCTTCCTTCCTTCTTTCTTTCTTTCTTTCTTTCTTTCTTTCTTTCTTTCTTTCTTTCTTTCTTTCTTTCGTGTTCTCCACCTTTCATTCCACTGCCAGCACAGTCCTGGTGCCGAACCCTGCTGTTGCCTGTACAGACATTCCATGTTGTCCGCCCTGCACGGGTGCCACATCTGGTCGAAGACTTTGCCTCTTCAAAAGGAGAGGCTGAACTTCCGGAGCTAACGCTCCTAATTTTCAGCCCTAATAAACAATATTGGCTGGCTCGCAGTTATTGGGTGCTAACTAGGTGCTGGGCACTGTGTTAAGCACTTTACAAGCAATAGCTTGTTAAAGCCTCTTCTCAACTTTAAGGGGTAGGAGCCATCAGCACCTTATGTACAGTGGGGACAGGGAGGGATGGGGGAGACCCACACCCATCCCATGTGTGGACCTTCAGGGCTGGCAGGTTGCTGAGCATGACGAGCCTAGGGCCTCTGACCTGGAGTCCAAGCTTTTAGCTGCAACCTTATGGACCCTTTGTGATACTCTAACTGGAGTAACTGTAAAAGACTTTTTAAAAGATGGTTGTTATAAAGAACTTTTCAAATTTGAAGCACTGGTCCCAGCTCAGTCTTCTGCTACTAACCCAATGAATTCAAAATGATCTATTGTTTAGTGTGGAGTGATAGTACAGTGGGTAAGGTGCTTGCTTTGCACTCAGCTGATCTGGTGATTCCCAGCACCCCACATGGTTCCCTGAGCCCTGCCAGAAGTGATCCCTGAGTGCAGAGACAGAAGTAAACACTGAGCACCACTAGGTGTGGCCCCCAAATAGAAAACAAACTGTAGAAATGATCCCTGAAAGTATATGTGAGAATAAGAGGTTAGGTAAGACAGAGAAGGGAACAATGTGCTAATAATTGTCGGAATTATTACCAATAATACAAACCTAGAACTGAGCATTGAATACAGGAAAAGTGTACACATGATAACCTCTAAGTGTATTTATTACAATCCACAATATGTAAGAGAAGGAAGAGAGAAAGAGAGGAGAGAAAGAGAGAGGGGGGAGAAAGAGAGAAAAGAGATAGGGAACCTGCCACAGAGGCAGGCTGGGGGGGTGGTGGGAATCGGGGACATTGGTGGTGGGAAGTGGGCACTGGTGGAGGGATGGGTGCTGGAACACTGTGTGACCGAAACCCCCAAACGTGAACAACTATGTAAGTGTATATCTCACAGCAGTATAATAAAATGTTAATTAAAAATGGAAAAAAAAGCAAACCTTTGTGTTTTTTTCACAATTATAAAGTTGTTTTCCATATGCCGAAAACAGTAACAATAATAGACCTCATTCCCGTGACCTGAAGAAATGGTTTGAGGTTCTGTTCCTGGAGCTAGCAGATACCCTTGGGCTACACCAGCACAGTGACAGGGATGAACACGGAGATGTTACTGGTGCCCTCTGGAGCAAATTGATGAACAACAGGATGACAAGTGATACAAGTGAAGTGATACAAAGTTGTTCATGATTGAGTTTCAGTCATATAATGTTCCAACACCCACACTGTTGCTTCACCAGTGGAAATTTCCCACCACCAATGTTCCCAGTTTCTTTCCCTGTCACCCTGCCACCCATGGCAGGCATTTAAATTAACTGTAAACAACTTAAAAATGAAATAATATCAAACATCTTTTAAGTTGGCACATACAATTATTATTATTTTTTAATATTTTATTATACTACAGAGATATACAATTACAAAGGTGTTCATGTTTGGTTTTCGGTCATACAGTGTTCCAGCACCCATCCCTCCACCAGCGCCCATTTCCCACCACCAATGTTCCCAATTCCCTCCCCCCTTCCATAGCCTGCCTCTATAGCAGGTTCTTTTCTCTCTTTCTCTTTCTCTCTCTTTCTCTCTTCCTTCGCTTACACACTGTGGATTGCAATACGTACATTTAGAGGTTATCATGTGTATCTTTTTGCCTGTATTCAATATTCAGTTCTAGGCTGGTATTATCACTTACAACAATTATTAGCACACTGTTCCCTTCTCTGTTTTACCTAACCTCTGACTCCCACACGTTTGTGGTAGATTCCACCTTTGACAAGACCTCCTGATCCATGTTTTGGCACATACAATTAAATTCTTACTATTATATGCGCGACTCTATGAGTGTAGATGAATCTAAATCCCATCATAAAAACAAAATCCACCCCCCCAGCCCCAGTACCCTGAAACAACCTATTGTAACAGAAGCCTGGGTAGCAAGTGCAGGTCGCTGGCTCATTTCCATCCTTCCTGCACCCGCTCTCAGTCCCCTGTCCTCCTCCCTATTCTCAGGGTCCTACCAGAGAACCTGGCGTTAGAATGTTGCTCAGTTAATTACACTTCCCAGCGCCTTGCTGTCAGCTGCCCTTCTGAAATTGTTTTAATTGAAGCTTCATGAATCCCGGTGAGTTCAGACGGAGTTCATCTCAAGGCCCATCCTGATTTCATTAAAGATTTGATCTTTCTTTTTCACCAATAAAACATTTATTTTCGTTATCAGTTTCCTAACCGTTTTCTTTCTCCAGGAAAGGAGGGGAATGGTAATTGAGGGGTTAGTAGGGGTGGGGGGGGCAAGAATCAACCTCATCTTCATGCCAATAAAATGAAGAAATCCTCTGTTGATTTCTTTTAGATACAGAAGAATAGCACTACCTTCAAGGAATAATGATATTTTTCTTTTTAAGAAATTCATGGTCAGGCATGAGAATTCCTAAGCCTGCAGGTAAGGGTATTGATAAATTAACTATACGCCGGTCGAGGAAAGCATTATTGCCTTAAAACACAGGGGCCTTTCCCGGCTGGCAAGATGTTAGATCTGTTTCAGTAGCTGATGCAGAGGTGGCTGTAAACTTGATTCCCATTCCAGGTGTCCAAACCTCCCACTGTCCCCTTCTTCCCCCATTAGCACCCTCCACAGGTAAATCATGGGAAAGAAAGTTACAGAGAAACCAAATAATGTAGAAGATGGCATTGTGAAGTAGCTTGTTGACCCCTGAGTGTTAATAATTAACAGTTAATTACTCTTAAATCATCATTGCCCTCTTGGGCTGGGCCACAATTTATGCCCAGGAGTCAGCTCACGGGCTGTGTTTGTGATTATCTGTTCTGAGACATTCTTCGCAAACTTGGTACCTGCCTCCTGCCTGGCGGGTCGGAATCACAATGTTTTTGTTAAGGTTTCAGCTGCAGCTCCTAGATCTTTGTTTCATGTATGTAATATACTTAAAATGCACTAAATGACAGTTTATAATATCATTATCTACAGTTAAAGATATTATAACTTCAAAAATGAAAAGAAAGTGTAGCCATATGTGGAAATGCTCTATTTTGTGGCCCTCTTAACCCCCTCCCTCATAGCTTCAGCTGGACCAGACCAGGCAACAGGATGAAAATCAAAGTCTGCAAAAGCATTTTTGCTATTTTAGCCTGGAGTTGTCATGAAAGGAAGTGGGGTTATTTAGACAGTAAATAACAACTGAAGACTAATTTCTGTTTCTTTTTGCCTTTTTTCTCTTATTTCGGTACTGGGTTCCAATATGTTCTTTATTACATGGTTTGATAATTCAAGGATGGCTCAGCCATCCCCGCTGCCCTGCCACCCTGCTCCCCTTCCCCCCCCAGCCCCCAATAACATGGGAGTTGATTTAAAACTTCACTCCGAACAGCCCTGGGGTTATTAAGAACAGTGTGGGCCGAGTATGGATTAGGTTTAAAAGTAATAAAAAGTAGACCTGTTGGTTAGGTGAAAAATTCACTATCAGATTCCTGAGCGCAGCGCTCCTTTCATGTGCAAACGGCACTAAATGAGGCATTTAATTCAACAAATCCAGAGTTCTGATCCGCCAGAAAGAGAGACTGGGTTAGTTCAATTTGTAACAAACGATCTCCGTATGATCAAAGTCCAGAGCGCTGATTTCAACATGCTGCTTAAATTAGTCTAACACCAAAGTCTTTGGCTCAGAGACAGTATTTGGAATGTCTTACCAGAGGAGAAATTCCTTCTCACACATGGTTCTAATATCATGCCATGCCAGTGTTGCTTTTTAATGGGCTGACAAGGAGGCGCGGTGCTAACTTTCTGACTCCAGAAAGTTCTTGTGCTGTCACCCGCAAACCAGCTAGGATAATTTTTCCTTGGCTTCCTTATTAAAGACTGAATGAAGGGATTGTGCGGCTTTCTTAATGTCACTCGGTCTGTTTGCCATAAATTCAGGCGCTCGTGATGAAAGCTGCACTTATATTTCGCTGGGAAATGGAATCAAGGAGAAGGCATCCAGGTTCACAATAAATAATGAAGCGTGAGTTATTAAGTGAATTTCATATACAGGGCCTTATTACATCAGCAGTTTAGATAATGGCTTCTGGAAAAAAAATACACGGATGTATTTCACGGCCAAAGTAGGGAAGGGTGTGGTCTCAGAGGGCGCAAGGTGGACAGACAGAGCCAGCTGGGGTGAGAATGGAATAGGTGGTATTTGAAAAAATAATATAATATTTACATTTTTGCATGCTGTTTGGCTCTTTTGCCCAGCAGGGGAGGCTAGCAGGCCTTGTTGGCCAACATGACGCTCAGCACTGCAGGCTTCCTGCCTGCGATTGTTTGTTTTTTTTGTAGAAGGAAGACTTGGGGTTGTTTAGACTATGAGCCTAATTTTAGAGGATGATAATTATGTTGCTTCTAAACCACATATTTTCCAGAATTTGCTGCCCCATGAAAATAACTTGCATGTGTGTCCAGCCTGGCTGGCAGCCAGCCTGATGCCCAGGGCCTTGGCTCTCTGTGTCATCCACAGAGACTGTACGTGATCAGGACAGGACAATATGAGGCCAGGGAAAGGGCTTTGCCTGGTGATGTAGGCAGGGGGACCCTGGTTCAGGCTCCCACTGCCCCATCCTGTGGGTCTCAGAGAGCATGGCCCTTTCAGGACAGCCTTTTATGGCCTAGCAACCCCTTGGACTGTTCCATGGGCTGCTTGTCGTTCTGACAAGCTTGGGAATCGTGGTCAGCTCTGTCCACTTCAGCATCCACCATGAACAAAGATGAGACACCCTGTGGTCTGCAGCATTGTCCAGCTCTGTCTGACCAGCTCTTCAAACTCCTTACGGCTTGTGTTTTTGGTGAGAAATCCCTCACCTTTGTCATCAGTGCATCAGCCAATGATCGTGAAGGAATCATGCGATGCAGCACTATGAACTCGAGGGCAGGTGGCGTCCTTACCGCTTCCATATTCAGCTACCCAGTTCTAAATTCATTGCTGAGTCACTGCTGGGAAAAGGGCCAAGGGGATGTCCCCAAGGTCATGATCTTAGGAGGTTCTGTCCCCAATTAGGAGCTATTCATTGGGGGCACTTAGGGCTCTGGGTGTGACTTTCAGACTGGGTCACTGCTCCTCCTTCCCTGAGTCCTGGTCTGTGGGCAAGGTTATGGTGCTAGAATATTCCATGTATCCTGAGTTGAAGATGAAACCGGGAGGAGGCAAGAGCTACAAAGCTTGAGCTGGCCAAGTGAATCAAACAAAAACAAGAACAAACATATTTTTTTAAAATATGCAAAGAACTCTGAAAATTTAATCATACAAAAATTTAAGTGACACTGTTATAAAATGAGCAAAAGATGTAAAGAGATGCCTCATCAAAAAAGGATGTCATATGGCAAATGAGCTGATGAAAAGATACATAACATCATTCGCTATTAAGGAATTATGAATTAAAATAGCAATGAAATACCACTAGACAGCTATGAAATGAGCTAAAATAAAAAATCTGGCAATGCTAACAGCTGGATATGCTGCAAAAGGGAGTCTCATTCATTGCGGGTGGAAATGAAGCAGTGCAGACACTTTTGAAGGCAGTTTGGTGGTTTCTTATGGAATACAATGCATCCTAACCAGGCAACCCAACAAGTGAACACCTGGATTCTTACCCAATTGCTTTAAGAACACATTCAACACAAATGTGTTGTATAGAACAGGGTTAGTAGCTTTATTCACAGTCACCAAACCTTAAAGCAACCAGAGTTCCTGCAAAAGATGAATGCACAGGTGAGCTTGGATACATCTGAAAGCTGGTTCTATCATAAAAGCATACACGTTCTCAAACCACAAAAAGATATTTCTGGAAGATCACTTATATGTGTCATAGTGGAAGAAGATAATCTGGAAATGCTACTGTGTGATTCATTTGCAGAATATTCTGAAATGGCAGAACTTTGGAGACAGTGAAAAGTTCAGCTGTTGTCAAGGTCTAGAAGGGAGAGTGGGAGGATGATGGAAAGTGTTCAGTGATGGTAGAATGTTAATTATTCAGGTTCCCAAAACTTCCATATGCAATTGTGCTGTGAAATAGGATTGTGGTATTCGCCAAAATCCATAGACCTTAACAGCACCAAAGACAGCACTGAATATATACAAATTTCTTAATATATAAGAAATTTATTATATATTAAATTTGTATATAATATATAAAATTTCTTAATATTTTCAGAGATTAAGGAATATTAAAATGGTAAAGTAGAATCAGATGCAAGAATCTGATTGTGCCACTGACGTCTGGAAACTTTCCACTCCAGGGCACAGGGAAAGCTGGGCACGAGCCTCAGAAACTTGGGAAATGAGAGAGTCAGACTGAAGATTGTCAGACTGAAGGCCAAAGGAGCATCCATAAACACTTTCCTCTAGTTAATAATGTTGTTTCCTACAAAGTTACGGGTTAATGATTCTGAAACCACTATCCGTGTATATCGGAACTGAATGATTAACTAAATGAATGGCAGATGGCAGGAGCCAGCTTTTACATGGTTGGAATCAGAGGTTTTAGATAAGCAAGAGGTGGAGGCTAGAAGAAGCCAGAGGAAAAGGGACTGGCACTGGAGATAAATAGCGCTAACTTAATATTGATAAATCGTTACACAGAAGAGTCTTAATTCATGGATGTATTTGTCTCTGCTCTGGATGCTGAGGGGACTTAGAAATAATAATGCCCCCATTATCCTGCCTGTACCTTTGTCATCAGATCTTGGCTGCTAGTATCTGTCTCTAGTAAGAGAACCAGAGTGTGGAGAAAACCTTTGAGTCTAAGACAGTTGGACTGAAGCATATAACAGATGAACCTATGGCATCTTCTTGTGCCACAAAGTAAGAAAGTGCAGGAAAACAACCCAGAGCTATGACACAATGACATAGCACTCCCAGATCCAATGGCTAGCATTACCACAATATGAGCTGCAAAATAGAATGACAATGGAAGGAACAAAGTAAATATCCCTGAGTCCATGAAGGATGGAACAAAGGATGAAAGAGTAAATAAAGGATGGATTAAAGAAGCCAGTGTGGGGAGAACAGTGCTGTTACCGTGCTGAATTCCAAATAAGTTCTGAAGAGGCACAGACCTCATGAAGGTGCCTCACAGAATGCCCTGCTTCTGAAGTGTGGCTGTGCACATCCATTTTCCTTCAAAGACAGGATGGGAAGTTAGGTGAAAAGGAATAACTGTACAGTGGAGAAACTTGACAACTGGTCACCAAGCAAGGAGGTGAAGGTCAAAGTCAATAGTGGTCAGTCCTTGTTGACAGCATGTGCCCTAGATATGAAAGAAAGAATGATGCTTACTCCATGGTCTTCTCCCCCAAACCCTATGACCTCAGTCTAATCATGAGGCACCCCCTGATTAGTCCCTTTTGAGGGGTGTTCTGGAACAAGACTGATAGGACCAATGTCAAAGTCCTCAAACACAAAGATGCTCTGACAAATGTCACAGCCAAGGGAAGCCTATGTATGGGACATGATGAAGTTTATATCATGGGCTACATTGGAGCAATGTGCCTCTCTGAGCCTCAGTTTTCCCATCTATAAAATGGAGTGACCAACAATTTTTGCCTTCTGGGTCCTTCTGGGCTGTGCCGAGGTTAGATGAGACCTTACTTTAGTACTTCTTCAGAGCAGGTGTTAGACAAGTGCAATCATGACTCAATTTTCATAATTTTTTAAACACTTCTGCCTCCTCCATTTTTTTCCTGTGTTGGAAGACCATTTCCTCTCACTTTCACCCAACTTCATCCTTCCCTAAGTGGTACCTTTCTCATTTATGTTCTCTGCTTTGTCCACACACTGGGGTTTCAGAGACCCTGAAGGTTACAGCCAGAATGAGTGTGAGGTACTAGTATGTAAGTGGGCAAGAGGGGAGGGTCACACAGGGGCTTGAGAGAACAGTGGAGATGCAGAACCACCTTCTCCCACTTTCCAGGCTGCTCCCTCTTGGGGTATAACATATGCCTTGGGCTTGGACAGCTGCTGCAATTGATGACACCGGCGCCCCCCCCCCAGCTCCAATCTCATGTACCTTAGCTCAGAGTCTGTGAGGCTCCCTCCCAGCTGCAGTGGGCAGGGCGCAGACCTTTTCAGACCCAGATCACTACCTCGTCTTCCCTGTCTTTGAGGACGGGGCACATGGACAGTGAAGCATCCAAAGATCTTCTGTCTGCAATTTATCCACAGTCCCTCCTAAGATGCTGATGCACCCTATTCTATCTCCCTTCAGTCCTTGTTCCTCCGCCTACAGAACTTAACTCCACACCCCTAATTTAGACCCTGTGTTTGGACAGCTCATCACCTTTGATCAAAGACAATGACCCAAATTGATCCTTTTCCTTTTTTAAAGTTCATCCTTCAAATATACACAAAGATACTTAAATGATAGCTCTAAATATCTGCAGGGCTAGCCACAATGTGTAAAAGAAGAGGGAGAGAGATGCAGAGAGAGAGAGAGAGAGAGAGAGAGAGAAAGGGGGTACCTGCTATTGAGGCAGCCTGGGGGTGGGCAGGAGGGGGTATGGGTACACTGGTGGTGGGAATGGGGCACTGGTGGAGGGATGGATGCTGGAATACTGTATTACCAAGAACCAATTATGAACACCTTTGTAATTGTATGTTTCACTGTGGTATAATAAAAAAAATTAAAAAAATAAAATTCATCCTTCAAAGAGGTGAAGGATGGAAGAGGGGGATGGCACAATAGTTTTAGAGAAGTCACCTCAATGCAAGCAGTAGGTTGAGATTTCTGTGGCTGGTAAAATCTGAACTTGATCCCTCTCTATCATGTGACACAGATCTCAACTCTGAGGGAATAAATTCTGTGGAAGGGAAAGGTTCTGCATTTGTCAGGAAGGCATTGATGTTTGGGAAGTTCTCCTCTAATATAAAACAATAATGAAGACCACCAATCATAGAAAAGAGAGAAAGAAAATGTTTTCCTCTAATTAAAAATAATTTTTTAATGCTGTGGGAAGGTTCCAAAACAGCCTGTTTAGTCATGCAATCTGCTTTCAAGAGAAAGAATTCAGAGATAACTGTGGGTCAGATAAAGATTCTTCTCCTTAAAGAGGCCACTGGGATGGGGTATTCGGTGTCTTTGTTCCCTTGACTCAAGTTGCAAGAGATACGTGTCATTTCGAGAAGTATGGAACTAATTGAGGACTATGTCCAGCTCTTGTAGAGGTGAACAGGGCAGATAAATAAAAACTCCATTGCACATAAATCTTTGCTCCCAACATCAAAGAAGAAGGATCCTGCTAAGTGTATTTGTATAATGCGGTAATTTATGCAAAAAGCAGCTTTGATAAATGTCCCCTAATTTATTGTCATGTATCTCAAATCAAAGTCAAACATTTACAGCCTGAGCCTGAAGGAAGCCAGGCCTCAGAGAGCCAAAGGGGTTTGAAGTAGGTAAAGCTATGTTGGGTAAAAGGTTAAGCGGGATCTGGTTTGAATGTTAAGAACTTTCTACACATGACGGTGAAAGAAAGAGGGTACCAGTTTGGATTCTAAAAACAAAGCAAGGCAGAATTTTCCCAGATAGTACTTTTCCAAGGTCAACATGAGTCAGGCACTGAAAGGGTCTTTAGGGAACAGGGGAGAGGCTTTGCATTCTTTATCTCATTAGAGTCAAACAAAGACACAGCAGAAGAGCCAACCATGATTGGCTTCTTGCTACATGCCGAAGCACTTTGCTAAGCATCTTGCATTCATTACCATGACACTTCTCAACACAGCTCTGGAAAGTTCTGGAAATGAACTTAGAGCATGTTCATTGTATAGTAAGGTAAACTGAGGCAACACATCAATCCTGGAGATAAAGGATCCTGGAGCTATAGGCTCATTTTCTCCAACAGCAGAATTTCCACCTTTGGAACATCTGCCCATGGTTCCACAGGTGGATGGATATCTCCAAGTTGGAAAAGTTTTCCCAAAGGTGAGGACCCAGTCTTTGTTGTTCTGGCTCCTTAATCCCAACAAACTGATCTATTGAGTGGACCAGGCTTACTTCATGAGGTTGACATAAAGATTAAGAGAGATGGCACCTGTCAGGCAGATTGCAAGTACTCAATTAATGAATGAATGCCATCAGCTACGACTCTCTTCCTAGTCAGTGTTTTGATGCCACATTCTGATATGAGAACATGAATGAGCTTTGGGTTCCCTGAGCTAAACTCCAGGGTGTTCATCATGACCCCAAGGATACAGGAAGATGAACTGGCCATTGAAACATGGTCTTTCTTATTTCCAGCCTGCAGGGCTCTGAACACCCATGATCCCTATAAAATAAACTCACAATTCCAGTAGTAGCATAACTGTAGACAGCAGCTGTTTAAAAGATTTTACTGCCCATCTGGTGGCTTGGCGTGGTCTTCAGGCTGGTTCTGAAGAGAAAGGGCTCTGCTCTGTGATTCTACCAGCTGGTAACTGGTATTGCAAACCCATGTCCCTGTCTCAGCCTTCTGGTTAATAAGACCAAGAGAGGGAATGGACTTGTAAAGGGCAGGATGTTTTCCTTATCCGAAGGTTTAGCCTTCGAGGCCTGGATCCTGATGCTCTGTTGATTTCTGGCCAAGGAGAAGCCCTTGGCAGTTGTAAATCTCATGGTGTGGAGTGTGTGGGGGTTAGTGGGAGCTGGGAGCATGTTTGCTATTGACTTGTCGGCTTCGCTCAGTTCCGGCAACTGGGAGCTTGTTGGGAGGGCAGGTTCTGCCCACACAGATGGTGACTGCAGTGTTGTACCACTTGACTTTTGAAACATGCAAACGAAGAATTTCCTTCCCACATCTGCCCTGCTTCAACCAGAGTGGGGGAAAGGATTCCTATGCTTTAGCAGAGAGTCTGGGACCAGAGGCTATCCTGAGAAGTGACTCTGGAGATGGGCTGAACTGAAAGAATCGGACCCTTTAGTTCAAGTCTTGGGGAGAGCAGCTGTTGAACCCACCAACTGGATTCTATTCTTGACTGCTCAGAGTACCATCTCTTCATCTGCAAAATGGGAGTTTACGATAATACCCAACCCATTGGGCTGTTTATACAGAGCACTATATTGCCCAGAGGACCGTTAACACTTGACATGTTTTCCTCAGTTTCCGTATCTGGAAAAGAGAGGGATGTTGCTTCAAGCCTGGCCCTGCTGCTGTAAGATTTCACTATCCCCACACATGATGTACCTACCTCCAGGGACTTTATCCCTTCACTTTTCTTGCCTACCCGCTCTTCATGAATGGAACTGGGTCCTGAAAAACAACAAATACAAAGTTTCACAGTGCCTTTTATCCAACTCATGGTTCCACAGTTTTAGTGACCTGAATGAAAATCCCATTTTAAAATCAGGATCTGGAATTGGAGAGATAGAACAGTGGGCAGGGCACTTGCATTGCATGGGGCTGGCCAGGATTCAACCCCCAGCATCCCATATGATTCCCTGAGTTCCACCATCAGTGACTGCTCAATACAGAACCAGGAATAAGTCCTGAGCACAGCTGGGTGTAACTAGAACAAAACAAAATGAATGAAGTAAAATGAAATCAAAGACAGTTTTTAAAGGCAATTAAGGAAGGGTAAGTGGAACATTTCACCAAGAGCTTTGACTGGATGTTACTATGACCTCCTTTGCAGGTCAGCTTGCTGGGCTCCTCCATCCCAGGGAAATATCCACTGAGCACCCACTGCCATGACTAGAACAAGGGATTGTTTCTTTTTTCTTGCTTGTTTCTAGAGGGGCCCAGCAAAAGAAGGAGCATAGAGCTCTTCAGGAAAGTACTGCAGAGCCTCACAGACTCTTCAGAGTTCTATCAATCCCAGCTCCAGCCTTGCAAACAACCTGGAAGTTAGCTTCCATCTCCATAGGCACCAATGCATTATTACTGTGTCTTCCTCTCAACCCCACCTCCAAAGCATCCTCCAGTGACCTCTTCCAGGCTCCAAGGAACAAGCTATACTGTGAGCTAGCATGGGAGGTTTCTGTGCTGTCCATTTCTAGTTTCCTGTAGTAGTTCATAGCCTCTACCTTTTGGATTCCCATTGGTCTTCTTGTTCATCAATATTTACCTCTGGGTGATGGCTGAGTAGACCAGCCTCCTCAGAAGTGGAAGATAACCTAGTGTTTCTTTTTCAATGGGCAGAAGACGTGTACCAGCACACTTCTCCGAAGAGGCGTCCCACAGAACACATGCAAAACATGCTCAACGTTCCTTAGCATCAGGGACATGCAAATCAAAACCACAATAAGCTGTCAACTCCCACCCATGACAATGAACTGCTGATCTCAGAAAGACTAGGAGCAGTAAATGCTGAAGAGGGTGTGGAGAAGTAATATCCACGGGACATGGTGGGTGAGATGTCAATGGTGCAACTGTGGAAAACAGTATGGAGATGCCTTTTAAAAATAAAATAGAAATATCTTATGATTCAGTGAAGCCACTCCAAAGTATTTATCTAAAAGACACGAAAACACCAATTTGAAAGGTTATGTGTGGCCCTGTGTTCCCGGCAGAGTTAGTCACAATAGCCCGCATGGGAATACGCCCGGTGCCCCTGGCAGATAGATGACTGGCTAGAGAAGTGCTACTCTGCAGACTCCATGGAGTGACTCTGCCACTGGAAAAAAAGAGATATGAATTCATGGCATTTTGACAAGACACATGGCACTAGAGGGGGAATTGTACTATGTGAAATAAGAATGGCAGTGAAAGACTATTCCCAGAGTGTTGCTTTCATCTGTGGAATAGGAAACAACTGAAGTAAACAACTGAAGTAAACAGAGTGTTGCATTCATCTGTGAATAGTAAGAAACGAGTGAACAAAGTCCTGGAGATGGTGACAAGGATGGTGCTTCTCAATGGGCGAGCAGGAGTAGGGAAGGAGCAGTTGCTGCTTCTCTCTCCGGTTCTGGCTATTTCCAGGATGGGGATGGCCTGGGTCTTTGGCCATGGGGGTGAGGAATCCTATACACGTAGAGAGTTATGAAGACAGATCCAAGGATTCTATAATATTTTCAGTTAAAAGAGTGGGGAAGAAGCTAAAAGTTAAAAGTGAATTCATGTTTGCTTGTAGTGATACTCATATTCTTCTGCCTGCTCTGAAAGTTTGCACTGGACTGGAAAGATAGGAGAGGTGTGGAATTTGCCTTGGCTGTAGATGACCCCAGTTCAGCCCTTAGCATTGGTTTTCTGAGCACAGAGCTAGGAATAAGCCAGGGACCCTTCCAGGTGTGGTTCAAAAATTAAAAACGAACAAACCAAGAGTTTCCATTGCTTCATTTTGAGCAGGAATAGTTCTAAACTTTATGTTACTTCTGAGCAAATCTGAAATGGTGTCTCCTCTTGGAAGGGTAGAAACTGGTCAGGTGACAAGCACAAAGAAAATGGGGTAATTTGCTCTGGACAAGTGCAGACCTCCATCAGGGCACCCTTTTGGGTGAGTGGAGCCCAAGCTGGGTTCCATCTTTACTCACTCCTGTGAAAGGCCTTTTGCAGCATGCAACCATCATAGCTGTACATGACGTCCCTTGTTCCTGACCCTCTCTCACTGTCTGACATTCCTTAGATTTCTAGCAGTTGTCCTTTTTAGTGAGGTCAATGAGATCACTTTCCCAACTGGTACTCCATAAGATTCTCATTCTATTATTCTACTCTGCAATACCACCACACCTTCCAAGGGCCTTGAAATGTAAAAAAACTCAAGAGGGGCTTGACAGAGGAGAAGCTCCTTCTAGAATCAGCCTTCTAGAGGAAATAAAAGGGGTCAAAGCCATATGATAGAGGGAAGACATTTGTTTTATGTGCAGCTGACCCAGGTTTAACCTAAGTGCCAAACAGTTAACCTGAACACTTCCAGGAGTAAGCCAGGAGTAAGTTCTGAGCACAGTCAGGCATGGCTCCCAAATATATAATAACAACAAGAAAAAACAAGTAAAGAGAAAGAGCAGAAAAATGTGAGGAGAGAGGCCAGCCCCTAACTGTGTCTGTTGCAGCTGCTGCAGGTGGTAACGTAAGATCAGTCTGAAGGTCTTGCCACAATCAAGAACTCCAGGTGGTTCTGGAACGATAGTACAGTGAGTCAAATACTTGCCTTGCATGTGGCTAACCCATGTTTGAGCCCAGATGGCATCCCATATGGTTCCAAGTCCACCAGGAGTGATTCCTGTGTGCAGAACCAGGAACCAGGAGAAACCCTGAGCATCAGTAGGTATGGCCCAAGCAGCAACTGCCACCATGAGGTCCCAAGAATCTAACTTAGGATCTCACATATATAAGCCCTGTGCTCTACTGCTTGAATAATCTCCCTGGTCCCTATCTTTAAATTCCTATTTGTGTTTGCTTGTTTTTTTGTTTGGGGGCTACACATAGCGGTGCTCAGGCTTATTCCTGGCTCTGTGCTCAAGGATCACTGCAGTTAGGACTTGAGGAACTATTGAAGATTCTACAGTCAGATCCAGGTCAGTCTTACAGCAAAGGCTTACCTTATCCTATGGCACTGACCCTTTGAAATTAAGAATTAATAAAAATAAAAATATATTTAAACACAAGCCCTATGTGTTTCATGTTGCACTGCACGCTGCAAATTGCATAGCTAGTCCTGCTCACAGTTCTTACTATAGTGTGTTTGGTGGAGGGGTTGTTTGCTTGTAGATGTATTTGTTTGTTGATGTCATCATTCAAGACACATTTATGATGTGGCTACAGATGCCAGGCACTGAAGATGGGGCAGTGAGAGAAGCAGGCAGCCCTCTGCTACCCACCTCTCAGGGAGCTTCCAGATCTGAGGAGTCAACAGCAAAGAAGGACCAACAATTGGATGTATAACCTGAGCTGTTCAGAATGAGTGCATGCGGTGAAATGCAATGGAGAGGGGTGGTGTGGGCTCCTCGTACTGAGATCCTTGGAGAGGGAATCACAGAGGCAATATTTTAGCTGAGAAGCTCCTAACGGATTAGGAGCCAGCCATGGGGGCTGGTTGTAGGACCAGGCTTCCAAGTGGGAGAAGCAGCAAATGCCAAAGCCCCTGAGCAGTGACAGAGGTCACAGTACGGTACCTGAAGCATAGATATGGGTATGAATTTTAAATAGAAGAAACAGTGTGGCACACGGCAGCTGGAGAGAGACGTAGAGGATGACCACTATGAAGGGACCACTTTATTTCAGGCCTGTCACAAATATGAATCCTTTCGATACACCAGGTAACATATGTTATTCCCATTTTTCAGATGAGTAAACTGAGGTCCTGAGGGCCGTGTTTAAAGAGAGCCATGATTAGAAATCAGGTTAATCAGCTTCTGAAAACACTGTCCACTACTCTTCATTGGTAATATGGATGCTGCTGCTTCAGGCTTCTGTCTCAGGGGAAGGGGTAAGGTGCTGGGGGACCCTTACTGGTTTCCTCACTGTCTTATGACATTTCTTATGATGGATCTCAGAACCCCAGCCCAAGAGACACTAGATGAAGCAATCTTTCATCACAATTGCTGGAGATGGTGAGGATATTTTATCCAGTGATCACTTAAATAGACCCAGCTGGGCGTAGCTGTTCAGGAGACACAAACAAGAATTTGGTCCAGGATGACTTTGTTCAACACAGTGTTTTGGCTGTGCCCAGCTTCAAGTCCTGAAAGAGAAAGAGAGACCCAAACATATGAATTAGAGGCAATTGAAGTACTTTCTTTAATTGGCACTCCTGATTTGGCTCAGTGGTCTGGTGACGGTGAGTTGACTTTCACTCTTGGACTGTTCCAAAGTCTCTGGGTTTCTGTGCTTGTCTCATTAAATGTTAGAATTGGCACGACGAGGACAGAACAGAACTGGACAGTTCAGATGCAGCTAGAAATGTGTCTGCCTTCCAAGACTTTCCAATCTGGGGAAGGGTCCTATAAAAAGTGAAAAAGGAGACACAGAGTCTTTGAAGAAGGGTGAGTATCCTCTACCTGGTGGAATCTCTTTGCGTAGAGATGAAAAAAGGTGATTAGTTTAAGTTGAGAGATAGTACAGGTGGTTATGGTACTTGCCTTACACATGACTGACGCTGGTTCAATTTCCTATACCTGCGTTATTACCCGGAACCCTGCCAGGAGTGATCCCTGGGAACAGAGCAAGGAATAAGCCCTGAGCATAGCTTATATAGTCTTTGAATCCCTAAAGAGAGGCAGAGAGAGAGAAGCAGAGAGAGAGAGAGAGAGAGAGAGAGAGAGAGAGAGAGAGACCCTAAGAGTTTGGCTTGGGGATATAGCATTAAACAAAGTTGATCCAAGTCCTTCATTCTAGAGGGAGAGAAAGGTAATAGTCAAATGAAAGGATTTAACCAGTTAGATCATTTCTGTGAAGGCAACAACGCGGCAGAGGCAGAAAGTGGCAGAAAGCCGTGGGGGCCAGGCAGCATGGGGCTGAGTGGTGAGAGCCTTTCTTATGGGAGAATGTCAAGCTGAGACCACACACAAGCACCAGAAAATGAGAATCTATGCAAGGATTATAGACTTCGGTTGGGATTCTTCAGCACTTATCACAAACTGAGGAATCCCAAATACTTTAGGGGCAGTGGATGTTTGGCCTCACCTGACAATGCTCAGGGGCTTACTCCTGGCTCTGTGTTCAGGGATCACTCCTGGTGGCGCTCAGGGGGACTGTATGGGGTGCCAGGGATTGACCTTTGGCCTGGAGCATGCAAAGTAAGCACATTACCTGCCACATGATTTTTCAGCATCACCCCCATGTTACTTTAATCTGTCCTGTGCTCTCATTTCCCTGTGCTCCTGATTTATTGAGTAGCATTTTGATGGAGGCCAAGAGCTTATCATAACAGTATCTGGGAATCAGAATGGGCCCACATTAAGCATGGTGTATATGGAGAGGTGATATGGGGTCCATCCTGTTCCTGGAGCCACATAAGTGACAAAATGCCTCTCAATATCTGGGTTCTGTTCTGTGGGGGTTCACTGCGTGACCTTAGAAAAAATCCCTTAACCTTGCGTGGTTGTTCCTTTAAATAAGGACCAGCCATAAGTTATAGATCTCAGAACTTTAAAGGTCAATGATCCCATGATCTAATAGATCAAAATAAACCTCCCCTGATGTGCCATTGAGAACACGTGGATGCCCCGGCTTTGGCAGAAAATTACATTACCAGATCTTGACCCGGGATCACAGCTAAGGTTGTGCACTGAGGCTGAGCGCTCAGCCTTTATCCCCAGAGTGGGCTGTTCAGGAGCTCTGGGGATGCGACGGACCAGCACCCACATGTGTCTTGTATTAGTGTTATTTTTCTTAATGGCAGCAGCCCTAAAACCCGCCCATTTTACTATTGAGTTACTCAGCTTAGTCGTGGTATCACTTACACATAAATACCGCCTCCAGCCCATGAATCCGCTGTTGTGTTTTTTCCTTTCTCCCGCCCCCTTCCTGGGGCAGGTGTTTATTGCAGCCATCAAAAATAAAGTGAGTCAATCATAGCACAGTTTTTCTTTTTTAGACAAACGGAGGCATAATTTTAAGCCTTTGCTTGAAAGAAGGGAGACATGCAAATTCTGTGCGCCGTTCTTCCTTTTGCGGCCTGTCAAGCAGGATTCCTTAAGACTCAAGGAAACCAGAAGATACTGTTGTGGGTGAAGGCAGAGGAACAGCAGGGGAACAAATGGAGCAGAGGGGATGGCTGTCTTTGGTTAGTGCTGGCGTGGTCTGCAGCTGGAGTTCAGAAAGATCCTTAATTTCAACTCAATTATGCCCTTGGAGAGCATTGCTCCTCCTCACCCCCAAGATTTGCAATAGTGGAAACGGCCACCTTTTTTTTTTTTTTCAACTCTGAAGTTTTAATTAAAATGATACATATTTGATCTAGAATTTCTATGACCAAGAATTAGCAAGATATCATGAATTAATGTGATTTATAATATGTTATCATAAATATATTATTTAAAAAATACATATCTACTTTTGAGAGTGTTCATTATAGTATGTTTAATAGAAGCAAAGAAAAACTGAAATAAACTAAATGTACAATAATAGTCAATGGAAAAAAAATAGCCTACTCATATATTAGAATATTGCATAATCACCAAAGGTTATATTGTGGGGAGTACATAATAATATAAAATATTCTAAGCATGTTATAATGTAAGGTCTATTTTAAAAAGATAGTTGCAAAATAGAACAATCCATTATTTATTTTTTTTTTTTTATTTTTTACAATTACAAAGATATACAATTAAAAAGTTCATATTTGGGTTTTGGTCATACAGTGTAGCAGCACCCATCCCGCCACCAGTGCCCATCTCCCACCACCAACGCCCCCGGTTCCCTCCCCCTCCCCCCAGCCCTCCTCCATGGCAGGTTCTTTTATTTCTTTTCCATTTCTCTATCTTTCTTTTCCTTCCCTCTCCAGACTATGGATTACAGAACATACATTAAAGGGTTGTCATGTGTATCCTTTTGCCTCTATTTAATGCTCAGTTCTAGGTTGGCATTAGTACCCTCACAATTGTTAGCACACTGTTCCATTTTCTGTCTTACCTAGCCTCTGACTCCCACACGTTTGTGATAATGTCCACCTTTGACAGGACCTCCTGATGTATGTTTCACTTGACCTTGGATATTGGTATCATAATATGTACATATATATTTATGTTATGCAGATAAATGCAGTCATTCTGTAACTTCTCTCTCCTTCTGGCTAATTTCGCTCAACATAATCTTCTCCATGTCCATCCATTTGTAGGCAAATTTTATAACTTCATTTTTCCTAACAGCTGCATAGTATTCCATTGTGTAGATGTACCAAAGCTTCTTTATCCAGTCATCTATTTTCGGGCACTCGGGTTGCTTCCAGATTCTGGCTATTGTGAATAATGCTGCTATGAACATAAAAGTAGGGATGGTGTTTCCACTGCGTATTTTTGGTTTCCCAGAGTAGATTCCCAGGAGTGGTATGGCTGGGTCTTTGACTTCTTATTGAGATGCATCATGCACTGAACCAAAGTGTTTTTTTTTTTTTCATAACTGGGGAGCCTAGGCTGGAAAAAATACTGTAAGGTTCAAGGCACTTGCCTCACATGGAGCTAACCCAGTTTCCATCTCTGGCACTGCATAATCCCTGAGCAGCACCGGAAGTGACCCCTAAGCACACAGTCAGGAAAGCCCTGTGAGTATTACAGGGTATGCTCCATACCTCAAAGTAATAATTGAGGAGAAAAATGGATCCTTTCTGAAAATCTATCTAAGTCTTCATTTCTCACCTTTTCTGTCCTATTTTCAAAATTGGGGCATCTTTGGGTGGCCCCAACAAGGCGCTACTTTTTCCATGCTCCACACAGCACTTCCTGGAAGAACCTCATTCTGAGCAAGACTAAATGCTTCCAGCCAGATCCACTGTCTCTCGGAAATGTGCTCTTGCTCCCTGCAGCTGGGCGCATTTTCTCAAGGGAAATCATTTTCCTCCTGTGCCCCAAACTAAGGTCCCAACTGTGCCTGACTGTCCAGCTCTGGCAGCATATGGGTGTGGTGGGCCCCTACGGTTCCAGGGCATCCTGACCAGGCTTGGCTCCAGCCTTGCACCTGAGCTCCTGGGATAGTGTCTGACTCCCTGACAACCTTAAGCTAGAGTGAGCAAGTGTCGAAATAAAGGAATCAAGACAGGAATATACATGCACATTCACTATTAAAAAATTGGGGTGCTTTTCAGTATTGTGGGGTTTTCATGATGGGAAATTGCCTTCAGAGAATAATTCTTTTCTAGCAATTTGCTTATGATCAAACCAGTAGCTTTCTATGTTATTTTGCTTAAAGGTGTCATTTTCAAGAGCTGCAGTAATAATGTCAGGGAGGCTCACCTGTATACACAAACTATAGTCTCTGTGGCCTTACCAGTTTCTCTCAGGTTAGTCTACCCAACTCTAAGCTAATCACTGCCTGTGAGGTCTCCAGCAAAGTTGTAGATTTAACAGATAATACCAAATGTGAGGAACATTTTTTTTTCAAAGTTTACAAAATTTTGACTTTTTTCCCAAAAAATTTTAATGGAGAAAAATTCATAAAGTTAGAACAACACCAAAGGCCAAATGAACAACTCACATTAATGAGTACTTTTTGTTTTTGAGGGAGGGGAGACTTTGCTTTGAAAAGATTCTAATATTAATTATTTGGATAAATACCATGTTCACAGAACTTGAAAATTCAACATAAAATATTCTGCAAAAAAGTTTGCCTCCCCAATCCCTATTCCCTCTCCCTCCTTCACACACACACACACACACACACACACACGCACGCACACAAACACACACACCCCCTCCACACACAATTTTTCCATGTAAATATATATTCAAGCACATGGTCCCATGTCTTCCCTTTGTTACACAGAGAAAATAGTTTACAAGCCTTGTTCACCTTCCTGCCATGACTTAGGCATACAGGTTCTTGTTTGAAATTAAATCTACCATGTGGCCATAGCTGTTTCAAGGGTCAAATGAAATAGTGGTGGAAAAAGGTCTTTGAAAAAGAATAAAGGAAGCCAGATACCTTCAGGAGTAGGAGGGTAGTGGATGGCCCCACTCTGAGGATGATTAAAATAGAATAGCTATCCCAAAAGGCAAAATTGTAGAACCCAGGCAATTCAAGCACTAATCTCTGCCAGCGTTATCTTAAGCAAGCTTAGAACATCATTATAAAATCAGCGGGAAATAAACAGTGAATAGGCAAGAATAAGATTTTGTCAATTATTTTTTTTGAGGGTGAGAGAAATGAAAGGGGGCAGGGGTAGAAAAAAAAGAATGAGAAAGAGATCCAGGCTTTGCTCATATGGGGAGGCTTGTTGGATGAGGCTCAACAGCTGTTTGAGCTCTTTGATCTCTGCAGAGAAATAACCAGAGTTTCGATCAGAGGATGAACAGAGAAACTATGGGACATGCAATCGTATGTCACAGCTGGTCCTGGGCTTAGATGAAACCCACACGTCTAACCATACTTACGGGTTTGGCAGCATAGATGGGAATACTCTGTGTGTGTGTGTGTGTGTGTGTGTGTGTGTGTGTCCACTCATGACCGGTATAGTGTAGGAATTTCCAGGTCAGAATACTGGATGCCCAACATGAGAACCTGCCAACGTGCCAGGTCAGGGAACGTGTGAGTAATAACACGGATACAGCCATACTAGCTCAGAGGAAAGGCCTTAGCATGGGTGCCACCCCGATGGGACCGATTGCCTATGCTGAGAGACCCGCTATTTATCATGTTACTAATTAAATCATTAGTGAGCTATGTAAGTAGAATATTAGGGTGAGTTACTAACAAAATATTTAGACAACCTCTCCTCACAGAGACTCTGCCTGTCATTCATTTACGAGCCACAAACCCTGGGAAGATGGAACTAATGATCGCCTTGTTCCAAAATGAAAGCGTTTTCTCAGAAGGAAGAAAAGGAGAGTGAGCCAAATTCTTTACCCCATGAACACAACAGCGAAGCAATTAAAATGAATGTGATTTTCCAGATCAAGCAAACTTGGGCCTGTTAATTACCCCGTGGCACCCTCTCCCCCATCGCCTGCGTTTCCTTGCAGCTGTTTTTGTTTTGTGGTGTAGTTTGACATCCCTGGGGTTTTCCGTCCTGGGATTTGACGTGGAGACAGCTCCACGCCGAATTGGGCTGCTTCCTGGTGTTTATTCTGTGTGCGGATGAACCTCAACAGCAGGCATCCCGGCCACATGCTATTGGCAATGTGTTTCTAATGAGGCGGGTGTATCTTGCCCTGCGCTTCATGGCAAAAGTCTGAGCTCTGGTTTTCATATGTCGGAGAGTCTGAGAGTTCTCAGAGCCCTGTGCTCCTTTGGAACTAGTGACCCAAGCTGAGGGCAAACTAATAACCTACTTTGGAGATGACAGATGCTTCCAAGTTAACTTCCGCTAACAGACCTCTTAATATGAATAGAAACTGCCTTTTAATTCTTTCTCGCTCTCTCTTTCTCCCACACTGAGGAAAATCAATGGGAAATAGTTTCTCTTCACCTACCCGCTGGTTGTCTCTCAAATTCCATAATCACTTTCTGAGCTTGCTTAATACAACATTGATTTGGGTTGTTCAATTGGCAACTGGGAGTTCTACGGCTGGGAAGTAGAGCGAATTTGCAGCCTCATATTTCATGTTTTATTAGTCGAAAACATCTTTTTAAGATGGGTATTATTAATGACACAATAAAATCTCATTAGCGGATGGGGGTTGATAGATAGGGTTTATCTAACATTAAGCAGAAATTGGCATCTTGAGGGAAGTATCAAGATTCTGTGATCCCAGACACTGATATTGAACAAGCAGGGCCAGGAGCAATCCGCTATTGATTAGATGGTGCAAGTAATTATATTTACCGAGCTGTTTTATTGGGTGGGGCAGAAGGTGAGGTGGTGGTTCTTTAGAGTGAAGCGAGAGCAATCAACAAAGATGTTGTCAGCAAGAACCCTTGAGCTGGCATGATTTACTAAGTTGCTCTGGCCTTGCCCTGGTCCTGGAAATGTAACACATGCCAGAAAGTTCTCAGAACCTTCACTGGTTCCAGTGCTTATGTTTCCTGGTATGGCTGGAGTAGAGCTAATTCCTGTCACTGCATTCAATATTTACTTCTGCTTTTCCCATTACTGCTATTATTAACCCCACCAATTCCACCACCATTATCAGCTCCAGGAGCATTAATACAACCGCATCAAAAATACTATCATGGCATTATAATCCCACTATTGCCACTACCACCCACCACTAGCACTGCAGCCAGTATTGCCACCACTCTTCCAACTCCATCATGCCCACTGCCATGATCACCACTATGCACTCCACTGACACTAATAATATCACTACCACTGTCATTCCTAGCATGATGAAGTAGTGGACTTAGAACTTTGACAGACCTGGATTCAAATGATCCCTTTCTGCCCCATGTGCTTACCATTAACACTTTGATTAGGTTTCTGGTGAGGGACAAATGAATTTACATGAGATAATGCGAGATGAGAGAAATAGTACAGCAGGTAAGGTGCTTGCCTTATATGCTCTTGACCTGGCTCAATCCCCAACACACCATATGGTCCCTTGAGCCCTGCCAGGAATGATCTTTGAATGCAGAGTCAAGAGTAAGTCCTGAGCATAGACAGGTGTGACCCCTAAAAGAACAATAACAAAGAAGAGCTAATGTCTGTGAACTACTTGACACATAGGTAAATGCATGACAAGTTTCTGATGAAATGTGAATATCTAGTTTTGTTTTCCGGTTCTTGATACTTTATTTTCGCTTGAAGGTTTGGGCTCTCTGATGCATCTGATAGTGCTAGAGGCCTCCTCCAGCTCTCTGCTTGGTGGTGGCTCCCTGGCAGTGCTTCAAGGACGATGGAGTTCTGAGGATTGAACTGGGGTTGGCAACATGCAAGTCAAGTACCTTAACTCCTATACTATCTCTATGTCCTGATACATTTTCCTATTTCAGAGGATAGAATGGGCTTTGGCCTGCATTTCTTCCTCCCTTCCTTTCTTCCTCCCTCTCTTTTTTCTTTCCTTTCTTCTTTCCTCACTCCCTGTCCGTTCTTTCCTCCCTCACTCCCAGTCTCATCATCATCCAACACGCATAGGTCACTCCCATGCAACATGTCTGTCCCACTGACCACAGACCACAACAGGTCCTACTTCTGACCTCGAACTTGTCACTCCCCTCCAAAGACTGGAGTCACAAAAGTAACCAGAGGTGTCCATGTGTCTGTCAGGTGCCTGAGCTTCTTGTGAAATTTCTTCTCCCTTTTGGCTGTAGTCTCTCATTTCCCCCCATGCTCCTCACAGACCTGACTTCTCAGTGCAAGCCCCATCAGCCCTCACCTGGCTTCTTGCCATGGATCCCAGATGCTCTGCTCACGATGGTGACCCCTGTGATGGCAAAAAGTGACCTTTATTCTTCATACCAGTCTACAGTCTAACTCCTTTTCTCATCCCAAAATAGTTTGTCTCCCACAGGCTGGGCTGACCTTGTGATTTTCTAGAACCCAACTGATGCTGTGCTGTGGGGTTCTGAACTTAGCTCTCAAGGAGCTGCCTATCTCTTGTCTCACAGGCCACATGACAGAGCTACACACCCACCCAAAGGACTTCCAGGTGAGCCAGCTCTAACCATCCCACCAGGAGAGAGAAGACCCCAGTAGAAGGACAGCCATCACGGGTCTTGCCTAGTTGAGCCTCAAGTTTGCCAGAGATGAGAAAGGACATTTTATCCCTCACAAAAATATAGTTTGAAGCCTCCGGAGTGTGACGGCAGTTCATTCCACAGTAATAGGGCAGCGCTGAAAGGCTGAGATACCCGACCCTGTACAGCTCATTCTCCAACCAGCAGGTTGCCTCATCTCGGTGACATGGGTGATAGTCTGCATCTGCCCTGATTAAGCATCACACTTCAGTCGCTTCCCTGGTTCTTGGACTACAACCCAGACAAGGCATGGGGTCCTGTGGGTCTGGTGGCCTTGGCCTGGATTCCTGCTGACTCCGCCCCACTCACTTGCCTCTGTCGCTAGATGAATGTCCACAGTGCCCCCTGCCTCCAGGTGAGGGCAATGCTGTTCCTCCCTTCAAATGCTTGCTACAGCTCTCCACACTATCACCTTTCTTTCTCATGGTTCCCATCCCAGCTTAAACAGATTCCTGGTTTCTGTCTCAGGCAGACCTCCCAGGTTTCTCTCAGACCCTCATTTGTATCCTTTATAACAATGATCACACCTAGTAGTTAGGTGCTGCTTCCAAGGAGGCAGAGCCTGCTCATTATATACTCAGTGAACATTTGAGAAACATTTTCCTATAAGGTCCCCTCACCTCACCTCTCACGCTCCTAACAACACTGGGCCCTGTCCTAAGTGTATTTACGTGTATTAATCTGCTTCACCTTGACAACAACTCAGCAATAGATACAATGATGGCCCCGTCCTGTAAAGGAGGAAACACAGACACAAGGAGTTTCATTTAGCAACTAGGAAGCATTTTCAAGTCAGAGATAAAAATCAGTTTGGTTTAACAAAACGTTCATTTTTAACCGACGGAGCAAACAATGAAGAGCAGGTTTGCAGTGAAGGATATAGAGTTTCTCTCCCTTTCAGTCTCTCCTTCTTTCAACAAGCCAGTATTAGACACCTTTATGAGTCAAACACTGAGCTCTGTGCTCGGGATACCAAGAGGGGCCAAGAGACCCCATGGCAAGGGAGACAGACCCAGAGGCAGATTGTCTCATTATGACAAACATCCTGGTAACATAGAGAAAGGGCAGCCAAGGATTAAGTGGCCACGTGAGCATCAGGGAGCAAAAAGCAGGTCCTCTGTTACGGGCCAGCCACTAGTTCACATGGTGCCCGGCCTTTGTGATGACTAATTCCTGTTCTCAAGACACTGGACTTCCTCTGTCATAAAAAATAAATAATAGTCCCACTGATTCTGTCTGAACGTGAACCTAATGCACTTATTGTCAGAAAACTGACACCAGAAGGTGGTTTCAGCAAGTAGAAAAGCCACCTGAGGATGTGATGTGGATAGCCTCTTTGTGGATTTGAGCCCCTTGTAGAGTAGAGAACCTGTATAACTGTACTGTGGTCGAGCTAAGTGGGTCCAGCGCACCTAATGGAGGTGGCTGTGCATCCTGCTCTGATAGCAAATCGGGCTGCCATTGCTCCATCTGATCTTGCCTTCTCTATGAAGAGCCCATGTTAAATAGTTTCTTATGAATAGACCTTTTTCCTCTGTCCTGAAGCCTGAACAGCTTCCACTTGTATATGTCCAGAGCTTAATTGTGTCACTCAGCTGGATACCACGCACCCAGGACTGGAACAGGGATTTCAAAGGGCATCAAAAGGCTGGTTGGGGTAAGAGGAATGGAGGGTAAGTATGGAAGGTGAACCACCAACATCATGAAGAGGTTGAGACACTGATTGAACAACTCAAAAGCCTCCAAGGCCTTAAATTCTTAGGAGCCATCAATTTATGAAATGTCTGAGCTTATCTAGAAAATATCTCAGCATTGATTAACCCTAATTCGCCTACTTGGTAAAGCTCCAAAGTGAGTTGAAAACAGACCCTGAGTTGGAAGGTATCTGCCAGGCAGAACTGGTGCATTGGAAGCCATGGTGTGCTATGGCAAGGAGCAGGGATCCCATCTTTTCTGCAGGCAGTTACCTTCTTTCTCCTGGGTGGGAGTTAGTCTCCTTTCCAGGCTCTGGAAGTGGCCCCTGAAATGTGTTGTCTTTGCATCACCCCTGATGGGAAGAGGAACTCAGATCAAGGAAACAGATAGCTAGCTGTTGTTGGGGGCTTTGTTTCCATGCATGATATATGGTTCCGGAGGAGGAGTTAGAAAACAAATTATTGTGTCTCTTCACCGCCAGCAGGTCTTTAGTGGGGCCAGCGGGAGAGAAGAGATGCAGGAGATCAGCCGGTTACCTCACAATAGGTTCCCTGCACAGGAAAAGTGTCTTAAGTTTATCTATTGTTAAGTGATATAATTTATCGTCACACAGGGTTAAGGAGCAATTCCAGTCCTTTTCCTTCTTCAGAGACAGAGATTTATAAGATGATGCCCAAATTTAGACATGGAGGTACTGCCGGCAGCAACAGCCCCCAAAGTGGATGGTTTGTGTATAGTTGAAGCCAAGTCATTCGCAGAGCTAATTTGAGGCTCTCCTCGGAAAACTATATTTGCTTTCTGAGTGCATGGTGAGTTTTCATTTGGGCTCTGACCAGCTGACAGCTATGCAAGTTTGTAGATACCAGTAATTGAATATAGATAACCTTGACGGTTGACCTCGTCAGAGCCAGGCCTGGCTGCGTCCCATTGTTTCTGGTTTTTCCAGTTGATACTAAACTGCTGCTAGATGAATTTATATATTAAGAATTCACTGCAGTGGGAATTACTTATCGTTCCTCCCGTCTATCCCATAAGCTTCTATTTACTTGACGGGGTGAGCTGGGAATAAAAGCCGATTTGACGGTTCGCTATGAGCGATGAAGAGCAGTGTGATGGAAAGGCTTTATTAATTTCTCAAAACAAAGGAAGGGAGAAGGGGGGTCATACTTTTGCTTTACAAATTGTGAAGAGAGGCTCTTGTCTCACAAAGCAGCTTGGGGTTATATGAAGTTGGTTCTCAGCCACATTTTTCTTGTTTAATTTAGCTTAAAAGCAGAGTTTGCAGTGAGCCAGCAGGAAGCTCTTATGTTCTAAAGGAAGCATTGGAAGAGGTTCAGAATTCATGGTGTATTACAAAAGAGTCACTGGTGTCTAGAAGGGAAATGTGGTAGTGATCCAGTGGGATAGGGAAGGGTCTTGGGGCCACACCCAGAGTGGGGTTCAAGTTAGCTGGTACAGCTTGGGGAGTTAAGCAGATGGTTGCCAGCAGAAGGTGACGGAAGACCTTTCCAGGTCTGAAGCCAGCTAATTCTTCTTTCTACTTTTCTGAATTGCTGAAATGTCAACAGAAAACATGGAGCATTAAAGGCCATCAGAAAGGAAAGATGAAACTGGTGAGAAAAAGATTTTCTAGAAACCACATTATCCAGCCTCCTGGAAGCTGATCTGTATTTCTTGAGGCTCTCCGCCCCTTCCCTACCCCCACCCACCGGCTTTGAAATTTTGCGGCCAGTGCAGAGAGGGAAAGAACAGGGTGACTGTCACTTAGAGGCTGGGGTCAGAGGGTGGCCTATGGACAGAGGGCCAGATGCCAGCAGGGGAGTGTCTCAGGTCCAGCTCACTCAAGGAAAATTGGCTGTTAATGACCCAGGGTGGATTGCAGGTGAGCGGGGAGGGTCTGGGCTTGGAAACCATGGGGGTGGGAGCTCTAGAGGCCCTTCTTGCCTCCTGAGACCTTGGCTGCTGTGCAACTGTGTGTCACTGCTCAGCTGAGGGATCAGCCTTTGATGCTTTCAACATCAGAACATCAGAGCTGCTCTTCATCCTGAGAAGGAAGGTTCAGGTTAGTCAGGCAGGGCAAATAGCTCAAGGGAAATTTCATTTTCCCTTTGTCGGGCCCCTGCTTTCATGTGTGGGGCAGTACGTCTTGACTACCACACAGGGAGAAGGCTGGCTGGACTCAGGCGCAGTCTGCCAACTGGGGCTCAGAATGTGTGTGTGGGGGAGTGGTACTGGTGGTTTGGGGTACCAACTCCCTGCTAGGGGCCTTGTGGGGACAGAAAAGAGTCTGGGGAAGGTAGCACAGCAGACCAAACCTGATATCATCACGAAGCACTGTCCCTTCACAATCACATTTCCCTAGTTCCCGCAGTGTGGGGTTGACCGGGAATTTGACCACATTGCTCTGTTCAGTCAGTCTGGCCTTGCTTCCTAACAAGTTCCGTTCAGCTCTGGCTTCTTCACCACTGGGTGCACATTTGCCTTGCAAAGAACATGAAGGGCATGGAGCAGTATGGACACAGGGTCTTCCACTGAGACCTGTGCTAGGTGGAGCCACATATCCCAGATTTGAATCCAACTGGGTTCCCTTTCAGATTTCTAACCCCTAGCAATGATCACTTTCCCTTTCTTAGTTTCCTCTTCTATCACGTGGTTTGTCATCTGAATTTGCTTTGTGTGGTGGTTGGGGTGGTTGTGAAAAGCCGTGAGCGTTGATATGTGTAGAAGGGTTCTACAAACAGCTATCCTTGAAATCCCTATTTGAACCCTGCACTTGAGCACAGTTCAGAAAGCCCTCAGTCCCTTAAAAGTAGCTCCAGGAAATGACTGCTTCTTTCTACAGTGGAAATAATGTTTACTAAGCAGAACTGTGACGTCCCCAAAATTAATAGAGCTGAGCCAACATTGTCCTTCAGCCCCAAATGTGTACTTAATGCATTGGCACTGTGCTTCTGGCAAACGGGCCTTGCCATGGGAAGGAGAGGCACTGGGACTTAGTTGAGGGGGTTCAGAATCACCCAGAGAGGGCTGAGCTGGAGGAGCAGGGCATGTTGATGGAGACTAAACAGAGAGAAGGGAGAGCAGAGGTTAAGCTTGGGATGAAAATCAAGCCCAAGATAGTCCTTCAGTGTAGGTAGTGGTAGTGCTGGTGTGGGAAACATGCTGGGATGGGCGAGACCCTGCACATCTGCCCTGCCCTGCCCTGCTGAGGTCCCAGAAGTCCCCATATCTGCAATCTTGGAGGGCTTGTGAGCACAGGTGCAGTGATGGGGACAGATACATAGGTAAACATGACTGGTCCTCCAGCGTGCACAATGGTTTCTATGAAACTAGGAGGTGGCAGAGATATGCAGAAAATCCTTTCAGAATGCTGAGAGACAGCGACTGGTCTGAGGCTGGCTGCCAGAGTAGTTGGAGAAGAAATTTTGCCACAGAAGACCCTAGATTCCTCCTCCTGTGAGCCCTGTGTGGCCTCTGAGATCCCCTCCACAAGAGTTGCAGCTGGAAGAGTCTAAAGAGCCTCTATTTCCAAAGGCCACTTGGACATGTTATGACCACCTGCGATGATGCATTTATTCCATCAACTACATCTTCCAGATACCAGCTAATGAAAGGAATCGTGTTAAGGGATGGGAATAATTTTCTCTAGAGCCAGGATTATCCATGCTTTCTACTTCCTCAATCCAAAATCAAGGAGAAAGCTGCTCAAGATGAAGATTCCAGAAGTCCATCCAAGTCATTTTGTGAAATCGCAGTGGGGCTTCGGCATTTGCCTCATAGGGTCAAAGTGGGAGGGTTCAACTATTTAACCATTGACACCCACTGGTATCAAGAACTAGGTGGGTACTAGAATTGGAAGAAGACAGGGTACTGACTGGAAAAATTACTTTGTGACTGACTATTTTTAAAAGGTTGTAATCAACTAACTAGAGTGATTCCTACCATTTTAGAGACTATACTCAATTGAAAAGATTTTTTAAGACTTAAATAGCAGATAGAAATAAATTTTTATATTCACCATCTTATCAAGTCATGGGGTACAGAATTATGAAGGGCAAAACAACATAGTGCAAATCTGGTCATTTCCTAATTGGAGATTGTGAAACTGGAAGTGTACATGACATATGATTGTATAAATCCACTTCCAAACTTCCCTCTCTGTGCCCCCAAAGAGGGAAAACATTGTTATTACAAAGAAAACCATAAAAACCTAAATACACACCAGGAAGAGGTACTGGTGGGAAAAAGCAAGGTTCTGACCCAGGGAACCTTTCCAGTAGCACCTTAGCCGCTTCACACCCTGGGATAGAATAACTCTTTCTGAAGCTGGTCATCTTAGTCAGAGAATCTGGCATAAAACTTGGTTCCTTCCATTATTAAACATGTGACATTAGGAAATGCATTGACTCTGCTGTGCCTTCGCTTCCTCATCTGTGAAATGGGAGTGGTGGTAACTTTTTTTCTCAGAGGGTCTCTATGAAGATTTAAGGCACAGTGTAAAGAGAGCCTCCTAGGATTGTGGACCCTGTATTCTAGTAAAGTGGAGAGGGAGTGAGATGATGAGGGTGATTAGCTATCACTTGGGCCTATCTCAGGTTTTAATTAGAAAATAAATGATAGCAACAACAACAAAAGAACAAAGAACAGTTGCTGGAGGATAGGAGAGGGTTTAAGCTGCTTGTCTTGGATCGCACCTAGGTGGGTTTAGTCCTCACACCACATATGGTCCCCTAAGAACTTCCAGGAGTGACCCTTGAACACAGAGTCATGAGTAGTTTCTGATCACAACATCTGGACAACCAACCAACCAACCAACCAACCAACCAACCAACCAACCAACCAACCAACCAACCAACCAACCAACCAAAACCCATAAAGAATAAAACTTAGGGAAAAGAACTTGACTGCTGTGAACCAAACGTAAGATTTAATCCTCACAAACTACGAAAAGCTGATTTTGGAGTCAAGAAAAATGATTAGAGAAATGATAGGTGGTGGTCCCTAAGAAATGGCAAGGGTCACAAAGAAACAGGATCTTCCCGTTGCAACCATGGTTGGATAGTTCAGCACGGAAGTGTCGATGCCCTTCAGAGTAGATATGGTGGCCACATGACTGTGATCAAATGAACCAAAGATAGGGGAGCAGCAGAGAGCACTTTCATTCTGCCTGTGCTGCCAGTTTCCTTTCATCCTGAGAGTCTCAACCGTTATCCAGGATTTCAGCACAAGAGAACAAATTTTATTCCCATTGCCCTTGAATCTATTGACTCTAGTGGCAATATTGCTGCTTCCACAAACATTTGTGAACTCGCTATCCAAATACGAGCACTTTCTCTGGGATCTGGTGCTACTCTGCAATCTAGCCTGCTGCTGGGAGCTTCAGTCAAGGAAACTCCCAGTTAGCTGTTCACTACTTTGCTCACAAAGGAAGCGAGGTGCCTCCATTTTAATTCTCAGAGATCTACCCTGGCTTTCTCCTGTGTGGTAGATGACAGGTTCTCTGGAGTATTAAAGTCCTGCCTCACTTCTAGTGCCAGATCCAAGGCCTCTGCTTTGTCGTGAAGCAATTTTTGCATGAGTGGAAGACGTAGATGTCACGCTTCTAAACTGCTTCAGAATAATTTGGAGGCATCAGCAGAGATTCCAGAGCAGCCACTGTGCTCTGTTTACCAACACAATTAGACCTCAGCCATTCCCAGCTGCAGTATACACATAATCTTATCTACTTAACGTCAGCCGATTAAGTCATCGGGGCTGCAAAATGGCAAACAGATATTAATAACCAACCTATAAGTGAGTCATGTAAGTGGAGTGGAATATCGTGGTAGGTTCTTAGGCCTTAAGGCGGAAAAGTTCACACCTTCCTGACACTGTAATAAAACACTGCAACATTACAACTTTTCAACCATATCTAAAAGGCCAATTTAGGTTTATTCCCATCCGCGTTTATGTCCATGGTTCAGCAGGTGTAAACCAGTAATCGCTGCAGTCCGGCTCTGGGTGGATGCCAGCACAGATGTGTTCAGTCAAATGACTAATTGAAAACCTTAGACAAAATCAGCAGCCTGGCCATTTTGCCTGCATAATAAAACAGGGCTGATAAAGGCAGCAGGGAAAAAAAAATCCACCCATCTCATCATCAGTGCCATTAACAATCATGAGTAAAGATGAAAACAACGCATGGTTTATTCTGCAAATGAAGGCATATAACTAGATGGTTTCCCAGGGGCCCATTACCCATTTTAATAATACATCAAGGAGCCTGAGCAAACAGTTTGTATGTGCAAACCAAACAGAGCAAACTATTTACAGTTACCGCATACAGAGACAACTCCCAGCACTCTGGATTGAACAAATTTATAAAGGTACATAACATGATAGCTATTAGCAAAATTAAAAGAGAACCATTATAGACGCAGTCTGCCATGCTCGCCACCAGTCAAGGAGGAAAGCCAACTCTAACTCTCAATTCAGAAGAATCTCCCCCCACTCCACTTCCCCTTTCCTCCAAGAGAGCAGCCTAACTTGGGCTCAAATTATGTGCATGAATAATAAAATACCATCTAATTAAAAACTGTAGTTAAATATGCAAAAATTAATGGTAATGAGATTGTGCAATACCTTTGAGTATAGGCGCTCCATGAATTACTCAAAGAGCTCGTTTGCTTGACCTAAGAAGGGGATAAGGAAAGAGACTTTGAACACTCCTGGTCCCAGTGCCTCATGGTGCCCAGGGAGGTCCCACTTCTGCTCACAGCCAGGGCACAGAACAGCAGGTGCTGTGTGGAAGGTAGCCCTGTCACAGTATTGTAGGTGGCAGATGCAAGAAGGAAAAGTGGTGGGAAAATTGTGTTGGTATAAGACAAGGGACTTGTCAATGCAAAGTAAGAAAAGTGATGGACAGACCAACAGACCCTGAAGATAAGGAGCAGATGGCAGGATACAGCTTTGAATGTGTTGTGTTTCCTATACATCTAGAATCTTTTCACCTTCCCAGTAGTTAGTGCAAGGCTCTTTCCCCACCTTTCCCTCCCACATTCTGCATAGGACCAAATCATTCTAAGAGAGTATATGCATGCCAGCACTCTCACCTGGACAAGGAGTGCTGCCAGAAATTTCTCCCTATGGGGCACCCTGCTTTTCTCCCTTGCAGCCTTGAAAGCCTTCTCTGTATACTATCAGCAAAAGCTCTTAACTGTGTACTTCAGGGCTCCATGTTCAGAGACCACTCAACTCTTTTGGGCCTTTTTTTTTCTTTTTAAACCCTCTTGGCACCAAAGCATGCGTTTGGGATTGAGTCAGCTTCCGAGCTCAGGCCCTGACATTTGTTTCTGACACAGGAAGCTGGATTTCACCTGTCACCTCTGCTTAGGACTTCTGATTCTCGGCTTCCCCATTGCTGCTCTCCTCTTGTCTTCTAGGCGGCTGATTCTGCCGGAGGACAGTTGATGACAAACTGAATGACAGCACCCTTTACGAGGAGAACGTGATCTTGGTACGAGAGAAAATTTCAGACTCACTCAATATGATTCTCGCTTTTGCCTTTTCATCTGTTGAAATGGAGTCTGACATGCTGAAAAGTAAGCATTTCTTTGGGGAGGTATTTCTCATTCAGATGAGCCCGATGGAAAAGTTCTCTCTCAGCACCTTCTTCAACATAGCCATGTCATCCTGCAGATGATAAAGGTTTCTTGTCAAGTCAGCAGGCATTTGAGCTAATTGATGGGTTCTTGACAACTCTTGACATGAGCGAATTCAGGGTTGTATGAAGAAACCATGTTGGTGAGATCCACAGGGTAGGATTTTTTGCCCACTACCAGTTTGACCTAACCAATGCTGAGATTTGTTTTGAAGCATTTGGGACTTGTGAAGAAATGATGAGTTTCATCTTTCTTTTTGTGTATCTATTTTCTTTCTCTTGTTGAAAAAAAAAGACTAGACACTTCCCCCCTGCACCCTCCCCCGCCCCAGTCTCTGAGTTTCTACCTGACTGGCCTAGCCACCAAGTATGATGGTAAGAATTGCTAAAATCTGACCTGGCAAAAGCTGGAGCCTGTTGAGTCCTTGTAAAATCTCTGGGATAATCTTTGATATTCTAAAGGAATGCAAAGACTAATGTGACACTATGTTGACCAATGGATTAATAGGTCATTTATGTTTCCCAATTGGGTGGCATTGGAGGACCTAGTTCCACACACAGCCTTGGACTAGAGCTGGTGTTTTGATGTGGTGACTTACTTGTGGGTGATACTGAGTAAGTTCCCAAAGTTGTTAGAGCTTCACTATAGTCGTGTATAAATAAAATTAGTTATGATGACATCTTCATAGGGCTCTCATGTAGATTCAGTGAGGTACCTACAGGTTAAGCACCAAGCACAGTCTGGTTATATTAGACAAAAACAATAACAACCTTGACCACCACAGTCAGACCATGAATTGATACTTTTTTTTCGGTAGAAACCACTTAACATCATGTAAGAAGCTCAGATTTAAAAGTTAGAAATTAAGAAGTTTTGGGGAAAGGGATCAATAACTGTGTTGGGAATAAACAATAATTATAGCAATTTATCAATTTTCAGCGTTTGGATGTATATTAGACAAAGTAATTGATCATTAAAATATTTTGATGACCAGATGTGCTTGCTCAGTTAGTAGCAGCTTTAAACTTTGAGTGAATGTTGGTCCATTTAACACAAAGTCTAGAGGTTTGTGAGATCACATTGTCAACAGATGCTGGTTCAGGGCTGATTTTCCCTATGGTTCCAAGATGGCAGCCCTGCTCCTATTCTCAGCAGTGACAGCACGTTGTAGAGAAGAAAGGAAGGTCTGGGTGGCTGGGGGTGGGCTGGTTTTCTCCTGACTAACCGCTTGCAGGAAACCTTTTCTCAAGCTTCTCCATGACTTCTAGTGATAACTTCTTCATGGTCACTGGCCACGTATGTGTCTCTAAAGCTGTCACAGGGAACAGAGAACTTTTACCTTATTTGGTTTTTATGCTGACCATGTTTAGATTTTAGGAAAAATGACTCATTCACTAGGGCTGGGTCCCTCTTTCCTGAGCCTATTGTCATTGGGACCTTAAATAATACAGGACCCCTGCCATCAATAGAAAAACTGGCAGACGAGCCTGGTCAGACATGCTGAAGAGTCTTCTGAGCTCTCTGTTTGCAGATGTTATTATTATCACTGACACCTGTGGAAACTGAGGCTGAGCCAAGTAAGGTGAGAAATTAGGTTTCTCAGTTCCTGGTTAACATTCCTTCCACTATATTCAACTGTACAGTGTTACTGAGTGATATTGACACAGATACATGGGGCAGAGCTGCTACCAGCTCTCCCTATACTCGGCTGATCAGGAGGCATCCGGGAGGGAAGGCAGGTTCTAGCCCTGGTCCCCAATAGAGCCTTGAAAGAAACCAGAGAAACACCCACACCATGAAGGCAGCTATTTTTAACATCTGGACTCCACAGCTCATCAGAGCTCCACCCAAGAGAAAAGTCAGTCTCTCCCTGTTGCGCATGGCTGCATGGTTCATCAGTAAATGCACGAACTGAGAGCCTATCTACTACTGAGAGTATCATACCTGCACGGCAGAGCCTGGCAAGCTACCCGTATCATATTTGATATGCCAAAAACCAATAACAATGATAGATTTCATTCCCATGACCTGAACAAATGGTTTTGAGGCGCTTCATGTTCCTGGAGTGAGCAGATGCCCTTGGGCTACACTAGCATGTGACAGGGACGTATGGAGATGTTACTGGTGCCTGCTTGAGAAAATCAATGAAAACGGGAAGACGAGTGATACAAGTGACAGTGATATTAAATTCAAAACTTAGCTCATTGGCAGATTATGTTAAAAAAATAAAATTAGAGACAAGTTTTAAGTTCATCATGTGATCTGCTGCTTCTTAGGAGTCATATAAGTTTATCTGGTGAGACTTTTTTTTCCCTGGACTAAATCCTTTGAGGTATTTATTGCATGTATTCTCACAGAAGGTACATAATAAGATAATGGATAAAAAATGATAACTTGTAAATGTTCTGCTACTCTGAAAATGAGCAGTGGGCTTTTTCATTTGATTTTTAGTTAAGATAAACATGAATGCTGTGCCCTTATGGGGAAACACAGGTTTTGTCTAACCTGAAAAACATGGCTAAGAAGTAAACCTCTATAGTAATGGAACAGATGAAGATTAATACTAGCCCATTGGAAATAACTGCTGAGTACAGTTTTTGCCTTGATAAGCGAGGCTTTGGGTTACATGTAAGTCCTGATATGTGATAACCACATCCTTTCCTCTCCCACCCAAACAGATAACTGATGTGTGATAAAGCTCTATGGATTACTTTAAACTACTTCTTATTATATTTGAAAGGATTGATCATGTACGAAACATCATTGCTATTGTTAGTTTCATTGTTATGTCGTATTCTGCAAATTACAATTACAAATAAGACACAAGCCTCCTTTTCCAATGAGGCATTTGGAAGAACAGTGGAAAAGCTCACCCACATCAGAAAAAAAAAAACAGGGGTCTGGAGGATGACTCCAAAGCAAAGGCATCTGTCTTGCAAGTGTGAGGCTGTGAGTTCAATCCACAACGCTGTTCACAGGCTAAGTGACTTTGCTGTCTGGATCGCCCATTACTGTCCCAGAGTGGAAAAACTCCAGCACAGAGCCAGGTTTGTGTTTGGTGTACAAGATGTTCTAATACCATGTGACCGCCAGAGCAAACACGTCTATGAGGACCCTAGTGGCTCATGGTGAGCTACACAACTACAGAAAGAGGATCTGCAGACAAATAACAACCCAACCACGTGTGCCATTGACCCTCTCCTCTCCTCACCCATGTCCTCTAAACAACTATGGGGATGGGAAAAAAAGAAAATGCTGACATTTCCTGAGTTTGCCAAGTGGCTGCTCTTTAAAATTGCCTTAAATAAATTTGTGCACCATCCCAAGAGCTAGAACTTCTCCTGGAGAATGCCGGCTCGTTTTCAAACTGACCCCTGCTCACAAAAGCTCTGCATCAAGTCCTCTGTGCCTACCTCCTCAAGCTTCATGACCTTCTATTCTTTCATTCAGAGAGGGTGGCCCATGCACAGCAAGCATCCTGAGCCGGGAGACTCCCTGCAGTCTTGGTGCAAATGCCATTGTGCAGGGTGCCAGGGAGAGACTGTAACACAGATGCTGTGTGGCCTAGGGCCATGGTCTCTGAGGGCAAAGACACGTAGCTTGTCTCAGAGCAGTTCCTCTGTGTGGTTGTCAGAGAGGAAACGGGGAGGCTTGCTGTGCAGTCCAGTGTCAGTCGCACGGTTATGGACGCAGAGGAATTGTTTACATCTTTCCTTTTTCAATAGAAGAAAATGATGATTTTGTTTCTGAAAGTAGATATTGTTTGTGAACAAGTTTAGGGAGCTCTCTTGATGAAAGCAAAACACGTAGATTGAGAAATAGGATGTTTTCTTAAAAGGACAAAAGAGCAAGAGTCAATAAATTGGTGATAAGATTACAAATGGGGCGCAATGCAACAAACGTTTTCCAAGCATTGTGGCAGAGTAAGAACCCACTGTGTGCTCAATACTTTGCTCAGTCTTGTATGTAAGAGTCTCTAATGCTCTTATGTGAAGAGCATTAGAGTCAGCACCCAGCACTAGAGCCGGTTCTGTCTTCGAGACACATAGACTTCAGTCCTGACAAGGAAGCGTGAAGCCAGCCAGTGGGTCCTGTGTCCCACTCATGACCTCGAGGATAAGGTACAGGAATGTTGGCCACCAGTAGCCAGACCATCCCATTTTGTAAGATTAATCATACACTGGAAGTGTTAGTAGATGTTGTCAACTCTCCAATGCTAATTTCATTTACATGAGACAGAAAGGATGGGAGAAAAATGAAACATGTCACTTTGCTGGTGTCACTGAATTGATTTGTTGGTTTGGCAGCAAGGAAACTTGCCTTTTAATGGCATTCATTTTCTGTCCGTTTTGTCTTGCGAATAAATTAATTACACTTATGTCAGCCAATAATACCTTTGGATCTTTACATTCTCTCTCTCTCTCTCTCTCTCTCTCTCTCTCTCTCTCTTAAAGATGAAGGTATTTGTGCCTAATTGACCAGCATCTGCCTTTGTGAGATGCTGGGTCTCATGAGAGATGTTGAGAGGTGGTGTGAGGGCTGTCAGTATATTTCATCGTGGTTTTGGTCACCATTTAAGAATTGCTGTTCTTGGGGGGGTCAGAGAGATAGTACTGTGGGTAGGGCACTTATCTCACATACAACTGATCTCAGTTCAATACCCAGCATCCCATATGATTCCCTAAGCCCACTAGGAGTGATCCCTGAAGGCAGAGCCAAGAATAACCCCTGAGCACCACGGGTGTGGTCCCCAAACAAAACAAACAAAGAAAAGAAGAATTGTTGTTCTTAACTGGTGTATGCCATGGCATAGGAGTGAGCCTTGTGGTTAAAACCTAATGACAGAGAGAACATATGAGAAAGATAGAGGGGTTGGGAGAACAATGGAGGATGCAGAAGGACTAAAACCAAATTAATAAGCAAGTTTTAACTATTTTCCTTTTTGCACTTATTTAGGAAAATATCTTGGAACCTCATATATGTGCCATCTGCATTTTGGATGGGGATATATAGGTGAGTGGGCACAAAGTCTCTGCTCTCCAGAGACTAACATTCAGTAAGGATAGTAAAACGAAGGCAAACTGACAAGTAAAGAAATAGGGTCTTTAGAAATCCTAGTACGTGCTAATGAATTAAATAATACAAGGGAGGGAGATAGGCCAGAAGTTCCATTAGTGGGAGTGATTAAGGATCATCTCTGAGAAGATGTTTGCACCTAAACAATGACAAGAACTTACATTTGCAAAGGCAAGCTGATAGGGGACCAGGGACTCAAGGTACAATGGCCTTGAGCCATAGATGACGTTTTCCAGTAATATTCAGATGTGTTTGATGAACACATTTAAAAATCTCCCTTTGTTAGTTTTTCTACTTGTAATATCTTCCTAATACTCGATTCTCTGTCTCTTTAACAAAGAAAGTGCAGAGTTCAAGTCTAAAACTTTAGTAAGTCATAACAGTGGGCTAGCACAATCACATTTCTTTTAGTTGTTCTTTCTTTAATTTTATAATATCTTACTCATTTGTCCCTTTGCAATGGTGACATGAAAGTTCCCTTTATAACAAACATAGTTACATGAAAAGGATAAATCAAAGAAAACCATTAGCATAATTTTTACTGTAATATAAGGGAGTAGAAGATAATGAGAAGTCAAAGAATATGCCTTGTAAGTGCAAAGCCCGGAGTTATGAGTTTTACCCCTGGCACTACCTGCCCTACCCCAAGTACTGACAAGTATATCCCTAGCCCCCTAAACACTGCCCAAGCATTGAATATCTGGTCTGGTTGTCTACATATCACCAGAGTGGTCCTCAAGTCCCTGAGCACTGCTTGGGAGTCTGTCTCCATGTCCCTCACCCAAAAAGAACAGCACAGACTTTCTGGATGGATATTTGTCCCTCTTCTTTGAAATCAATTCCAAATATTAATTAGAATGAAACCCTAATAGCAAGCTTCTCTCTCAACTGAATTATCTGTGATGCTTACCCACTATATATTAAGATAAATACTCATATATCAAAGATGTCTGTCTGTCTGTCTTCCCGTTCATCATCGATTTGCTCGAGCGGGCCCCAGTAACATCTCCATATGTCCTGTCTCATGCTAGTAGAGCCCAAGGCATCTGCTTGCTCCAGGAACATAAAGAGCCTCAATCCATTCCGAATGAGGTCTATAATTGTTACTGGTATTTGGCATATCAAATACAACACGGGTAGCTTGCCAGGCTCTGCCGTGCAGGTAGCATACTATTGTAGGCATCTCTAAGTCCAGCATTTATTGATGAACCGCGGCCGCAAGCCGGGCGCTGATAGGCTGGTCTGCTGGGTGGAGGTCTGACAAGAGAGAAGTCAGGATGTGGAAAATGGAGGTCCTCATGGAGTGGGGGGGTCGTCTGGCTTGTTGCGAGGCTCTGCTGGGATGGTGGGCCAGGGGCTAGAATCCACCATCCCTCCCTGGCGGATTTAAGAAAGACTGCTGCAGGGTGGAACTCGATGAGCCAGGTGCTGATAGGCTGGTCTGCTGGGTGGAGGTCTGACGAGAGAGAAGTCCGGATGTGGAAAATGGAGGCCCTCATGGAGTGGCTCTATTATTTGGGGTCCCTAGTGTAATGTCTAAAGCACCTTACCGAGGTATGTATGAGCCTTGGAACCCATGTGCAGAACCCCCTAACAGGCACCACAACCAAATGTGGTGACGGGAAGGAACGGAGTTAATGCAACAAAAATATCAGTAAAGGGTAAAGGAAGGGAGGAAATTAAAGTTAAAAAAAAAAGAGAAAAGTGAGGAAGAATTCTATAAACTCAAAAGGAGGGTTAAAGAAACAAGAAATTACATAAAATGCAAATGTATATGCTGGAAGAAATCTCAGCATATAAAACAACAAGAAATAATTGGAACAATAGTACTTTTTAAAAGTAAAGTTTACAAAATATATAAAAATATATATTAAAAAATGTTTACTCGGGGCCAGAGCGATAGCCCAGCGGGTAGGGCGTTTGCCTTGCACGCAGCCGGCTCATGCCGCCCAGGTTCAATCCCGGCATCCCATATGGTCCCCCAAGCACTGCCAGGAGTAATTCCTGAGTGCAGAGCCAGGAGAAACCCCTGAGCATTGCCGGGTGTGACCCAAAAAAGCAAAAAAAAAAAAAAAAAATGTTTACTCAAGAAAGCACAAAGAAAAGTTCTAGAACTAGAAATATATGGTGGGCCTATCGTCTGATTCAGCCTTTATGATAAAAAGTGTGGCAACAGCTCCAAAAAACTAAGAACAGACTTTCATATGAGCCACTGAATTGATTTCTTGACAACTAATCCAAGAGCACAAAAACATTAATTTGAAAAGATAATTGCTCACCTATGTCCACTGCAGCTCTATTTGCCATAGAGCTGGTAATCAAGCTCTTGTTTCAAGCCAAGATCTTGAAACAGCCAAGTGCCCAAGTCCGATGAGTAAATAAAGAAACGTGGATACACAATGGAACTCTATTGAGTGATAAGAAAAGGTGAAATTCTGCAATTCATTGCAACTTGGATGACAATAGAGCATGTTATGCTCAGCAAAGTGAGTTAAAGGAAAAGGACAAATACCGAATATGCTTTCTTATATAGAGAGTGAAAAGAAACATAACGCGGGAATAGATGATGGCCAATGACAACAGACCTTGAGAGTTTTCCTGTAGAGCTAATTTGCTTAAGTGTGGGATGGAGAGACAGTGAAAGAGTAGAGGAGACCAAAGGACAGTTCTAGAAGAATTCTGATATCCATGACAGGTCATGGTGTACTGGACATTGTAGTCCTAAAACATTAATATTGACACTACTATAAATAATGGTGCCTAAAGAAAATAAAATATTAAAAAGGAAACCAAAGATAATCAATGAAATGGCTCATTAAAAATATAAGGAATCATTTTTAAGATTCCAGAACTGAAGGAGTGCTTTTTTTTAAATGTAGATTTTGTTTAACTCACCAGACTCAGCACAGTAAAATTTTAACATCCCACCTGAGGCCCATCGGCACAGTCTTTCATAAACCCAAAGAAAGAGTCACTAAAACCACTCTGAAAACAGAGAGTGAAATTCTACCACACACAAAGGATGGGGTGGAGTGACAGGATGAGGCCATAAGCCATGCTGGGAGAGAAGAGATAGTGTTTATGGTGCTGAACGAAAATAAATCGTCACTTAGAATTCCAGAGCCAATGAAATAATCAAGTACTCGGTGGTTGGGTAGAATCAAGACATCTCCTATACAGAGAACACTTACCTCCCAAGTGCTTTTTTCCAGGAAGTACCAAGAGTATGGACGTCATCATGGACTCATAGAACAAATCCAACACATGAAAGCAACTAAAGAGCACTGCAGAAAGAGGGAATATACACAGTACACACAGTCCTGGAATATGGGAACTGAGGACAGTGACTTTAGAGAGTGTCAAAGAAAAAGAAATATAAACTAATAGATGATCTGAGTCACTGAACTCAGATCAATGTATGCTTGTATGAACAATTTATGCTTAATTACATTAAGAAGTTCCTCGAGGAAGGGGGAAGAAGTCTAAATAGGTACTTTTTTGGAAAAATGAAGAAATGCGAGTGAAATCATTATTTATTCCATGAAAAGGTGCTTTCCCAACAGAAGCATTGTCATGACTGAGTGCATCAGGCTCAAGAATGAATCTTTGTATGACATAATAATAAAAACTTTGGACTTTACTTCAGTGACAAACTTTCATTATGAGCCTATTAGGAAGAGCTGGGGGACAGCAGAAAGTCTGGCAGGTGTGTGTGTGTGTGTGTGTGTGTGTGTGTGAGTGAGAGAGAGAGAGAGAGAGAGAGAGAGAGAGAGAGAATGCCGAATCTTTATTTACTAAAGTAGAAAGTCAATATAAAAAGACTGAAATTAATGAATCGGGAGATAGCTGTATCATCATATTATTTGTTAAAAATGTGCCTGAAGGAAGCACTAAAAGAATTAAAATCAATGCTTCTGGGGAGGTGGATCTGGGTGAGTGACAAAAAATGTTTTTTGCATTATAGACCTTTTAGAGTGATTTGGCTATTTCAATTATGAGCCTGCATGAACTTTGGAAACCTACGGTATGCTTCAAGTATAACAATATAACTATGTCTTAATGGGGTAGACTCTTCTCATTGTCCCCGGAAGCCATTCTCTTCTAGGAAATAGACCCCCACATTTTCTCTTGATATTTACCCAGGTAGAATTAGTTTTATCTAAAAATATGTTCCTCTTGTTTCTGAGCTTGGGAACACCAGTTAAAAACAACAACAGAGTAGATAATTTCAGAGATATGTCCTTAAAGGCCCTATCTCTGATTCTGGTCACTTCCCACTTGCGGATGGACCGTTAGGAGCTACACATGGTTGCACAGGGCAGAGTAATAAGCGATAAAGCACTGGGTTCTCTGGATCGACTTCTTCCAGTCTCGTGTAAATATGAGAGAGAGAGACGATCAATCTTTACGAAAACCATTGTTAATGCAGGACTTTGAATACAGACTCATTTACTCCAAACTAATGCAGTTGGATATGAAAACGTAACAGAGAGGGGGCCAGAGTGACAGCAGGTAGGGCATTTGCCTTGCATGCGGCAGACCTGGTTTGATCCCCGGCTTCCCATATGATCCCCTGAGCACCGCCAGGAGTAATTCCTAAGCAAAGAGCCAGGAGTAACCCCTGAGCATTTCTGGGTGTGACCCAAAAAAAGAAAAAACAAAACAAAACAAAACAAAAAAAAAAAAAAAACCTCAGAGAATTGCAAATAATTCCCTGCCCAAAAATATATATATATATAGTTTCATGATTGTATCAGCTTCTTGTTTGTTGTAGAAGTGGCCTCCTAGCCTTTTTCTGCAGGTGGGAGAAATAGCCAGGAAGCTGGCCAGCCTTGGGGATTGGGGGTGGGGGTGGGGGGCTGCCTGGGCCAGTGCTGCTGTCTGGGCCACCAAGGCTGACTCAGCAGCAGCTTGCCCAAGCCTCTTCCCTCCTGGCTGCCATCTGGACAGAAGTGAGTCGTTGGACCAGGCTCTCATTGCACTTAGAATATTAAAATTTGAGCTGGGCAAGGGGGATGGAGAGCGTAGTGGGTAAGGCATGTGCCCTGCATGTGGCTGACGTGGATTTAATCCCGGGTATTCCATATGGTCCCCTGAGTCCACCAGGAGTAACCCCTGAGCACAGCTAGGTATTCCCCAAAATAGTGAAAACAAACATATAAATTGTGTTAGAGAAGAAAGGGTAAAATGCTCCAAGAGGCACCAGACAGTGTTGCTTTCAGTCCTGTTTACCACCAGCGGGAACCTCAATTTCAGGTGAGAATCCATGGCCTCTACGCCTTTATGGGTGACCTTTAAACAAATGCAAATCAAAAAGGCAGAAGTGGCCTCCCCCAATCCTGAGGCCAGAGGCGCCAGTTGATACCCTCCCTCTTGACCCCTCCTACAGAGCCTCCAACCTGGACACCCCAAAGCATCTTCACTGCATCTTGCTTGAGAAGCAGATTCAGCCTCCAGGTCCTCCTGCCTACCCCAAATCCAGGTGTCTTCCCTTCAAGTGTGTGGATAAAAAGCCTGCTTACACCCACACTGTGACCACACAGCACTATGGCTGTCCTCGGGCCACACTGGAGCATAGTGTGACTTCATCAAGCTTCAGAGAGCTGGACCAGCAGCTCTGGAAAGGGCTGGGATAGTTGTTCAGAGAAGGTCTATACCAGGAGAGCCACCAGCAGCGGGTCACAGATAGATGGTGGTTTATCCAGCTTACTCTCTGCTTTCTTTTATTATTATTTGTTTATTATATGTTCTTGAGGAGGGAGATATGCCTATCGGTACTTAGGGCTTACTTCTGGCTGACACTGAGGGATCGTCCCTGGCCAGCACATATGAATCAAGTGCCTTATCCACTGTACTATGGCTCTGGCCCCTGTCACTGCCTTTTTTCTGAGGACTTGTCAGGCCAAAAATGGATTTTGTTTTCTTTCTTGAAGTGCTGATGAAGAAGAATGCTCTGTGACTATAGAACATGCAGTGGAACCACATTTCAGTATGCACAGGTCAAGTTGTGACGGGCTGCAGGCCTGCTCACTCGCAGATGGGGCATCCTCAGTGGCTTTTGTGAGTCTTCGTGAATTATTTGCGACAGAGGCTGTGTGATTGACAAGGCCCCAAATAGTGTCTACATGGCCCTCTGCAGAAACCATAGTATATGTGACTTGTGCTTTCTGGCAGTGTGGTCTCGGCAGCCCAGGAAACCTCACTTACGTTTCTCTCAATATTTTAAAGTTGTGGTAAAATGCCCAGAGCATTAAAATGAACCATCTTATCCATGTTTAAGTGTACAGTTCAGAGGCAATTAGCATGTGCATCCCGTTTGCAACCATCATCACTCATCACTCCAGAACTCTTCATCTTGCAATTTTGTCCATTTCAAACACTGACCCTCCAGGTCCCCGTATTTCAGATCCTGGCCACCCACTGTTCTAGGCCCCTCATATAAGCAACTTCAGCACTATCTGATCTGTCTTTGGGCACTGACATACCAGGTGGCATCAGGTCATCAAGCTTCATTTCAGGGAAAACTGAACCAGCACGTCCTTCTTTCTCCAGGCTGAGTAATATTCCACTGTGTGGCTGACTCTGTTTTGTTCACTCAGTCTTGTCTCGGTGGACATGCGGTGCTTTCTGCCCCAGCCTAACGTCAGTAACATCGCGATGAGCGCAGGTGGGTTTGTCCTTTGTCCTTTCTCAGGACTGACTCTCATCATGTTTACACCTAGACTCAAACTGCTGGGCCCCAGGGTAATTCTGTGCAGCTGCCCAGAAATCTCACCATTCCACATGCCACCCTCAACCGCAGTTTTACTCTCTCTAATCAGAGTCTCATGGAGGACAGGCTGGATAAAAGGGTGATCCTTGGGAAGATCGCATTTCCCCAAAGCAGCTATTTTGCTCTGGCTAAGAATTCCTTTTGGGAGTGGGTTACTAAAAACACCACCCAGTGGGGCCAGAGTGATAATACAGCAGGTAGGACATTGCCTTATAAGTTGTTGACCTGGGTTTGATCTCTGGCATCCCATATGTTTTACTGAGCCCACAGGAGTGATTCCTGAGTGTAGGACCAGGAGTAAGCCCTGAGCATTGCTGGATGTGCCCAAAAATCAAACAAACAAAACTTATGGAGGGTGTATGTGTACAGGGGGGGTGGGTGGGGAGTACAAGGTTTAGCGACTCGAGCTGAGAGGGCTGGAACTTCCTGGGTAAAGTCTGGTTCAGGCAATCCCTCCCTCTGGTACCCACAACAGCCTGGGCCGTGAGCTGCTGTCCTATTCAAGCACAGCTTTTAAATAACTTGTCTTTCTTCTCACTGTGTTCACCTTTCAGGGGACCCAGCTCCAGGAAGTAATCGACATGTCCCTGACTCCTGAGTGGTGTCGGCCACTGAGGTGGTGACACACAGCTTCCTGGTGTGATAGCGGGTGTGTGGGAGACAGATGCCATCTGGAGTAGAGGGGTATGGGCTGGGACTGGGCTGGCCGCACCCTGCCCCTTCAGCACCTTCCTTCTTGTGGGGACACCTCGAGAGCCACTCTGTCCCAGACTGCTGGCAGCTTTCCTGTGGTGGGAGTGGTGGGGTCCTTTTCCCAACACACACACACACACATACACACACATATGCACATCCATGGGTACACAAAAATAAAGGTATACACAACTATACACATACACAAATGTGCACACATATGAATACACACACAAGCACACCTAAATACAAATACACAATTGATTACACACTGATGTAACACACAAGTGTATGCAAATACATGGATACACATAATACACATAAATATGTATATACAACTGTGTACATATACATAAATGCGTATACATATATATACACATACACACAAATACACACATATATACATATACACAAATGTGTACACATATATACACGTACACACAAATGCACATATATACACATGCATGCATGAATACGCACACATATATTCAAGTACACAGTTGATTAGATACACAATATTGCTCAGACACATTTCTAAAGAGACATGGAGCCTACGGGAGTGAGGTTATCTCAACCAGATCCGGGATCTAGATTCCCTTCCTTCCTTAAATAGCATGAAAATGAGCTCTCAGTTCATAGTCAACCCAGAGGCAGGTAGGAAGGACTTGTTTGTGTTCTGCACCAAGCTTTCAAGGGCAGCGTTCAGCTGGGTTATCTTCCTAGAAGCCACAGATGCCGAGAGATTCTTAGCAGTGCTTTGGTGAACTAGATTGAAGTCGGGCTGCAGCGTGTGTGGGAAGGATAGAGAATGAAGAAGACTGGTGGGATTTTCACTTTCCAAGAGTGGCCCTTATAGGTTTAATTGTAAAGTATAATTACTTCAAGACATCATAATTTGTTGTGTATAATATAAATCAGTAGAACTCCATGGAATCATGTTTTTTAATGTAGACCCCAAATAAAATGTTCTTTTATGACATAGCAGCTGTTTCTTAATTCACAAGCGCCATGCATTGGGGTATTAAGATTATTCCTTGGCATTTTATTATGAATAACATACTTGCTCCATCATTAAGTGGACCATTAAAGACATAAACAAGCTTTTATGCCCTGGTTTTCAACAGCTGCTGGTGGTCTACCAAGTGATAATCCAGCTTTCAGCAAATATTCTTCAGCTCCAAGAAATAAATACATGTAACAGGGCAACTTCAGGTCAGCCCACAGCTTCTGGGACCTGGCTTGGGGAAATTCCCTTAAGTAGGAAAATGAACTGAAAGGTTATGCTCTGAGCGAGTTGTTTTAAGAGCCTGTTTCTTTGAAAACTTCTGTATGTGTGCAGATGAGTTCATGTCTTTACAACAACAAATGAAAACAAAACAAAAATTGGAGAAAAAAGGAAGAGACTTGCAAGAGAAAGACTGTCTTGCTATGGGTACAGGCTTTCTTCACCTCCCTCACGAAGGAGATGTTCATACAAATCCTCTAACCCATACTTTGAATGAAGTCAGAGGAATCAAGTTTATGCCATAAACAATCCAGCCTGGTGGCAGATGTGAGCTCTCTGCGACTATGTTCCCAAGGTGTTCGGGGAGAGGTTTCATGTCTATGTCTAGGATGGGAGCCAGGTAAGGTAGCCTCTCCTCCCCCTTGAACTTCCTAAAGATAACAACTCAGGCAGCCTGAGGAGCAGGGAGAGGGTGAAAGCTAAGAGGAAACCCCTGGCTGGTATTATCCTTGGCACATGTGCTTCTTGTTTCCTGAGCCAAAGGTAGCCTTGAAGGGTGCAAAACTTCACATATCTAACATACACAACAATATCCTCCTGCAAGCAGATGTTAGAAGAAGGAAATTTAAAAAAAAAGGTGCAAGGGCAGGGTGGGGGGGTGGGGGCAGGCTGGGAATCTGATAGAAATTTACATTAAGCTCAGTTTTATCTTGGGCCTGGTAAATTCCACATCTATTACCAGACCTGTCATCGACAAAGACAGAAGAGCAAATCACAGCTTAGTTCAGGTATGATGAATCAGGTGTCAGGGAACCAGTTACTGTGGACCTACCTTTAACGGATGGGTGTGATTTCCCAAGCCCCGATGATGACGATGACCGAATTCTAACTCTCAACTGTCTGCAGAATGGCTTAGCTGAAATATAAAGCTCTCCCGTCTTAAATGATGAGGGCAGCCACAGGGAATGTCTGTAGGAAGACCTTTTGTCTTTTGTTCTTTTTTCTTTAAATAGGGCTTAGTAATAAATTTTCTTTTCCCTTTTTTTTTTTGTTGCTGATGAGGGTTTATTTTCTTTTTTGTGTCCCGTTGCATTTTGAGTTGGATGGAGCATTGTTCTGTAGTTGGCGAACGGGAGGGGAGCTGCAGACAGGAACCACATTGTGAGTGGACTTGGCAAGTGGACAGGTAGAAGAGAACCCTGAGGTCTTCAGAGCTTCTGTTTCATCAATTCTTCCATGATAACCAACTGAAATATCTCTGTGCCCTGGTAGAACCAGGAACGTGCCCAACATGGCCTTTTCATATTGTTTTATGCTCACCTGATTGGAAAGTGACGTGTGATATTACTTTTCCATTATGTTAATTACAACTCTAACAGGATTTGATTGTGCCCTCAATGACATCACTTTGGAAACATCATTCAATGGGGTGGCCCCGCTTCCCTCTGGATGATTGTACAAAATAAACACTACAGTCTTCTTTTTATAGCCAGCCCGTGCCTCTGAACTCATACGCGTGCACACATGTACACGAGCAATTTTAACCACGTCAGAGGGGAAAACAGAATCGCTCACTTTGCTGAGTTCTATATGATCCTGAAATAATATTAGTCTATTAGAAAGAACTGTAATCAGAAGAAAAAACTTAACCCGAATCGCACAGCAAATACATTTCATAGTTGTTTTGGACAAATGCCCTCAGTGAATATGTTTAAAGTCATGTACAACAGGAATATGTTATCACAAGTAACCATGTTTTAATAAACACTTCATCTTCTTGTATTGCTTTCTTTTCATCACAATAATAGAAATATAACACCATATATCACTGTAAAACACATTTCCACATAAATGCTGATAAGCAGAAAATATTTTTCATCATTTACATTTTAACTGTAATAATATATGGCAGGATTAAAGCTGCATCCATCATGTGTCTAACTAACCTTGCTGTAATGAATTTTTTAAATGTAATGGTTTCTGTCGCAAAGTAAAATCGTACATAATGTCTTGTGACACAGTAGGCTGGTGGATGGGTGGTTTTTAAAATGTAAATGCAACTTCATTTTTAATTAGATTTATAAACTTCACCAGCCCCACTTGAAAGCCCCCCCGCACTTTATTTAAAACAGGAAATACAGGAGGCATAAATATGCGGACGGCAGAACAGCTCGCTCCTGGAGTGATTTAAAATAGCTTGCTGGAAAAACCTCTGATTTCCGTATGTATGTTTGAGAAGAATGAGGTATCCAATAGAAACAAAAGCTGATGAGGGATTGCAATGAGAAGAGCTTTCTTGGGCAACTGGAAGGGCTTGGTTACTTTGGAGGACATGCTTTATGGCAGTGACTAGCATCTTATCTGGGGTAGGGGACATTAGGACATGTGCTCTTAATATCTGGGTCAAGGACAAATGTACTGCTCTCTCTCTCTCTCTCTCTCTCTCTCTCTCTCTCTCTCTCTCTCTCTCTCTCTCTTCTTGAAATAACAAATAAGCCGACTCACCAGAGAAGAATCATTAAAAATAATTTGCACAAGCTTTAGGTTGTGGGAGCTTTTTTTTGATACAATATTTCCTTCCGTGATTATCACTGCGGACATGTTCCAGCCATATGGAAGCGAGTTGGGCTGGGAGCTTCCTCAATACCTGAGTGGTTAATTAAGAGCCGTTGCCGGGCCACAAGAAGCAGGTTTGAAATCCCTCTTCAGTCTCCGACAATGAGTAGCTTTTTTAGCAGCAGAAGTCACCAGGGACAGCCAGAAGCGAGGGTAATTATTTGAGATAACATACAGCTGAAAAGAGTGTGTGTGAGTGCAGGCGGGGCGGGGGAGCGGGGGGCGCGGTGTGCAGTTGAAAGAAGGGCAACAGAAGAGAAAAGTCTATAATAAAAAGGTCAACATCTCCTATTTTTCTGTACAGTGTCGACAGTCTGTAATGCCTTTTTTAGCATGAATGACAACGGATTCTGTCTTTTTTTTTTTTTTAAAGGGAATATCTTATTTTGTATTCAAACTTTGCAATTGTGAGTTCAGGCCTGCCAGCTCAATCTGAATAAGCTATTCTCACTTTATCAGGGTTTGCTGAACTGACTTTGATTGCATTGTTGCAAAATAGCAGTAATTTTTCCATTAACCCATACAAACCCTCAGCGAGCAGGAGAACAAAGAAATATCAGAGGGATGAAAGCCGTGAGTGCCGGGAGGCAAGCCAGGAGTTCTCCTAAATGGCTCTTAATGCAACTGCACACACCAGTTCCTTGGGCTGGTGGGGCTCCTGGGGATACCATTTGAGGGGCCTTTGGGGTCCCTTGGGATTTGCATCTCAGTGAGCATCTTTCATCCTCTCTGCCAAATTCCATTGTTTCCCTCCCCAGCTGGGAGTGGAAAGCAGGGCCTGGGTCTCTCTCCCTTTGGCAGGAGGCTCTTTCACCCCCAGCTCTTTCTCTTTGGGGATCCAGCCTCCATCTAGACTTCAACTGGGAAATGAATGCTCACAGCACCTTCAGACCCAAGATTCAGGAATCGGAAGGGGCTTTCCTCTTCCCAGGCGAAGCGGGAAAAGGCAAGGCGGGCCTCTGACAACTGGAAAGGAGCAGAGTCATCCCATATCATCCCATCTGGCATGTTGGTGGGTTCCATATTACCCACCCCCGACCCCACGCCTAGCACTGCTTCTGGGGAGGCAGGTGCTGTGCTAGGTTTCTGGTTTCCGCGTAGCTCTGTGAGGTTGTTGTTTAACATGAATGGAGCGTCATCTGCCTGTTGTTTTAATGACAGGAGGAAACTGAGGGCAAGCAGGGGGCTCCCCCTCTTTCCTGCATCAGCAGGAGGTCCATTTGGAAGCATCAGACCCAGAGGAGACTCTCAGCTCCTGCAAAAAAATCCCCAAGGCAGGACGCTGACAGTTGTTAAGTTGATCGGAATGGAAGCATGGGTTTTCTGTTGTTTTGCTTTGCTTTTCATCTGGAGTGTCGAGAAGCTAAGCCAGGAAACTGGGCAAACAGCTGTTTTCTACGGTAGTGGTGGCTTTGATCTCCCCAACCCCACGCACAACCCAAATCACCTAACACCGGTCCTCCCCTGCCCCCCCCCCCACACACACCTGAAAATCTGCACCTCTGCTTTGTTTAGGAACTGCCCAATATGTTAATGATCTCCTTTACCTTCTCTGCATGGCACTGTCAAACTGTACAGCAGTCTTTAGAAAATAAAAGGGACGAACGTGGTGAGCCGGCTGCACCCTGCTCCCATAATATCCAGCCTCTGACAATGCCTGAGCTGTCAGATGAGAGGCAGCGTCACCAGAATAAAGGTGGGCAGATGTGTGATAATGAGACAGAAGCGTGCAGATGCTAATAGAACTCACCCGAACAGGCCTGCCTTAGTTAGATGGATCCAGGTAGCAGCTGCAGGGTGTCAGGGCGCCGGATGCTACTTTCTCTTGATTCTCATTTAAGAGCCGCTCTGTGCACGGCTGTCTGTCAGTGAACTTTTCCCTCTCAGGAGCTCCAACCCCTAGGTGATCAGTCACATTTCGACATAACTAGATGTCAAAAGAAGTTTAAGTTGTATGACGAACCGGGATGCGGTCAGAGTCGGCCTCTGGCCTCGAGGCGACTTCTTAATGATCCGCCTGGAAACTCGGGTGCCTTTTGCTGCGTTTTGTTTCCTTATTAAAATACTGGCTAAGTCTTTGTCAATATCCATGTCAGCAACTGTGAGCTCAAGACAATATTATCCCAAGCATAATTTAATTTTCCGTGTGGAACTCAGCGCCAGGCTGGCCTGGGAGTGGAAGGTGTGTATTGAGCAAACAGTGGTCCCTTCCCCAGCCCATCTTTGCGTCCTTAATTAAAACGAGTTGGTGGGGGCATTTTCCAGCAGCCTGCTGGATTCTAGTGATGAGAGGGAGGACCCCCAGGGATATGTGTGGGGGGTCGCTGTGGGCTGTCTTTCGCTCCAGAGCAGGGAAGAGAAGAAAAGAGGGGACAGATGAGAAAGGGATTGCACCCTAGGAAAGGAGGGCCCCCAAATCACTCAAGCTGGGTTCCCTGGTCAGCCATGGAAATCTTTGAACTAGATGATATCTTGATTGGATTGTGTGTGTGTGTGTGGGGGGGTGCTACGCTGGGTGCATAGCCAAGACCCACCCTGGTGGTGAGGTCTGGTACACACACCCTCAGGCCTGAAGCGAAGCCACTGGGCAGTCCTTCTTTGCCAGGGCTTCACTGGCAGCATTTAATTGGGTCGGGTCAGTTTGTTCTCTAAATATTTTCACCGTCTCCCACCAATGTTTATATTTCCTTTGGGAAAATAAATACTGCATGTCACTTCTGCCTGCTCTATTTCCTTAGAGATTTTAATCCTGATTCCTCATGAAAGGTTTACCTGCGCTCTCTCTCTCTCTCTCTCTCTCTCTCTCTCTCTCTCTCTCTCTCTCTCTCTCTTTCTCTCTCTCTCCCGCTTTCTCTCTCCCTCCCTAATTTGTACACACACACATAAATGTGTACACATAGACACTCTCCAACCCTGGTGTGAAGACTCTCTGGTTCATAAAATGCAGAGCGTGGAGGGATGTGCCGTGGAAACCCAATGCTGCATTGAAAAAATGAAGCTTTCTGAGCAAAAGCACGTTTCTCAGTCACCGAACCAGTCAGTTGCATCTGGAATGTTCTTAGCCACCACCTTTACCTTTCTCATTCCACCAAACACCTCCCTGTATGGTCTCCCCTGCTCCCGGCCCCCATAGTTTCTCCTTGCACATTGCCCCGCCTGCTCCAGCTCCTCTGCACTCATAAAGCAACACTTCTCCCCTAGATTCTGATAGTTAGTAGCCTGAAGCTCATTAGCACTTCTCGGCTGTACCCTGGAGTTTTAAATTTTTAAGCAGCTAGGATTCGTCTAAGAGGTCTTAACCTTATAATTTGTAATAACTGAGAGATCACGTATCTAAAGTGTGAGTTATTAAACACACACACACACACACACACACACACACAACTCCTTGTCCTTGGTCAAGCCATTGATTTGCTTTCTCTTGCAGTTAGGCCAAGCACTATTAAATTGGGTTCTAGAAAATGCTCATTTATTTCTTAGCAGTAAAACAAAAGCAATTATGAGACTTTTTTTTTTAAAAAAAAACTTGGATTGATCTAGACTTAAATGAAAGCCCAGAGTGTTAGAAATGACAGAGGAGGGGACAAGGGTTAGAGAACAGGGAGACCACGGAGTCCAAGTCTTCCAGGAGGTAAGAGCTGTGCCAAATAGCCCTCGACTTGACCCTCCGCCCCACTGAAAGGCGCACAAGCACTTACTCATTTGTGAGCATCCCGGGCTATGGCAGTGAGGAAAGCACAGCATGATTTGCATCTGGGCCTCTGAGCTGGTCCGCTCTACTCAAGTTACTTAACCTCTCTGGGCTTTGGCTCTCCTCCTTGCCTTGGCAATAGAAGCTGCAACCCAAGTTTTCACAGGAACTTGTGAAAGACGATTCTCTAAGTAAATTATCTAACTTAAGGCTGGAGGCTCCGTGTTGCTCCATGGAAACTTGGACCTCTGGACAAGGGGAGGGGAGGGCATGTACCTGTAGAGGAACTTTGCCTTCCTGAAGTGGGGAGCAAGCAGCCCCTGTAAATAGGACTGATGATCATGTTGGAGGAGGCACCATGAAATGTTTCTCCTTTATTTCTGCTGCTTACAAGAGGGCTGGCTCCTGCCGTAACCCGGAAACTTTGCCTAGAAATTATCTGAGGACCACCTAATGCGCGGCGGTGGCATGCATGTCAGATGTGGCAGCCTCTCCCAGTAATGACTCTCTGACACAAACAGTAAGGAAGAAATATGACGATGACCGAGGGGGCTGCAGCCCACATGCATTTTCATGAGAGGTCTTGGGGAGCGAAAAGGGGGCTCTAATCAGCTGCTCCTGCCAGCAAAGCTGGTCAAAGAAAGCACTCATCCCCCCCCCCCAAGACAATTAAGATGAGTTAAATGAATTAAAAAGGCCCTTCCCAGTTAAAGTACAGTCAGAGGTTAGAAACAGTAGTATCTGGATTTATGGAAACTCTGGGCCTGCCAAGCTTTAGGAATTGTTGCTCACAGGGGAGTCGTTTCAATGGGAACCGAAACAGCTTATGAAATTGGAGGCAATGTGCATAATTTTAAATTTCTGGGATGCATTTTTTATTCCCATGTTTATTTTGGCTCCTTGGGTCAATAGGAATATATTTTCACCCAAAATCAAATTGGAAGAGAGAGGAGGTGGAGCCATGAGGCAAGGAAGGCCGCCTGCCTGATGCTATTTATTAAAACAATGGGACTGCCGACCAGGAATTTTCCTATTTGGAACAGACAGGAAGGCCAGGCCTAGAGACGAACTGGGAGGGCAGGTAAGGACTGCTGGACCTCCTCCTAGCTGTGATTCTCTGGAGAGGAGTGGCATCATTCTATGCCTCAATTTCCCCACTGAGCAATGGGCTCAGTCCTCCTGACTTAGCTGTTTTGAGAGAGAGAGAGAGAGAGAGAGAGAGAGAGAGAGAGAGAGAGAGAGAGAGAAGAGGGGGGGGGTTTGGCAGGGCATCTTCCAGACAGCAGCCTACTTGTCTTATCTGACTGCTGAGGTCATCCTCTCCTTCTTGGACCCAGCAAGACCGGGAGGAAGTGAAACTGTGAAGATGGGAGAGAACAAGGGGGACCTCCTCCTCCAAACGGGACAGCCCCTGGCACCACAGGACACTATGAAGGATACTGCTGCTGCTGTTCCCAAATGTCCTCCCGCTCAGCTGCAAGGCCCGATCTGGACCCCTGACTCCTCCCATCAAGTCACAGAAGCTAGCTGGAGGCCTCTCGCGTGGGGTGGAAGAAGGAAGCCCCTGCAGAGCTTGGCCAGGCCCCCTCTCCCTCTTCTCCCCTCTCCCCGGAGTCCCCCAAGTCCCTGAGTGTGTGCGCTCTTGCCCATTACATGCACAAACTCCATCAGAAAGCATTTGTCTACACCCTCTTTATTCACTTTCAAAGGGTTAAACAGCCTATTTACTGGGCTGTCAACAATCTGAGGCCCAAATCATGAAGAAAGCCCCGTCCGGTTTTGTGCCGCCCCGGGCCTTGCCTTCCCTGGCCTGTTCTTGTTACTGTCATGTAATATCCATGACAATCGTGTTGGGCTTTTTTTTTAGGGGCTCCATGGGGCTCCCTCGGAGGGCCACTTGAAGCCAGGCAAGGCCTTTATTTATGTGGATTTGAAAGAGCCCTGAGAAGGCCCTTCCCTTCAGCGTCCTCTCCAGCAGTCCACAGTAGTTTCAAAAGGACTTGAAGACAGAGGCTGCGATCAGTACTTCCATCACGTTCTAATAGACTGACCACGAGCATTTGTGCCTGAAAGACAGGGGGAAAAAGTGATGCAGATTTCCCCCTAAATTGGACTGGCGCACAAAGCAGGGCGAACGATTGAGTGGCGAGGTAACCCTCACACCCTCTTTTTACACTTCTAACCAGCGCAGCACAAAGCCAGAGCCGTGGGAAGCTGCCCAGGAGCCTGGCCAGGCCATTTCCATGGGCCATATGGAAATTGGGTTTTGTGTACAGAGAAAGTGTCTGATAACACTGACCTTAACTGCCATATGTGGGCAGTGAATAGGCCGGAGGAAACCATCCACAATCTGACCCTCAACATATGGACCCCCGCCCAAGGAGACTTGAGCGCCTGGGCGCAGGGCAACCCGGGGATTTCATTAGATTTGTTAATGAATTGCTCTATTGACTTATATCGGAGCTTGCCTCATTAGAGGAGAAGAACACCATTTTTATCTCTGTTCTTGTGAAGGGGACCAGAGCCGTCCCCTCCTTTGTGGGGCGCTGGGTAATCTGCCGGGCTGTCATGGGCTTTGAACTAATTTATTGTGGCACTTTAAGGAGGCCTTTCCATGCTGGGGGAAGGCTGGAGCCCCACTCCAAGGCCCTTCAACTCCATGTTTTCCTGGGGCCGCGGGAGGTTGCCTGAGCGCCTGCTTGGTTTGCAAATTGCCGAACATGCTGTTGGCCTGGGCTGTGTGACATCGGGGTGCCAATAACAATGATGAACTAAGGAGCGGCAGCCTCATAGAGATCACCTGTCAAGCTGCCAGAGCAGGGTTGGGGTGCCCTACCTCCCTAGCCTTCCTGCTACAGCACCCGCAGCTGCAGCAATAGTACATCACTCAGGGTCCAGGGTGGGTGTGTGCTGGGATGACACTGCAGGAAGCACCCCGTTCCCCTGCATCTCCTGAAGTCGCCCCCACCACCACCACCTGGACCCTCTGCTCACCAAGTCGAAAAAATCACACCCAGAATGGAATCTTATTAGTAATGGTGCAGTTGTTGGGGCTTCTTTATATGGGAAAATCTGGGTCCTAAAGCCCTAAGAGCTATCAATTAACATATTAGGGGTAAACCAATAAAGAGCCCATTATGGCTAATAGCGAATGTGGAATCACGAGGAATTAGCAAGATGAGATTCAATAAAATGGAAACCATAAAGATAAGCTGCTGAAGATTGGATCTGGCTTTTTTGAGCTTAAGGCTCAAATAAACACATGAACGAGACCCACTGAAAGCTTCTGGTTGGGTCCTCTTCCTCAAGGCAGCCCAGGACCAGAGGAACTTTCTGAGTTGCTGCTAGGAAGGGATTTGGTCAGCCTGGTTTCTAGAAGGTGGCTTATCTCCTGTGGCAGGGGGAAAGAAGGGGAGGACCAAAGTCGGCCATCCTCAGGGTACACTTAAGTGCTTCCTATGAACCCCCATGGCAAGTTGTATTTCAGAAGACACGCTAATTCTATGTGTGGATCACTTGAGCACTTACTCGGCACTTGGAGAACTCTAAAAGTGGGTTACACTGAAAGTCTAGGGTTATACTGAACGTCTGGAGCTTACAGATTCCGCTACCTCAGTGACCAGGCTTGATTTTAGTGTAGAGGTGCTACAAGTGTTGGGTAGAGTGTGTTTCTACCCAAAGGGAGGTTTCAGGTTCTCCAGGGGAGTGCTGTTTGCTTTCTCAACACATGGGCTCCCAAAGAGAAGCTGATAGTGGTGGGAACCCACAGAAGACTTGGAGTCTTGAGATCCTGTGTTTGGAAAGAAGGGGTCTGCAAGCAACATTTGGGGAATGTGCCTGGAAATGGGACTTTAAGATTTTAAACCTCTACAGGACAATTGAGTCAGGGGTTCTGAGCAAGAATTTAAGCTAGAAGACAGTACAGACTAGATTTTACCCAGAATACTGTTCTTTGGTTGGCTGGTTGTCTTTTGGACCACACTTGCTAGTGTTTGGTGCTACTGCTGGCTCAGAGGTTGCTCTCAGTGAAGATCACGAGAAGGTTGTGTGTCAAAGATGGAGCCTGGGGTATATAACATGCAAACCTATTTGTTCTTCATCTAGCTATTTGTTCCCAAGAATACTGTTTTTCAGACAAATGGGTTCATTTGGTGGGCATGCTCTGGGTTCATATGTACTTGCAGTTGACTACTTTTCTTATTATTTTTCTTTTTTTTTCTTTTTGGGTCACACCCAGCAATGCTCAGGGGTTACTCCTGGCTCTACACTCAGGATTTACTCCTGGCGGCGCTCGGGGACCATATTGGATGCCGGGAATCGAACCCAGGTCAGCCGCTTGCAAGGCAAATGCATTACCTGCTGTGCTATCGCTCTGGCCCCTATTTTTCTTATTTTTATCTTACCCCCTCCTTTTGTTGTTGCTGTGGATGTGATCACCATAGGTGGCACACATGCTTGGAGTGTATAGCACCAAAGATCCAACTCTTCTTTTTTTTTTTAAACACACCTGGCAGTGCTCAGGGATCACTCCTGGTAGTGCTTGGGAGAACATATGGGATGCCTGGATCAAACCCAGGTTGGCCACAGGCAAGGCAAGTTTCCTACCTGCTCTATTACTTTTCTGCCCCCACAGGGAATTCAATTCTTGACCTCAGAATTTTAGAGCAAATGTATTAGCCACAAATCATCTCCAGGTGTACAGAACTGTTTTTATAATTGAAGTACCACTTGGCTGGGTATAGAACTCATCCTCTTCTTTATACATTCAGTGCTGAATGTCATACTAACACTATACATTTTACTTTTAAAATATAATTTCAGGAGCCAAAGGGATAGTATGGATGAAGTCACTAGCCTTGCTTGCAGACAACTCTGGTTCAAATTACAGCACAACTTGTAGTCCTCCATGCACTACCAGGAGTGATCCTAGAGCACCATTGGATGTGACGTCCCAAACAAACATAAAAATAAATAAAAAATAATCTCAAAAAGGACAAGAAGAGCTATCATTTTATATCATTTTGGCTGGAAAATATTTTCCTATGGCTTCCCTGGGTAATGCTTGCTTCTTCCTCAGAAGGATGCTGACATTGACCTATCTTCTCTTGGCTGAGAACATGCCTCACTGGAGCTATTTTTCAATTGCTGATGCCATGAGAGATTCCTGGGTGTCTGGAAAATTATCTTTTTTTCTTGGGGTCTCAAAACAAGGCCAGGGAATATTTCTGTGTTACTCATCACCTTCAGTATTTTCTGGAACTGAAAGCATCCCTGTGAACTACAGGTTCAGTTACTCCTTCATTGCCAGGGACCCCAACACGATGGCATCTGTGATAATCTAGGCATTTATGTGCAGAACTCTCTGCTGCTGAGAGCCTCAGTCTCTTCACTGGGCAGGATTCAATCCACTGAAAGTGAATATCAACAAATATATGATTGCCTCTTCCAAAGCAACAGACTCTGTGGAGGCACCTTAAAAAAAAGACAAGCATCTAGATTGATCTATGTTGTCTCCAGTTGTCATTAGTAATATGTTCTATAGGTCACTGTGGAGCTAACCTGCTAGTGACCTTGTCCTTGTCCATTTCAACTTGAGTTTCTAAATGTTTCTTATAAGACTGGCAGTAGTTGACAGGACTTGACAGGACCACTAGAATTTCAAAGTGGGGTGGGCTTGGGGTGAGGGATCATTCCTGTTTAATGCTAGGGTGTTTGGTGGTGACCAGATATCCTAGGGCAACAGAAAAGTGGAGTGATGGGTAACCATGACCCTATAGAACTCCTATGAGGAGAAAATTCAAACTGGAGCCTCTGGGGGAGAGCAGGTGGCTAATGGAAATAGACATGGCCTTCAGTCCCAAAATATAACTGAAAAGTCTTCAATGTGAGACCATTTTTCATTTGGGAATTTTTCTCAAAGATGTCATGATCAATTAATCTCTAAGACCAAACTTCCCTAAAGGTTAACAGGTTAATTTTTCTTAATGTTTTTGCTTTTCAATATCATCTTGGCAGGAATGCAATGGTGCATTGAAAGGACTTGATTGAAGGTAATGGAAATGATGACAGTACTCCAGTGTAGACCAGGCTAATGGCCTACAAAAGAGATAGGAGAATAAACAGAAAGAAACAGACCCCATCTTAGACCTGCAAGTGATAACAAAGGGCATGAAGAACCTAATGAGAGACCCTATTAGTGTCTGTTCTGTGAACTGAGCCCAGAATCTCTCTATCCACACTATGCAGAATTATAAAGAGACCAGGGCCAGTTATAGAAGACCAGGGGCAGTTATAGTGAGACGCAGGCCAGTTATGATGTGTCTCTGCCACTCGTTCACCTCCTCATCTCTTCAACTTGTGAGGGGACCAAGCACTGCTTGACCTAGAATAGGAGAGAAGGTTGCATGGCAGAGTTTGGGTGGGGAGAGCAAATTACTCCAGGAGACCACAATCTTCATAACAAACTAATGTGAATTAAATTCCATTTCCTCCTATTGACTGTTGAAACCAGCATGTGAGAGCATGTGGGTAGAAAAGAGACACCTCCATGGGTGGATAGTGGGAATTTAACCTGGAAAGACCTCCACAGGGAGCTGGAAGCATCCAGACCACCGGGTACGCATCCCGACATTGGAGAAGGTGCACACCCTCTCCCAACTATTCCCCCAAACACACCTAAGTCTGTGAACTCAAGGTGTTATTTGACAGAATCTTCTGGAGGTGCAGAATGTTGGCCAAAACCCACAGCAGGAGACAAGCTCAATAAACCATGAGTCAGTCACACAGTGGAATATCAAGCTGCCATGAAAGAAGAACAAGAAGACTCTAGAATGGGTTATTATTAAGTAAAGAGAAGCAGATGCTTTCATTTTACTAAAGGGTGTTGGGGGTAACGGGGGGTGGTGCCAAAACCATAGACATGAATTGGGAGGCAGTCACCCAAGAGATGAAGGCCTTTGGTGGGGTCTACCAAAGTTGAAAGGCTGGAGGGTGGTGGGGAAGGACAGATTTTACTGGGATTTAAAGGGCTTTTACACAATAAATGGCAGTATTGTTTCAAATGCTATTTGAAATCTGAGACTTGACCATCATTGGACATGAAAGTTGTATTAAGAATTGGTTGTGCGGGGGCCAGAGAGATAGTACAGAGACTAAGTCACTTGCTTTGCATGTTGCTGACCCCAAATCAGTCCTTGGCACAGTATTTGGCCCCCAGAGTGATCCCTGAGCACAAAGCCACAGTAGGCTTCTGAGCATTGCTGGGTGTGGCCCCATGCTCCCGGAAAAGAACTGGGTATACAAAGTGAAAAATGTACAGATAATAAGATTTCAGATCACTAGTAACAGTTAGTAGCAATGCCACACTCGACTTCTGAACACATACCAGGGTGTAAGGACCCATAGCTGTTGGGGTAGTGAAGGGCCAAACCAGTTCCTCCTTGAAGCTTGAAGGGGGTGGTAGAATAGAAACAACTATTGATTCCCAGTCAATAGTTTTCAATTCGGATTTTCATTCCGGCCCAGGTATGCTGAACTAGAGACTCTCAGAAATGGGGCAGAGCTGCTACTTGTTCTCCCTGTGCCCAGCTGCTCGTGGGAGACTCCTGGGAGGCATGGCGGGTTCTAGCCCTGGACTGCCACCCCAGCAGAGCCTCACAACAAGCCAGACCACCCTCCCCTACTCCATGGAGCCCGCCATTTTCCACATCTGGACTTCCCTCTCATCACAACTCCACCCAGCAGACCAGACTATCACAGCCCGGATCATCGACAGCCACCCCTGCAGCAGTTTTTTCAATCTGGCCCAGGCATGCTGAACCAGAGACTCTCAGACATGGGGCAGAGCTGCTCGAGAGGTGCCCGGGAGGCATGGCGGGTTCTAGCCCTGGCCTACCACCCCAGCAGAGCCTCACAACAAGCCAGACCACCCTCCCCTACTCTATGGGGCCCGCCATTTTCCACATCCGGACTTCCCTCTCGTCACAACTCCACCCAGCAGACCAGACTATTACAGCCCGGCTCGAGGGCCGCTAGCGGACACACAGTTCATTAATAAATGCTTTGTTTAGAGGTGACTACAACAGTATGCCACCTGCATGGCAAGCCTGGCAAGCTGCTCGTGTAGTATTTGGTATGCCAAATACCAGTAACATTTATATTAGGTCATTCCCGTGACCTAATATAATGGTTTGAGGCTCTTTATGTTCCTGGAGCAAGCGGATGCCTTTGGATTCTACTGGCATGAGACAGGACATATGGAGATATTACTGGTGCCCGCTCTAGCAAATAGATGATTAACGGGAAGATAGTGATAGTGATAGTGATTGATTCCCAGTCCTTTTAGCTTTTATCTAAAAAGGACAAACAACCTCAGGCTCAGGGCATATCTCTTTGACTCCACTGTTCTCCCTGCATTAACATACGCCTCAGAGACCTGGGCCCTACGAAAGCAGGATGAGAATATTATTCAGGTCTTCCAGAAAGGAATCGAAAGAGCTATGCTTGGAATATCACACCTCACTCAAGTGAGAGAAGGAATCTGGAGTTCTGACCTCTGTAGCTATTTCAGAATCAGGGACTCTGTCTTGATTGCCAAGGCATTGAAAATCAGATGGGCTGGACATGTAATGCAATTTGGAGACGACCGCTGGACTAGAGCTGTTACCCACTGGATCCCACGGGATGTCAAAAGATCACATGGCCGCCCACCTACAAGATGGTCAGACTTCCTTGTCAAGACCCTGAAGGAACGGTTTGAGGCTCTTCATATTCCTGAATCAACCAGATGCCATTGCGCTACATTGGCATGTGATAGGGTCCAATGGAAATGTTACTGTGCCTGCTCGAGAAATCGATGAATAATGGGATTCTTCAAGTGATCAAGTGATCAAGTGATTGATTCCCAGTTGTGGGTCATCAACAAGCAGTAGAAGGAAGGTGGGAAGAACCTCTGGGGGCCTCCCTGGGGACCTGCCCTTTTCCCCTCCATTTTCTAGTGCCTCATCCACACCACCCAGGAGCAGCTGCTTGGCTGTGCTCCCCGCCAAGTCCCATGAGCACTGACTTACATGGCAAAAGCTTCTATCCTGCCCCGCACTGCCCTGCAGCAGCGTTGCAATCTCCTTATCACTGGATAAGAAAGGAGAGATAGTGCATGTCATCGTGGTAGCAAACATGAGAATACTTGTCTTTGTCTATTTTTTATCCACTTTTATCACCTTTCTTCATCTGCCTTTCCACACCCGTGCCCTCTTGCTGAAAGGACCAGGACACACTCAGGTCAACGCCAAGTAAACAATGATGAGCAAAGCAAAATGACCCAAACTGAGGGGTCGGCAGTGCTCCAGTCGTGCCGCCCTCCTGCTTCTGTCCACATCCACCCATATACCTGCCAAAGCCTCTTCCCTGGAGAGCTAATCCACACCTTCCTCCACCTCTGTCAGGCCTCTGCTGACAGTCACCGCCATCCCCCATAGGATGACAGCCCCTCCCAATCCCTCTGAGAACTCCCTATTGTGTCTTTGGGCTCAAACTCTTTCAACCCAACTCAGAAAAGTGTCTGCACGATACCTGGAATGCAAACTTCCCAAGTGCAGGGATTTTGTTTAGTTCTGTTTTGTTCCCTGAAGACCTTGGATAAGCCTGGCAGGTGTTGATGTGCAGTATTTGCTGAGTGACTTGTAGCTCTCAGTAGTGCTATTTTCTGTCATCCGTTTATGTCTGTCTCTTGCACCCAGTCCCATACATGAAAGGCATGAGGGCCGCAGTCAGGGTGTTAAACTGTAACTGGTGTGTGTGTGTGTGTGTGTGTGTGTGAGAGAGAGAGAGAGAGAGAGAGAGTGAGAGAGTGTGTGTGTGTGTGTGTGTGTGTGTGTGTGTGTGTGTGTTTGGTTGAAAGGATGAGCCAATAGCATCTCTTTGTCCCACTGACTCAGCCAAGATGTTTTTTTGTTCTGTGGCTATGGAACTGACATCCTCTACACACCATCACAGCCGAGGTCATAGGTCATGTATGGGCCGCTGCTGTTGCTTTTTCTATTTGATTCTCCTATTTGGAGTGTGTCAGACACATTTTAGCTCATGACTGTGAAGGAGAAGATGCACACTGTCCTAGGAGCTGAGGAAGCGACGGCAGTAACTAGATAGGGCATGGCAGCCGGAAGCCGGCCTCCGGGACTTAGCGCTTCAGGTGGGGAAGTTCAGCTTCCTTTGGAGCAAAGCAGACCTTCAGGTGAGAAAATTGAAATTGGGAGCTACGTACCTTTCTCCAGAATGACACTAATTATGCACATCAATCGAAACTTCGGGCTAAGCCCTGAGATGGGGACTGTTTTACACTTGGCCTGCAGAAAGGTAACAGACTTCAGAGAGAGTGTGTTAATTTGCTCAAGGCCCTAAAGCTAGTAAGTGGTGGAACTGGGATTTAAATCTAAGCCTGATAATCTCTAAATCTTCTGCTTAATCTAAAATGCCTCTCTGCCATCATCCTCCCAAGAGTAATACATTGAGTGGGTTTGTCCTGAGGTGATATATTCATAGGGGTGAGCTAACTGCTGTAACAAACAACTCTCTGGACTTGAGTGATCTAACCCATCACAGCTCTCTTTGCATTCACAAGCAGTCCCAAAGACTCTGTGTGTGCCCAAGTGGGCACCTATCCACACACCCTACTTCATAAGGTCATTCAGGGATTCAGGCTTCCATGTCTAATGGGCCCCAGGCTTGGAGCCTGCAGCATCTACCCTCCAGTGGATTCTCCCTGTGTCTCTCATGATGCAGTGACCATGGTGGAGTGACCCTGTGTGTCAAAAGGAGAGGTCTGATGAGACAGGTCAATCAACAGTGGACCAATGTGCTCTAACAGTCGGCTTGAGGAGAAATTAAGTGCGATTTATTGAATGCAAGGCAACCTAATCCACAAAGAAAAGTGAATGTTCTGGGACTGATTTAACTAGGCTTTAGTTTTCCATCACACACACACACACACACACACACACACACACACACACAGGCGAGGGTCAGACAGAATAACAGAATGTAGTTATATAGCAGATTATCCACTGATCAGAACTCCCAGTCATTTGCTGCTTTTGTTGACTCACCAAAAAGTCGTTTGCTTTCAAATCTCATTGCTGAAACTTTTTCCAAGATGTGGTGCTTCATACTCCTGCGTTGGGAAGTTCAGACAGTAAAATTCAGGGGGTATTTGCCCAGTGTCTTGGGAGCTCTCAAAACTGCCTGTTTATCCTTCGGAAGCTGCATACAGGCTATCAGCTAACTGTTCTAAGTTTATAAATTTCCACGCATTCTCACCGAGTTTTTGTGTTAGTTCCTTTATTTTCTTCTTCCCTTTGCTTCTCATCCACTTGTATATTTACATAAACATTATTTATGTCTTTGGGGCCGGAGCAATAGTCCAGTGGGTAGGGAGTTTGCCTTGCATGCGGCCGGCCCATGCCGGCCTGGGTTCGATCCCTGGCATTCCATATATTCCATATGGTCCCTCGAGCACTGCCAGGAGTAACCCCTGAGCATCGCCGGTGTGACCCAAAAAAGCAATATATATATATATATATATATATATATATATATATATATATATGTATATATATATATGTCCTAAACTTTATTTATGTCTCATCTCTGGTCATTTGTATTATTTATTTATGTATGTCTATATTTATGTATGTCTAAATATATTTATATATTTATCTCATTTATTTATGTCTCATCTCTGGTCATTTGTATTATTAATTTTATGAGGATATCCTTTGTGGGGAATACTGCTTTGAAAACTTTGTTTTCTACTTATCTTAATATCCCCTATGAATGCTAGTCCCAAATCTTCCTCTGCAATTAGGCTTGTCTTTTTTTTTTTCTGACTCAGTTTTATAAGCAACACTGCAATACCTACGTACATTCATGAATCTGTATTTGCTTCTCTGATTTTCAGGTGAATTCCTGGACATTACATTACTAAGCCAAATGGTACTGATTTATTTGAAAACTTTCTACCCTAAAAAGTTTGGCAGTGTTTAATCTTTATTCATTTACCAAGTGAATTTTTTTATTTTACAGACTGCTACTTGCATGTTTTGAAATATTAGATGATTTTCTATTAGCCTTTTATATTCTCTCCACCTAATCTATTCCTGTCCTTTGTGTGTATTTTCTATTAAATGTTGGCCTTCAAAATTATTTTATGACCTGTTTATTAAGGGTAATATATTTGCTATTCATTTGGATTTTCTCGTTTGTTTTGAAAAGATTTTCTCATTTGTTTTGAAATGACTCTTAGCGGCTTATTAACTTGTCATTTATCTTTTTCCTCTTCAGTAAGTAGTAAAGGGACAACTTTCTGGTTAATTGAGAATTCTAATTAGTTGATTTCTGGCTGATTTAACAATCAAGATTTTGAGGGATTTAATGGCGGGCCTTGTGGCAAAGTCACATACATTTTCATGTGGAGTAATGAGCTAAAAGGGGCGTCAAACTGGTTTCCTTTCCCCCTTCCTATACAATATGCCTTGACAACTTCATGCATATGGGGGCCAAGTTGTTTCCTGGGATTGCTGAGAGGGGAAATAAGAGTCAGGGTGATAGCGGCAGAGCTTTAGAATGAACCATTGGATGACGTTGATAAAACATTGTCAGGAATTCCTAGGAAAGGCAGCAGAGCTTCTTCTGCCCACTCTGCCTTCACCATCACCCTGAAATAGAAGCAGACTTTTGAAAAAAATCACAGCCTATTGATCTGCATTCGCAGGGTCCATCTTCAGAGAAGATTTGCTGGCATTGCTTTCTGATACAGAATATTTTCCTTCTTTTTATCCCCTGTCCCTTGGTGTTGCAATGACTGGGACTGTCATACACTGAAGTTGTGATGCTCCCACACACCTGGCCATTGTGTGCTAGAGCTCTCAGACTCTACTGCCATGCATGGGGTGCCAGAGATCACCGGGATTATCCTCAGTGTTTGTGGTTGGTATCTGGGATCAGATGTGGGGCCTCATGTTTGCATGGGGAGGCACTTTTAGCCACTAGTCTGCTGCTCCCCCCCATAACCCTGACAACAACTTCTCAACTCTAACTCCTGAAGACCTTTTAAAGTGCCCCTTGCCCATAATTAGATCCAATAAATGTTATGCTAATGTTTTAGAGTATCAATAGAAGCTACACAAATTATTAGGCCTGGAAGCAAATCAGTTTGAGAGTTATAGACTTCAATTTCACTATTAAACAGGTTTATTGTTTTATTTAAGCAGTTTTCTTCATTGCAGGACTTAAGTAGAGCCTTTGCTGGACTCATAATGGGGCAACAGCCACAACTAGTCAAACTCCCAGAATCCCCTGCATCTAGCTAGGACCATCTGGCTAGCTCTGCTCTCATCCCTTCTGGGATGGGATAGGTTTTTATATAAGTGGGTGCCCTCTTTCTCTTCATTATTATGAGGCTTCAGGGCATGAGGGTAAATTGGAAGAGGCCTTGTCTCTGAAACACCAGATAGAGGAGAGTCTCTCTGATGAGAAGCGCCTGTGCTTGACTTCCAGAGAAACAAAACAAAGAATAACAACAAACTACTTTGGAGCTATTTCATTGAAATATGGGGTTTGGTTTGTCACAGTAGCTGCCCGACCATCCATTTCCTAGTGTCCAGTCAATGTATACCTAGAAATTCTTCCCAAGTCTCTTTCTGTATACACCTCTGGTTCCAGAAATTCCATTCCTTCTCATGGAGTTCTATGTTCTACTTGGATCATTTGGAATGGCTCAACATCAGTCCCAAATCTCAGATACTGACAATTTCAGGGCCTGGGCACAGGGGTCTTGTGGACAAATGACCTTGTCTTTGAGAGACTTCCGGCTAGAAGGGAAAGGAGTGGAAGACACCGGGGTTGCAGGCATTTGGAGATGCTGCGGCTGTCTTTTGATCCCATGGAGCGCATTTTGAGTTTGCCATAAACATTTACCATCAAATGTTTACTGCCAAAGTAATGAAGAGCGTTAGTCAGGAGACAAGCACCAAACAGCCCGGCATAAAAGCCAGCCATGGCCATAAAGCCGCATTTGCTATTATGGGGTTCCCATAGTGCAAAGAAACATTTTTTTTCCTGTACAAAAGATATAACTATATATCTTCTGATTTTATGGGCTGCAGATTACTCTAATTATCATAAAAAATTACTACCGCTAATAAAAATTCTATTATAAGTTACTTATAGTAATCTCCAGGGTACTACACTTAGCCAAGAAAAGGTTGTAATTACGTTTCACAGCCGGAGAGAGTTTGTTTCTCAAAACTCTCAAAGCCTTAGCTGTGTCTTTTAACACCTTGACGATTTGCCAGCCCCCGGCTTTTTTCTGCCACCTCCTCCCAGCCTTTGGTCAAAGGTCTCCCTGTTGTTTTCATTTTGCAGGATGTGGTTTGAGCCTAGAATAATGACCAGTCTTGGACGCAAATGACGCAAATGAACTTTGAGAATTACAAATATCTGGGTGGGTTCCTCCTCCCTGGGGGCCTCAGTATGTCAGTGGAAGGATGTAATAGAAGGGAAGACTGGAGTAGCCCGCCCAAAGGGAAACATGCTTTTCAAAATTGGTGGAAGCTACTGGGTGTTCATGCAAAACACAATGCTTGGTTTTTTGTTTGACAAGACAACAATTGGTGTTTTCCCTTTTATAATGACTATTTTTCTTGGAATTGTCATCTCTGAGGGTTGATGACTCTTCGATGACCTTACAACTGCTTGCCAATGATACCAGTGCTAACTGGGAATTTCATTACCTTCTCCCTTCCCAGTGCCCTGCTTTGGAATTAAATATCAAAATAAGATGCTCTCTCACTCTGCCCAAATGACGTAGCTGTAAATAACCTCCAAGTCTAAGGAATTAAGCTAAAGTTGGAATGGTGGTCATCTTCCATAATGGGGTTTGCAATTGCTTTTGCAAAGAGTGAATCAACAGCGTAATGAATAGGCCTAGAAAATTAAATAGCCCGTTGGAGTGGCTTTAAAATAAGCAACTTATTTCTGCCATGACTTGTGGCACATTAATTACCCTCAGTAAGGGAGAAAGTATGTCTCGGGGCTTTCCTGGCTCATTTTGAAGAGACACTTTGGAGCTGGGCTGTCGAGGGAGGCTCTGGGTGAGGATGCTTGTGGTCAGTAAGGGTGTAGGGGGGTTGGTGCAGAGGCTCTGAGTCAAGGTCCTCAAATACTCTACAACCACAGTGTGACCTCCTGGTGGGAGGGGTGAAAATCATTGCACAGTAACATGCACCCCACATGAATTTGTTTCAATTTTTAAGAAATGGAAAAAGGCTGGGGTCATAGCAATAACACAGCAGGCACTTGCCTTGTGCATGACTAGCCTGAGGTTGATCTTTGGCATCCTATATGGTCCCCTGAGCCCTGCCGGTAGTGATCCCTGAGTACAGAGCCAAGAGTAAGCTCTGAGCACTACTGGGTGTGGACCCAAACCAAAAAAAAGAAAGAATGAGAAAAAAAGGGGTGTGATGGGAGTTTATTTCTTCCTCTTTCTCCAAACAGACTTGGGCTTGTTCCTGAATTAAGGAACTCAAGATCTGTTTGGAAGAAAGCTTTACAGGTCCTATCTCCTTCGGCAGGTCACAGGGGTCACCAGGGCAGAAATTTTGTATTTCCGGAATGGATTTGGGTAAGTAGAGAAGTCCTGAGGTGAGTGAAGTGGTAAGATACAGTGTCCATAAAGAGATCTTTCCATTTGAAGATAACAATGGCTAGGAAGATCACAGAGTGTGTGCTCTTGCATACCGCCCATAGGCTCATACATGGCGTCTCTGTCTTCCCCCCCAAATAGGTCTTTTCCAGTAAGTGTCACCTTGGTATGTGGGATGAAGGCAACTGAAATCCTGTGGGCCTTTGGAGAAATTGTTCCTTTTATTTCAAGAATGCAGATTTGCCTAGATTGTGGAATATCTCCAGAAACACCTTTTTTATTATCGGAAAAAATCTATCTTAAGGCTGGACAAATATCTAGAGGCAAGGTTTTGACCTCTGAAATCATCACCACCTGTCCTGTGAAAGCTCCCTTTCTCTCTCCCTGATGTCTCCATCCCTTGGTACAGACTACCACCCTGCTGTCCTGTTTACTCTGAATTCAGAGTGACATCAGTGCTCTATTTAAACATTATCCAGTTGGGTCCTTTTCTCCTACCATTCTGATGTTCATGTGTTCGTCTAAACACATGGGTAGCAGCTCTTGTCCTCTAAAATCTCTCATGCTCTAAAATCCACTTTCACGACTTGGGGCTAATTAATACACTGAAGTTATTTGCTGACTCAAGGTTCTGGAAGTTTAATGTGGGAGATAGGGAAGAAGCTTAGAGCTTTGAGGACCTTCTAAGAGGGTAAAGAACCTTTGCCTGTGAGTACAGATCCTCAGCTCCAGCCATTCACAGAAGGAAGAGCTGGTCTGTGGCCCCTCTTTTCTCCCATTGCGGACCCAGACGCATGACAAAGAGAAGCATGTTGGACCTGTAAATGCCCAGACTTTAACACCACTGCTATCTCCCAGCTATGCCACCTGGCGGATCTGTGAGCTTCAGATCTCTCATCTGCAAAGGACAAATGTATCTACTTCCTAGCAGAGTGTCAAAGAGAATTAGGCCCCTAATAAATCTTGCATTTCCTCCTCTATTTAAAACTACTCCTCTCACTTCCTGCCACCAGGCTGCCTCTGTGAAACCTCATGGAACCCAGGTTCATGAGTAGCCCTCACCATACCTGCCCGCCCCGTTCACATGCCCACGTCCACACTACAGGTCTCCCAAGCAAGCAGCTTCCTCCTATGCAAATCATATATGTTTTCAGAGCATAGTGACTTCAAAACAGGAGTAGGACACGCATCTGTAGGGGAGGCAGGATTCAGGCCGGTGGCATGCTTCTGAAGCCAGGGACAGTAACATAGAATCATATTCCAAGTTCCCTTCCTCCTTCTCCTCAAGTTACCTCAGCTCTCTTGCTGCAAAATGGAGATTTCCTATGAACCTTCCTTTACAGGTACTGTGTGCAGCAGTTGGTTAGTAACAGCAGCTAAAAATTTTTAAAAATTAGAAAAAGCCAGTTGGAATTTAAAGCAGGAGTTGTACTGCTATTACTGCTTCCTCTCTTGTCCTCCACTCCTCATTCTTCCTGGAGGTTTAAGAAATGATGTCAGCCTGGCAAAGAGAACACTCTCAGTAGCTGCGTCTGGCTCCCTCATGAGCTTCCCGGCCACATGTTGGAAGCTGTTTCGAGGCCTGTCAAGAAGCAAGGCTTCTGATGAGGTGTGCAAGTCTGAGATGTCATTTCTGAGAGCTCAGCTTTGGTTTGGAGCAAATTGGAAGCAATCTCTTCAGCTGAAACTGAAATTTTGCCTGAACAAAGTCCTTGTTTCAGTTATCTATTGCTGTGTAACAAATCATACCAAGGTGTAATCATTTCACACAACCTTTGCTTTACTCATGATCCTGGGATCAGCTATTTGAGTCGGTCTCAACTCAGACATGATGGATCCATCCCGCTTCAGGCAAATTGCATAGAGGCCAAGTGACTTCATTCCTGGGACCCTGAGGGTAGCTATCACATAGGTCACTTTGGCTGTCCTCCATGTGATTTCTTCTCCATGTGGACCCTCCTCATTTAATATTCTAGACTATTCCTCCTTTCAGTATTCCAAAAGGAAAAGCAGAAGTCGCAATGACTCTGATAGCCTAACTTCAGATGTTGAGCATCACCCTGCCCCATAATCATGTCCATAGGGAGCCACAAGGCAGTCAGGCCCAAGTGGAGTGAGGTGGCTTTTTCACATTCAAAATGCCAGTTTCAGGATGGGAGGCTTTGTTGCAGCAGCTTCGAAAACCACATCCACGTGTCTACTTACAGTCACAGCAACTACATTCCTTCATCATGTAAAATGCAAAACTCTCCTTCTGCACAAATCACATGCCATTGTAACATTAATTACCTAGGGTTGGTGCCTGGCATTCATGTGATTGCCCAAACCTGCCAAGAGTCATTCTTGAGTGCACAACAGAGCTAGGAGTAAGCCCTGAGTATCTCTGAGTATGGTCCCGAAACAACAACAAAACATACTTCATAACTAGTAAAGCTCTTCAGGACTTTCTTAGAATCTGTAAAGTAAAAGTCATCTGCGCCCCAACAGTCCAAATTCAGTTGTAAAATATGAACAGAATGGTATTATTTTTAAAATTGAACAGGTGTTGGGCTCTGAGCTGCTAGCCTTATGGTCAAGCATTTTCCCACCACAAGACCCTAAGGGCAGAACCCAGAAATGGGCCCTGCCCATAAGGTTATACCCAAAACATCTGAACTTATCCGAGCTAAGGTGAGGCAGAATATGCCTGGTCTTCTGACCTCAGATCACAGGGATATGTAAATCAATGATTGTTACCTTGCAAATGTTACCTTGAAAACGCTAAATCTGTGATTGTCATCTGTTCCCGAAGATTGTTATCTGTTACGATGGCCCTGTGATATGTGCTTATACCCCCTTCACCCAAATAATGTATAAAAGGCTTAAACAGTAAAGTGAGTGTGCTATCCAGAACTCCCCACTGCATTGGTGTTGTTCTTTCTTTCTTTCCCTTTTCAGCAGCAGCGGCAAGGCAGAGTTTCTCCCAAGTCCATCCCTCTCCTTTTTCCGCAAGGATGAAGTCCGGCAAGATCTAGGTCTTCCTCATTTATGCCCGGGGGGGGGGGTGCTGCTGGCCAGGGCCCCCGACAGACAAGGAGAAACAGAACAGTACTTCTTAGTCCATAGTACTGCTGATGTTCAACTAGGCACATTTTGCTAGAGCGTTCTGCTCTGGGAGTATGGATTATCAGTTGAACCTACCCAATTCTTCCTTGTAAGGGATTTCTAGCTTTGTTTTCTTCACATATTTTGTTTCAGCTCTCAGATTTTGACTCTGTCTTCTGAGACATTCTTTTTATTTCAAAAGAAACTTTTTTTTATTTATAACTGACTGCATCTCTCAGCATCTTGCCACTTATACAAATCTGGGGATTCTGAAGATTCTTTCATTTTGGATGACACAGTATTATATCTTTTGATACAACATGGTACAATTTCACCAAACAATTCTTTTAAATAGCTTGTGGGTTGTCTATGAATTATAATATGTGTATTGTGCCTCAAAACCATAGCTAAAATTTCTTTCTGAGCAATGCTTTGAACAATTTCCTTGAGACTCTTAATTTTGCTGTTTAAGAGAGTGCTTTTGATTTACATAGATTTAAATCTTTCCGAGACCTTCACAGTGCTCTTTTAATATGACTATTATGGATATGCCTAACATTCATAACTTAAAGTCATCACTTGTATCACTTGTATCATTTGTCTTCCTGTTGTTCATCGATTTGCTCGACAGGGCGCCAGTAATATCTCCATTAGTTGGGAATGAGGTTTATTATTGTTACTGCTTTTGGCATGTCGAATACACCGCAGGTAGCTTACCAGGCTCTGCCGTGGCTCTGAGTTCATCCCAGGGGGCCGAGTCATTTTCTGTGTCAGACCATCAACCATCCAGGGTCCATGGGGCAGAGCCCTGAATGTGGACAAGCCTGTCTCCGGTCTGCCACCTGCCAAAGCTGCCGGGCACCACAGCCACACCTGCAACACCTTGAGGGGCAGGAACCTTAAAGTTATTCACTTAAAAAACATTTTTGTTTCCTGGAGAGACTCTTGTGGGCCCAGTGCCTTTCTTTTCGCTTTTACTTTTTTGGCATCACACCGGCAACACTCAGGGGTTTCTCCTGGCTTTTTGTTCAGGAATTACTCCTGGTGGTGCTCATGGGGACCATATGGGATGCCAAGGATCGAACCTAGGTCAGCAGCTTGCAAGGCAAACACCCTACCCACTATGCTATCGCTCCGGCCCCCAGTGCCTTTCTAAATTCTGCTTGAAAACTGATCAGTGTCCTTTAGCTTTCTCTTTCCCTATTTTATCGTGAATAGTTATAAGAAAGCAATGACCACTCTCCAGATTCTTTTCTGGGTCCTCCCTCATCAGAGTCATACTATTTCAGTTATCTTTCGCTATACCTGACGTCCCAAACCCTTTTCTTCAGGAAAGGAAAAGAAAAACTAACTATTAGGGGAATTCAGTCAACTACCCAATGCCAAGAATAAATATTTACCTCCATAGTCATAAGAGGTATGTATAATGTATATGGTGATTAAAGCATGACTGATATTGAAGAACATTTCAAAACCCTCTGGAATAATGCTACAATGAGCCTATGCCTACCTTATTTATGGTGATACAATGAAACCCAGGCCAGAAAAATATTGTACCCCAGGAAGCCCATAAGGAAAATAGAGCTTGCATGGTGATGGGTTGGGTAAGCAACTGGAAGGGAATGTGGTGGGTTTGAGAAAGCAGCTGCTTCCTAGACTGTACCCATGTCTTAATTACCATTACTACGACAGTTATGGTCACTTATTGAACACTCATGGCGGTGAATAGCCAGCAGGAGTGTTTTTTTTTAATTTATCAATTCTCCAGTATACTGAGGCCCATATTGCTATCGCCCTGTTTGTAGATGATAACCCGGAAGTTCAGGGAAACAGTACAAGAAGAGAGTGTGGGGAGATAAGGTCCTCAACTTTAGGGTACCAGCACTTCTTTGCCTTCATACTTTATAATGGCTCTATGCTAATCTTTCCCAGAAAGCAGGGTCCTGGGTTCCCCTTTATATGTTCAAACCTGCTCCATCTTCCTTCTGGGGCCCCAACATGAGGCTATTTCAGAATGACTCACCTGGGCCTGCTCTTGTTCCATCAGCAGGCTGGAATCCAGCCCCACAGACAATACCTTGAATTCACCTGGTGGTGTATTTCTGACTCTGCAACCTCCAATCTGGCCCAGGTGGTAGAACATCCACAGTCAGTCACATAGGCCCTAGGTGGAATTACAGAGTTCTCTCATAAAAAATGAATGATATCGGGGCGGAGGGATAGCCCAGCGGGTAGGGCATTTGCCTTGCACGTGGCCGGCCCATGCTGGCCCAGGTTAGATCCCCGGCATCCCATATGGTCCCCTGAGCACTGCCAGGAGTAATTCCTGAGTGCAGAGCCAGGAGAAACCCCTGAGCATTGCCAGGTGTGACCCCAAAAAGCAAAAAAAAAATGAATGATATAAAGTATAGAGTAAGTGAATGATATATAGTTAACCACCCTGCCCATCCTGCCCCCTGGCCATACTGCCCCAATTGAAACTAGTGTAAAAGGCCCCATTAGGGAGGAAGGTTCCCAGGGTTGAGAGGTCTGCAGGGGTAGGAACTAGACTTTCTCAGCACATGGATCAATAGTTTATAGTTGGGAAGTCCATAATTCCATTATCAGATCTGCTTATATTCTGCAGATCAACACTGAGTGTGTCTAATCTTGCCATGCAAGGCAGCAGTTGGAAGCTGGCTTTTTCTTACCCCAGCCTTTTCCTTAGTTAACTAGGGAGCTGTATGTTGTGAGTGGCTGCTTTGGGAGAGGTTTTGATCTATGGGAAGAGTGATGGTTCCATGTGGAAAGATCTATTTTTGATTCAATAGGTGTTTTAAGTGACAGTGGGGATCTACTTTGTGGCAGGTCACTCATGTGTCACTGGGCCATATGGTGGCAGCCACTGTGGGTGGGGGTCACCTGGTACATGTGTGGCAAAACCATGAAGACTAGAAGAACATAGCCAGAGAGCTGGTTTTCCAGATAAAAAATTCATAGGGGAAACTCATGCTGATGTTTAGCTATTTTGAATTTTATTGCTGAGGAGAGAGACTCTCTAGTGGTGCTCAGGAGATCATAGGGTCCCTCCAGGCAATTCTCAACCAACCAACCTGATGGTTTAGTGTAAGGGCATGAGGATGCAGTGCTGCTCAGGCCTTGCAGAGCCTGTGGTTACCCAGGTCACCCCATTGATGCTTGGAGGCCTCCAGGTTATGCCTACAGTACTTAGAAGACCATTTAGTACCAAGAACTAAACTGGCATCAATTGCATACAGGGCATGGCCTTAATGCCTGTATTATATATCCCTGCAATTGTTGTTTGTTTCATTTATAAACCTCATACCTTTGAAAATATAGAAAAAGAAAAGTTTTCAGCAGACCTAATCAAAAAGATATATGGTAGGCTTCAAAAATGCTTTAGTTTTGGGGGTACAATCAATTTATTATTTTTCACAGTATTTTTTCCTCACCAAGATTAAGGGGGAAAGTTCAAGATTTCCTAGAGAAATATGTTTGCTGAAATTGATAGAAGCAACATTGACTCTTTATAATTAACCTCAATCTTTAGATTTAAAATCTTGCTCTTAGTGATCTATGTTCTCTGAATTTGGACAAACGTACTTGACATGGATCCATTATTAGGTATCTTACTAGATATTTGAATTCACCCCCCCCCATCCTCTTTGCTCTATCTCTTCTCCCACCTAACTCTGATCAAAGAGAGTTTTATACTCTCCATAATTTACATTTTTACTTTTCTGTAACATTGTATATCTGGAATTACACAGGTTGACTTCTATCACTTAATAACATGCATTTAAATTTTCATATATCTTTTCTTGGTTTGATTGCACATATTTCTAGCTCTAAAATATTATTACATTGTCAAGACGAACCAGTTTATTCATTCACCAACTAAAGGACAGTTTAGTTATTTTCAAGTTTTGACAAATATGAACAAAATTGCTTTGAACATTCATGTGTAGGCTTTTGTGTGGACGTAAGTGTTCAACTGTCACAAAAAAATATTAACAAGGGTGATGACTGATTTATCATTAAGAGGTTAAGAATTGAACGAGACTTCCTGTTCCTCCATGTACTAACCAGCAATTGGTGTTGTCCCAGTTCAGGATGTGGGACATTTCAGTAGAAGTATAGTGGGATTTCGTTTGCTGTTTTAATTTGCAATTTGCATTGATGACAAATGATGTTGAGTCTTTTTATAGTTGTATTTGTTGTCTATATATATACGTTGTGAGTTGTCTGTTAATATCAACTTACTAGTTTTTAGAGGATTTTAGTCTTTGAATGACTTTAACTCTGCAAGTGAAACCATCATTCCTCCCCCATAGTATGCAAAAAAAGGGTTGTGTGTGCTTGTGTGTGTTTCTGTGAAAGTGCACCTTCTTTTTACTTGCTAGAAAAAATTATATCTGGAGCCTCAATATCTAAACAGACTGAAAGGTGTCTTTCTTGATATCTTGATTCTCGAGGACCTGATCCAGAATCTTTAGGAAATATTCCCTCTTTAGGAAAACCCAGCACTCTCTAGAATGTGTAAGACCCACTGGAAGAGATCATTATCAAGCTTATTTTCAGTTCTTGACCTGAGAGAGTCACATTAGTCACTTTAAATAGTCAAGTTATATTTTGAAAAGCCCATTGGAAAGAGAAAATAAGGGATTGTGATGATGAATGTGGACCTGTGAAGAATGACTTGAATTCCATCTTCTGGAAATTCTATTTCATTCAAAGAGACTTCTTTAGGTAGAAGGAAGACTATATGGCTCTCGGGGGCTTACGCTCTAACTCACTCTCACCCTGCAGAAAAATGAAAAATGGAGCTGGAGGGATAGTACATCAGGGAAGGCATTTGCCTTGTATGCAGGGAACCCGAGTTCTATCCCCTGGGATTATATATAGTCCCCTGAGCACCACTAGCAGAAATTCCTGATAGAAGAGCCAAGAGTAACCCCTGAGCATCACCATGTGACCAAAAAAGAAAAAAAAACAGAAAACTAAGGTTCAGCTAGAGCAATGTCCAGTGTCCAACTGAGCACTTGAAACTCTGGGTGTCATTTAACCATCTTCAAAATTAAACTGTCTCTCAGCTGTTCATGAAGTGAAGATTTCTGGGGGTTTCAGGAGTCTCTGATGAGGGAGTTGGTGACAGCTAATGAGGAAAGGGAGGCAGATCAGGGCATCCTGGAGAGCATAGTCTCTGTGGGTGAACTGGAAAAGAACAGCTGAAAGCCAATTGCACCAGGCACTGGCCCCAGTGTTTGGGTCTGATGGGAAATTTACTGTGTTTAGAAGTCAGAAAACTGTCTGCCACTATGTAGGCTCATCAATTGACCACTTTCCCAGGACTCAAATAATTCTAGAAAGAGATCACCTAGCTGGAAAAAATTTCTCAGACACCCATTCCAGGCTGAGACTTCTGGGGCACTCTTGGAGGGAGGTGGGCCAGTTTTCTCCTAAACAAAACCATGGTTGCCACTCCCACACTCCAAAGTCACAGCCATGACTTCAGCCAAACTCCATTGTCTCAGGACTGAGTCTCACAGAGAACCTAATCTGCTGAAAACTTCAGGTACATGGGTCCTTATGGTTGAAAATGTCAGGCCTTCTCAGTGTTCAAAGTTTAACTTTAGCCAGACTGCTGAGTTAAGAAATCTGAAGCTTCTAGAGCCCTCAAAAATCTATAATCCTGATATCCCAGTAGTAGATTGATGAAATTTAACATAGAAACTAACCAATCTTGACTAATAAAAATATTAGCACATGAGGTTAACTTGCAACAATAGCCTGGTAAACCCTCAGACAAGGACCTAAGGAGGAAAGGTGACAGTGGTGGTGGGATTGGTGAAGGAATATTGACCGCCTGGAACAAATCATCATGAACAAGTTTGTAAATCATATTATTTAAATAAAGTGGAGTGGGGGAAGTAAATAATTTTATATCACTTGTATCACTTGTCTTCCCATTCATCGATTTGCTCGAGCGGGCACCAGTAACATCTCCATATGTCCTGTTGTGAGCTAGTGTAGCCCAAGGACATCTGCTTGCTCCAGGAACAGGAAGAGCCTCAAATCATTCCTTCAGGTCATGGGAATGAGGTCCATAATTGTTACTGGTATTTGGCATATCAAATAAAACACAGGTAGCTTGCCAGGCTCTGCCGTGTAGATGGTATACTCTCAGTTGAAGACTCTCATCTTGAGCATTTACTGATGAAACTCAATGGGGAAAGATCAGGTTTGCTTTTGGGTGGAGTTCTAAGGAGCTGTGGAGTCTGGATGTCCAGAATGATTGACCTCATGGTGTGGGGGTTCCTCTGGCTTCTTGCTAGGCTCACTGGTATGATGGGTCATGACTAGAACCTGCTAGAACTGTATACAATGTATAAATGTGGAAGATCCTGGGAAGGACCTGATCCTAACATCCAGTACTATCTAAGACTGTCATGTGGCCACGGAGCAGCCACACGCCAACGGAGCTGTGGGTCTGGCATGTCTCTCTTCCTGTGTTGCTGGCATGGAGGTGGAGGAATGGGAGAAGGAGCCCAAATTCGTGATCCAAATCTAGCCAGCGTGACCTCTCCCCCCCACGTGTGAGTGAACCCCTTGGAGCCATATTGGACTCGGCTAGGGGCTGGCCAAGCCCTTTACTGCCCTCCGGAGCTCCATGGGTTGCTTAATTATATATATAATATATATAATTAATATATAGTATATATAATATATTATATATGTGTATATACACATATATACACATATGTAATATTTATATATAATATATATATATATATATATATATATATATATTTTGTATATATATATGTTTTTTAAAGTGAGAGCAGTGTAGTAGTGTGTGTACAAGGCTCAGGGAGCCAAGAAGAGTCCTTCAGTGGACAATGTTGGAGTTTGGGGTGGCAGAGCAACAGAACTAATGAGCACAAATTCACCAGAATGACCTTTGGTGGAGACACAAACATATCTTCTGATTTATACAGGGGCTCCAGAAGATTCCAGAGTGCTCTTTTACTGCTCCACACTAGAGCGACTAAAGTCAATTTGCATTCATGTCAGGGCCCAGTCAGGGAAACAGAACTCATATCAGGTAATTTAGTCAGGGAATTCTTTTAAATTGAGATATAATTGACACACAACATGGTATTAATGTCAAGTACACAATATAATGATTTGATCTACATACCGAGTATTGTGGGATGCTTGCTACAGTAAGTTTAGTTAGCATCCATTACCATACATTCAAAGATATTTTTTTTCCTTGGGATGAGAACTTTAAACAATTCTTAACAGCTACAAATAAACAATATTGCACACGGTCCTTGTCACGCTGTGCTTCACGTTCCCAGGTCTTATTTGTCTTATGACTAGACATTTGTGCCTTTTAGTTTTGTTCAAGTTTTTGGAGTCAGGTCACAGGCGGAGGTACTTATGGGTTATACCTAGTTATGTGAGCCAGAGTGACCTTTGGTGGTGTAAAAGGCATGTGCACTGGCAGTGATGGGACCAGAGCCCACTGAAAGAAAGGCAAGTGCCTTATCCCTGAACTATTTCTCTGCAATCAGGATGTGCACACTCCAGAAAGAAGAGGAACTATGGCGGGCTCCTTGGGAATTGGGGCCATGGAACGTACTCCATGTTGTGGCAGATCATGTCTCTGAGACCACCTGGAGCAGTAAAGCAAGGAACATATTTTCTGACTTCTCACTTCCTCTCTTCTCCACCTCACCAGACCCCAGTGCTTCAGATTGACCAGAGACCAAATATAGCACCAATATCCTGCCAGAGATCAGTTCCTGTCATGTAGCACAGGGTTGGGTAAAGATGAGTAAAGATGGAGGATGGATATGAGGGATCTTTACACATTGTCTCCTCACTAATTTTATAGAACTTCTATGCCTGGGCATGAAAACTAGCATTCTAGTTATGATGTTTTGAAATTATAATCAAACTTATCTGTTTTAATGAATCCCTCCACATTCATGTTTGCTTGATTGACTTACTAAATGGAGATGATTTCCTTGATCTTGGAAGAATTGACAACTTGTTCATTCCAAACATGAGATAAAACCCCTCTACCTAAAAAAGAGAAAACATAGGCAATATGCTCATTTCTCCTGGACTGATCTGGGAAGGAGCGAGTGTCCTTCACCTTTCTCAGAAGAGAGAATATAAAAATAATTAGGTGATTATTTATTCCCTGGTCCCCATTAAAAATCCAGACCTCCCAGACTGGGAGGAAGCTTACTAGCAAAGCTCTTCCCTTGTTTGTGTGAGGCCCTGGTATTGAAAAAAAAACACCAGCACTGGGGAAAAACATCAACTGATTGATGACTAAATTTAATAAAATTCCAACTTATCATTTTTTTAGATCCCATCTCTTTCTCTCTTCTATTATTCCTTTGGAACTTAACTGATTTTTTAAACCATCTATTTACCTTGTCTTACATATTGGTCTTGTGCTATCTGTTTCCTCTATAAATGTGAATTCCTTGAAGACAATAACTTGGGACATGGGGGGTTGTTCAACCAATTTCTAGATATACATCTGGTTCATACTAGGAACTCAGAAAATAATAGTGAAATGAGTGAATGAAGGAGGAGAGAGAATCTAGACATTGAACACCATTTGAGGATCAGTGCAGCTAAAAGATTCTTGCACACAAACACCTAGATCCAAGCCAGAATCTATGTTCAGTAATGAAGCAGAAAGTTCTTGAAAGTGCACAGAGGCTGGTAAGGTAATTCCATGTCATTCCTGGAAGTTCCTTTGCCTAACCCTCCCCGGATCCCCACTGACACTCCTTTAGGTGGGATATAGACCTTCCTGGAACCATGAAATTATTCTCTAGTACTTTGCTGCCCACAACCACATGCAAAACTTGACTCCTGATTGTGAAATTCTTCTCTTCTAAAAGGTCATTCATGTTTTGGGGGATTTTCTTCAGTAGATTATTTTGTCGACTCTTTATAGGTGTGAAGGGAAGATCAAACCCTCTAACAGATGGGATGTGGAAAACTTCTAGAGAAGATCAATGTTTTCCCCAACAATCCAGCTCCAGAAAATTCCTAACGATTATGGGTACAGTTTATGGGCCATGGCAGTGAAAATGATGGCATTCTCATTAGTAGTGGAGCAGCAGTAGTGGCTACAATGGTGTACTTAGTGCTCAGACTCTGAGACCAAATTGACAGATGGGGACTACGGGGGGGGTTTTCAAGCAGTGTCTTGGGAGCCTCGCATAGTCCCAGTTGTGGCTGGGGAGAGTGATGGTTAGAAACTCAGGAACTGTGGCCTTCAGCTTACAGCAGGGGCTGAATGGACATAAAGAGAGTTCCCATAGAGATCACCTATCCAAAGAGATCACCTATCCTCTCTGTACAAGGAGAGCAGGAACTTGAGGCCTAGAGGAGGAGAAGAGAAGTCTTTAAGGTGACCCGGTATTATGTGATTATCTGCTTCATGCCTGTCTCTCTACTGGACTGGAAACTCCCTGAGAACAGTGACTATGTCTGATATAGGACTAGCTTGTGGTAGGATCTCATTCAACTGTTCTTGAAAGGAAAAAAAAGAGACTGCAATATCAGACTTTATTTCCCCAAACCCAGGCTGAGCACTGACTTGTACCTTCGGGCTCTGTGAATGGTGGGAAGGTCCCCCCCAATTTGTGATCATCCCACAATCCACCCAAATCCACATTTCTAAACATGAAACATGTTATAAAACATAGCCTTCTAAAGTGACCAGAAGTAAGTTCTTATGACTTTCTAACAGCCCCTCTTTACAAGCAGATTGAGCACTGGGACCTGGGGGGTGGGGTGGGAATATTAACTCAGACAGGCTGGAAATGTGGTCAACCAATTCTTAGCATCCTTGGAGCAGTTGAAAGGATCTCGCTTATAGAAACAGGATCATTGATTCCTGGGCCCTAAAATGGATCCATGGGAGATTAAAAAAAAATAAGACTTCCATAACTCCAGAAATAAGTTCAGGAAAACGGCTAAAGATGAGCTATGAGAGACGAAACAGATGGATGCACGCATTCCATCCAAAATTAGAAATGTAGGGCACCTGCCAGATGCTCACTCTACAACTGAGTAACTTCTCAGGCAGTTCGGGTCTAGGCAGCCCACCGACCCCACCAAATGGCAGGAAGCAGACCTGAAGCAAGATCCCCATTACTACAGGCTTCCCTCTCCCAACTATATTGTGCATCCCTCTAAAATTAAAGAAATTGGCCAACTTTGTACTACCTGTGTCTACAGGTAGGCTCTCTGTAAATGAATAGAATAAATGCTGGAACAAAGGAATCTCTCTCACAGGTGCTGGCCCCACTATTCCCTATCAAGGACTTAGAGTATTGCCCACCCACCTTGGCTCTCCAGCTTCTAAAGAATCAACATTTTCCATGGTGGAGTTTTGTCAACTGTCTCTCCCCTGCTCCCTCCCTTTGCTATTCTGCCAAGGAATGAGCATGATTCCTGGAACTCTTGCCCTCTGCTTGATGCTACCCTAATTATGTAATGTTGACCAAGTGATTTGACTTTTCTGAGTCTCAGTAGCCCCATCTGCAAATTGGGGTAATAATAACACTCTTCTCATGAGATTACTATGAAGACTCAATGAAACATTTTTATTCTTACCATCATCAATACCACCATAACCAACCAACATATCATCGATGCTATCATCATTAACATCACCATCACCATGAAGACATCATCATCTGATGCTACACAGACAAGGCAGAGGTCAGCTCAGGTGCTGAGAAGAGATTGAGAGAAGGAGCTGTGGAGGTTGGATTTCAGCTTTTGCATTCAGGACACACACACACACACACACACACACACACACACACACACACCCCCTCAGTCTCCTAGATTGTAAATAGAGATGGCATATTTCTTCCTGAGCTACTGAGCAGTCAGTGTGACAAAGTGAAGTCAGGAGGAGCAGAATTCTCTGGGACCACCCCTGTTCCCATCGGATTCCCTCTGGGAGGGAAAGCATGGTGCAGGCTGCAGTTGGACCTTTGCCATTCCTAGGGCGAGAGTTGTCTCTTCTACATACCCATAGTATCTGTCCCTGGGCTCATCATCTGAGAAAACACTGCCGTCTGCAATAATATTGTGTGGAATTACTGCTTTCCTTCTTTACCTGAGCCTAGAGCACTTTCTCCAGTCTTTTGTTACTTACCCTTGAAAAGGAATAGTGTCTTCCAGCTGGGAGAGCTTTGTAGGCATCCGGCTGGAAGGACTGGTTTCTTGAAACAGCAATAGTTATTATCACTGGGAATAAGCAAACAGTCTGTATACGCATTTAACCAAGAAAATCCATGAAACCAACTGTGGGTGCCTCAGAAAGTGTTTCCTTGCCTGGTTGTTAGGAAATAATAGTGTGGGAAATAGTGGTCTCTCCCTGGAAGAGGACCTGCACAGACAGTGCTGGCCTTAAGGACACAAATTCTCAACTCCTTGGCTGCGATGTCAAGGATCTGGGCCTGTGAATGGTTCAGAATCTACTGATTTGATTTCTTCTACCCTGCAGGGGACAGCATTGGGCAAAGAAATGTGGAATTCATGTGATAAAAGGAGAAACATTTGCTTCCAATTATCCAAATTATTGTTTGCTAATTGAAGTACAAAAGGGGCATTTTTCCCCTCCTTTGGTTGGGATAAGCATACCTTCTCTTAAATCTCTTTGATTGAGCAAAAATGCTTTTGGAGTGTTTACTTTAATCCATACATCATTTTCCTGATTAGTAGCTCTTCTATAATGTCCTTGCTCACCCAGACAAGCTTTAACCAGGGAACAGTTTGTCATCAAAGCTGCAGAAACAGATATGCATTCCATAAGCACCACTTCCTATCTATTGCGCTGACTAGATTGGCAGTTGTTGCTGTCATTATTAATGGAGTTTTAGGGACGAAAGGGTGTGTACCACTAAACCAGGATCCCATAAGCCCTCCTGAGAGGTGAATGCCAACTGAGGTCAAGCTCTCTGGAAATAGGTTCTGAGATGGAAGTGTGAATACAGGTCACACACACTGAAACTACACCTGTTGGGGAGTGAGGGGAGCAGAGAGGCAGAGAGAGGAGTCCCCACTGATTGCACTCATTTGTGGGTTAGAAATATAGCAGAGGAATAAGGCAGTAGAAACAGGGCAGGAGAACTGGCCTGAAGTAGGAGAGTCTGCCAGTGGGCCAGGGGGAGAGGGAAGGGATCACAACAATGATAGAGGGAAATAGTCACTCTAGACAAGGACTGGGTGTTGAAAGGAGGAAAGTGATGTGCTTAATACCCTCTCAGTGACATTATTATGAACCATGGAGCCTAAAAGGAAAAAGTCCCTACCAGAGAGACAGGCTGGGAGGGGTGGGGGGGAGGGAAGCTTGGTGGAGGGAAGTGGTCAGTGGTGAAGGGACTGGTATTCATACATGGTTCTCGTGAAACTCAATTATGAATAACTTTGTGGGTTTGACAATGGTGATTCAGTTAATTTTTAAAAAGGGATCGGGCCGGAGTGATAGCCCAGTGGGTAGGGCATCTGGCCCATGCCGCCCGGGTTCAATCCTCGGCATCCCATATGGTCCCCTGAGCACTGCCAGGAGTAATTCCTGAGTGCAGAGCCAGGAGAAACCCCTGAGCATTGCCGGGTGTGACCCAAAAAAGCAAAAAAAAAAGAAAGAGAAAGAGGGGTCCCTATTTTGCGAGATCACCTCAGCAAGCAATAACTGGGGCTCTTTCTGAGATGTCTCAGAGTGAGACAGAATGCCTGCGCCTCTGTATCTCAGAGCACTGGCCAGTCTTTGGGGGGGAGCAGAGCTGCCAGGCAGGGGGATCACCTCAGGGAAAAAAGAGGGAGCCATGAACCTGTCTGTGCCCCAGGACAAGATGTGGAGGATGGGGACATGGAGAGGCAGCCTCAGTCCTGAAGGTGCATGTAGGCAGCCCCCTGCAGCACCCATCACACCCACATTTATGTAAGAATAACGCAAAACAGAGACAGATCAATGGTAGTATTTTAAGAATTTTCTTTTTCATTCAATCACCGTGCGATTTAGTTATAAAATTGTTTATGATTGAGTTTCATTCATACAATGTTCCAACACCGGTCTCTTCACCAGTGCACATTTCCTGCCACTGATGTCTCCAGTTTCCCTCCCATGTGCCTCTTCATGCCCTGCCCTATAGTCTGCCTCTCTCTCTCTCTCTCTCTCTCTCTCTCTCTCTCTCTGTGTTGTGTCTCTGTCTCTCTCTCCTTATTTTCCTTTTTAGGTACTGTTTACAATACTGTCACTGAAGAACAATCATGCATATCCCTTTATCTCCTTTCGGCACTCAAGTTTTGTCTAGAGAGAACATTTCCAACTATCATCCTCATGGTATTCCCTTCTCTATTAACTGCATGCCCCCCCCTTTGTGGCAAACTTCCTACCATGGATGGGTCCTCCTAGCCTTCTTTCTACTCAACTTAGGCATTAATCACATATTATGGTATTTTTTTTTAAATCCAGATGCTTGGTGTGTTTGACATCATCTTTAAAAGCCAATGGGACCCTCTCTCAGTTTCAAGGAGTCCACTACTATGGTCCTTACGTTGTTTGCAGAAGGGGACACTGCAAAAGTCAGGACGAGCTTTGTTTATTTGAGGCAGAAGCAAAAGAAGTTATCACTGAACTTCTGCCAGTGATCAAAGGAACTGATGATGTAGAACAGTTCCACGGGCCATCACCTTCCTGCCCATCATCCATCATCCTAACCCTCAACCTCTTTTCTGAGTGATGACTGCAACTTAAACACATAAAATTAATCACCACTCGGGGCCAGCCAGGTGTCTTGCCTCCAGAAATTATCTCACTGCAGTGAAAGAGCAACTCGCATCTGATAACGTCTCATAATTCCAGCTGCAAAGTGCTGCAGTATCATCCTGGAGCCCTGACTGGCATGGCGGCAAAGTTCAAGAAGCAAAGTGGCAGACACGGCTTCCTGCACTGATCAGGAGGCTGCGGCTGTAAGGGAGCCGCTCTGCTGCGGGCAGAGAAGTCACTCTGGACTGAAAGCAATTCTTGTTCTATTCCGAAGCTTCCCAAAAAGGAGTCTGCCTGAAAGACCAAGTCAGGCACCCACACCAAAGAATAGCTCTGTTCCTTCTTGAAACTTTCTGATGGCTTTGCAAAAAATCAGATTCAGGCTGGGGAGAAAGCCCTCAGAAGATACACTGAGCCCCAGATTATTTGTTACACGATCCCACAGAGCTGTGCTTTTTGAAATTCCATATGCCAATCCCTGCCTAAGCGAAGAGTGGCTGAGCGCAGCTGCCTCTTGTACCCGTATGTATATTTTATTTTAACTATGCGGCCCTCTGGCAGAACCCCTGTACGTTCCAATCAATCAGAAGCCCTGTTTGCCAGCTCTGTGTGGAGCCGAGTGCTGCTGAGGATTTGGCAGAGAGAAAACAATCACTGAGATAGATATAAAAATGATTGTCTTAATCTAATCATGTGGCATTTCCAATATCTAAACCGGGGAAGGAAGTGTTCTTGCAACACACAGAATGCAAGATCTACAAACACCAGACGGGTTTTTACCAATGAGCTTGGCCTCCGTTTTTGATTAGCGGCAAATCCTTATAACTTGGCTCCTAATTGAGAGCTTAGCTGTTGCTATTAAATTCCTTTTCAGTAACAATACTGCCTACACAATTCCCCTTGCTGAGAACATTCCCTGCTCCCGCCTCTATCGGAAACTATCCAAATTAAGGCAAATGCTTTATAATAAACATTGCCCAAAGACAGGTGGGCACGTTTGATTAAGAGAAGCCTCTGGGAGTCTGTGAATAAGATAAAGTCATCCTACATGTTTGAGAGTTCACCCCTGCGTGAGTCTGTATCACAAAACTACCCTTCTCTTGCACAGCCCAATCTGAATATTCTGGAGATATTTAATGGAGAAAAACAGGAAACTGAGTCTCCACTATGCAACCTGGGCTTCTTTACATTTCTAGGACCTTGTTTGAGAAAGCCTCAGGAAAGCAGGCATGTCCCTCAAACCTGTGGACACAGCGAGGGCAGAATGGGCTATATCCTGACCAGGGTCTTCTAATGCAGAATCTTAAGGGGGGGGGGGGGGGTCCTGGCTAGTTTGTAAGCAGACAACAAACCATGCCCCAGCAAAGCAGGTACCTGTGCAGCCTTCGAGTGTTGCAGCAAGCAAAGGAAACTTGGGGGAGAGCTCTGAGAGAATGACCAGAAAGAAAGAAAGTCTCTGTTACAGATCCTCAGAGTTGAAAAGGTTCGACAAGTCGCCTTGTAGCCCTGAACCTGTACAGAGACTTCTAGTGACAGCTGCATAATA